>JAOTON010001628.1:1282500-1825000 GCA_034440635.1 Lepas anatifera
TACTGCGCATGAGTGCGGCATACTATTATGCGTCCTGCCGGCAGAATTACACGGCTAATGTTTAATGCTCCATTAAGATACAGATCCAGTCCCCAGGCCTTTAACTTGTTTTTTTATCAGAACAAGTGTAATGTATTTTTGTTTTGTTCCCAAGTGTTTGCATCGCAGTTGTAGAAACCATTGCAAGATTTTCTCTTCCAAGAGATACCAAGCTGAAAAGGAAGTGGCTGGCAACTTTCAGTAAGTTATAACTGGTAAGTGTGAAGGTCAGTAGGACAATGATCAGGAAAGTCAGTAACATGTATGCTTCCATTTTCGACGCTGATAGGCAATGAGGACCCGGCGCGTGACGTTATCGGACCTCATAAGCAGGCTCAAGTAGTCATGGTAAAAAGAGGATCCGGAGTTCCTGGTGGAGAAACCTTAGTTATTTTAAATTGTTTCTACCCGTTTGCCGTCTAGATGTTTATGCGAAAGGTGAAAGCGGGAGTTTTGTATACTTGTACACTTTACGGAAACCTTTTAGCATATTCCAAAGACAAGGTATCTGCAATTCAGGTGATGAAAATATGAATGTCTCTATCTTGCTATCGTGAGCCTGTGTCTGAGAGAGTCGTGTGGCGATATACTGCTGCCCATGCTCGATCAGGCCGGTATTCACTAGCGAGAACCATCGTCTGCTTTATGCAACAGCGGTCTAATTTCGGTTGGAAGTGGGGTAACTGGGAGGGGAGAATCGAGCAAGACTGCGCTTCGGTGACATTGCGAATGAACTAGATGTGGTGTGGAGGCTACTATTGCTAACATACAAATTTGAGCTGTTCCGAAAAAATGAGCGTATTACCGGAACATTCAGAACAATTCCGACACCCTGGTGCATTTGGTGGAAAATGTAATGGGAGGATTATGCGTCAGAAGCCGATTATTACTGTTGTCTTAGGTTTGTTTTAGATAGTTTTCTTTCTCTACCCATATCCTGAAAAGTTGCATGTATCCCAGTTCAATTTATATTAGAAAGCACACATCACAAACAAAGTCACATAGCGTCCACGCCGACAACTGATTTTCGAACATATAAGATTAAGACATGATGATTTTAAGATCTGACCCACGGATCGGAAGGACGACTCCATCACATGGTGCCATTGAACTTCACAGATTCAATTTGAAACTCGAACCTTCTGTCTCTCATCATTCGAGAGCTTATGGACAATAACGGTCTTCGAATTAACCGGTACGAACTTGTGAATCTTTAATATTCCTTTTCTCGCGACTGCTTTATTGAAGCGTTTTCTGAACTCAGTAGCTAATTTGAATACTTCTTGTTGAAGCATTTCGGGTAGAGATCGAGGCAAGCAATGGAACACTGATTTCCGTGTCCCCTTCCAAGCATGTTTGCTGAGATCGTAAGGGGATGGCTACCCCATGCCAGTAAAGGTGGCCCGGAGTCCCATACCAGCGTAATAAAAACACACTGGCCCCCAATATTTAAATTATATTAAAGCACATATTAGGCCCCCACCTACTTTTTTCTAGGTGGTCGGAGAACCCTTCGTGGCCAAAAATTATTTCACTACTTTTGAGAATATTCAATGGCACGTCGATTGGTCAAATAACCTTGAAAATCGGCCCCAATTTTGTAGTTATAGGCTTTCAAAATTAAACCCTTTATTTTGAGATCGCTGCAATCGCGCGGATGCACCAGTTTGGGTGCATCAAAGACCAACTGGCAACGTTATAGCGCCATATAAAACGAGATTATATATCAATTTCACCAGTCATGGTCAAGGTCACATTTCAAGGCCATACCAGCATTCTCAGTCATTGGTCCGGTGCTTCCGGTCGCATGGCGTTACCCAGTATGACGTATATTATGCTACGACGTCATAGTTAAGATAAATCAGTGCAAAGGTCAAGGTCACGGGTCAAATTAAAATGTCATGGGTAAAGGTCAATGCTAATTTCCCGTCCAACCGTTGCTATGGTGATAGTAATGGTGTAAATAAGGGGGAATATGCCATATTGTGACGTCTTAGGTCAATGACCTTGAATGACCTTAACTCCAAAAATTAGGTTTATAATTCTTGGGACGTTCTCACTATGACTTTGCTCTGTTTTTAGTGCATTCTGGACTTCTTTGAGCTTAATCGCGGCATTTCCGGATGAATACCCAGCACGGCTAATACTTGACCTTTATGACCTCGTTTGAACTTGACGATACTGACCTAGGTCAATTAAGATCAGTCATAATATAGATTTCAATAGTTCCCACCCAGTCCCCAACCGGAGTTTTTCTAAGCCTCCTAGTTTCCAAGAGCTCAGGGGGCCTAACAGTCCACCCCTTCCAGTTCCCGTAAGTGTCGGACGCCTCTCCAGTGCGGGTGTTAAGGAATGTGACATTGATTGCAATTTATTGTTTTACATACATCCTTACCCTCATTGCCGACCAATCCCACCATTGACACCTTTTTCGTTACCAGAGACGTTTGATAGGTGCAGCGACGACGGGCCGCGCTGGCGCATGAACCTCACAAGTGGGGATCGGGACGTTTGGGAGCTCAGATCTCGCTTTCTGTTAGTCTCCATTCTTTTTATTACTGAATCTTAGGGAAAAGTATAGAGTAATGTGAGCCTCAAAAAGTTTAAAATAATTCATAGGAAAGTAGTTTTAATAGATTTTGAAAATTGAAGAATGTATAATGTATTTCAAATTTAGTTTTTGAATTATGTCTTTAATGAGCTAGAATTCGTAATTCATCCTTAAGATACCCAGATCACGTTTTTATGGCATTTGAAGAAGGATACAGGTAAAATTTCGTCTTTAAAAAGACATGCAAGTGTGTATGGTCAAAATGCCTGAGGCTATAATTTTTAAACCGTAAGTCAGGGAGGAAAATGAATACAAAAATCGTCATCAGCTCCATCAATAGCCCCCTGACAAAAAATACACCGAAATCTGCGACATGAGGGTGTTATCGACTCGTCGATTTGTCGTGGAATACCCCAGCTCTGAGCAAAATGTATATTTTATGGTATTTGGAATAAAACAAAAATTGGGAACCGATTTTTTATTACTAAGGCGCCTAATTTTATTAACACCCCAAACTAATGAGGTCTTGACCAAGACCCCCAAATGGGGTCTTGATTCCCTAAAAAACTATAATGGCCAGCACAAGAAATGCCCCCCCCACCGATATTTCCTTAAAAAATGCCCTGAGTTAACCCCAAAGACTTAGTGCTAAAATCTATGTTTAAAGGGTCGGATACCATGCACCGGTGCCCCCCCCCCCGCAAGTTCCTACACACAGAGAATTTTTTAGTACCCTCTGTACTACTTGAACTCTTTTTTATAACTCAGTAGCCTGGGGCTGCTAAGCTAAGTCTTAATCCGGGAGTGAAATCGGACACACCAAATAAAGTGATTCACTAAAGTACATTTTACAGTGTCAATGCATTTTCATGTTTTTCACTCTCCAATCGATACTGCATGGACTCCATGGCTATATTAGATTAGAGTACTAACAACATGCAAGCAAGAGGTAAGATAACCGTTATCTTAGATCAGTACCCTGGTGGCTCTTCATCCAGTACCTAATTGGAAAAATGAGTTTCCTAACACCAGGTGGTACTACATCTAACATCCAAGTTGGTGTAAGTAACCCCTGATCAAAATTTTGGGTACTTAATCTAGTACCTATTTTGGAAAAGGGGAGTTTTCTAACACCAGGTGGTACTGCATGGAGCATTCATTCGATATGTTCAATCCCCTTTGGAATACTTCAGTGTGAAGACAAAAAATGGCGCCAACTTTAGTGCAATAAAGGTGGTAGGTCACCCTCTATTGAGTACTTTCTTTGAACCAAGCGACTGTTTGCATCTTTCAGCGCCATTTTCCTGCAGTGGGTGGCAGACGGAAGCTCAGCCCGTGGAACATTTGGCAAAAGGTGAGAGTTGGCCTCTGTTTTGTGATTGAACAGGGTTAGGTGCATTAGGTACCAGTTATCTCTTGACATCCTTTGTGTATGGCATCTTCATCATTAGGCCAGCCAAATTATAAACGGCGTAATTGTATATACAAGCACGTCCATGAAACCTAAACTGAAAACATGGTAATGCTTCAAAGATTATGGTTAGGTAACGCATTTGACTGATTTGCCTGCTTCTGGATTGAATGCAGAATCTGAAGCCCACGTAACTTCCATTAATGAGTTTTTAAAGGCCTACATGGAGAAACCATTTCTAGGTAGGTGCTCGGTAACTATAAATAATGTTGAAACTCCAACAATATTTAAAACTTCCTACGGGACAGAGATGAGGATTCTATTTCTGTAGGGCATTCTACAATCACCCAGCATTTGTTATTTTAAGATCACATGCTTCTATTTGACTTCCTGATTCTAAGAAGGGCGTGTTTATTTAGAAAACAGTTAATAATACAATACAATTATGTTAAACTCTCAGAGTACCCGTTTTTCTAATTCGAGCACCACCGAATAAAAAAATCCCTACCCTTGCTTGTAGCTAGACTCATAAGCGTAGGTAAATACGTCCAAAACATTGGGGATGAAGTTTTATCTTAGAGATATTTATTTTCAGTCAACGCTATTTATCTAATTTGATTATTGATATTATTATTAAATATTAGATTATTATTATTTAATTAAAAATAGTTAATATTGGGGCATGGTCCCTTTGGGTTTCTCTACTCCTACGACTATAGGTAAACTAGGAAATTCCGCTATGTTATCTTTGTGGTTCTTGGTATTGTTTTAACACGCGCATTGACGGGATCTGAGCCACCTTGCATGACGGGGCTACCGCCCCTAAGATCTCGGAACCACCGTAGGTAGCGAAAAACGGTAAACGGCGTTGGGTGCCCATTCACTTTCCATCGAAAACATTTGAACCATTTTTGTCAGGTCACATTTAAGGTCACGAGAGGTCAAAACATGCCCGTCATAGGGATAACATGTAAAATTCAGTTTTTCGGGCATTACATCTGAACAAGTAAAGATAGAGCAAAACGACTTGAACTATATGAATCCTCTTAGCAAGCCGAATCGAATGATATATAATTTGACCTTGCTAGGTCAAATCAAGGATTTGACCTGACCTGAGGTCAGGTCAGGTCAAATTATATAAAATGCATATCATTAGGACCGCAAAGCCCAGACGAGTCTAATGCAGCTAAAATAAATGCTCTATCACCATCCGTTACTGAGTTATTCCGTAAAAACATTTTTCCCATTATTTCATGAGAGGTCATGTCGTACCTGACCTTAGTCATCATATCAAAATACCGAACATATTTTAAACTCGGTGCCTTTTATATATTTCAATCATGTCACCCTGTCATTATGTTTTAATTTTTTTGTCACTTATACTACTACCTTGATATTTTAAATTTATAAATTGTACTTGTTAAATTTGGACATCCCCAATTATTAACCCGCGCCCCGGTGGGCCTCCGAATCACCTTCGCCCTGGTGATTATCGGGGTTTATGTTATGGGGGTGGGGGGGCAGAGCTGGTCTTGAATTTTTCGTAAGGCCCCAAGAGTTTGTCTAAGGATGCTCTAAAAAGTTATTGGTGGCCGCCAGAACTGGTCTGGGGAGCCTTTAAGAGCTTGTCCCGGAGGAGGGGGGGCAAAGTTTATTTCGGAGCAGCAGCAGCAGCCAGCAGCAGCAGCAGCAGCAGCAGCAGCACTTTTTGATCGATATCTCTAATACCCATGGGCGCTGAAAGCGGGGGGGACGTCCCCACAACAAATGTTTTGGTCAATGGTCATTAATACTGTCAGTTACCGAATATGCTCAAAATTTGCCTCCCCGGTCAGCACCAGCCCGAGTTTGTCCCCCCTGCGAAAATTCCGTGGCAGCGCCCCTGCTAATACCTCTTTCATTCGGACGCGAGTACCGGCTCGTTAAATCAGTAAACCAGGCGTGCATTAGCTGCCAGCACGTGCCATGCCGCGTTTTAGGACATTGATGATAACGAATTCGTTTATCGACATTCTTGTTTTCGTGGATGTCTAGCCTTCTTTTGTGCGGGACAGTTATTTGGCAGTTTGGCGGGGCAGTTTGGCAATTATTAGCAATATATTTAATTTGTTAAACGCTCATGAAGAACATGAGTCATGGCACAAAATCTGGCGGATGAAACTTAAGAAATCCCTTCACAAATCGATCATACAGCAAGGAATTGGACTTCATAAAAAATGAAGTGCTGAAGCTCTCCTTGAAATGGGAAGCTCTCGTGAGTACCTTGTCCTTCCTGGCTTTCTTACCTACCTACCTTCATATACTGCCGCATAACCCTTTCCAAAATCCACCGACATATTTTAATTGATGTTTCTATTTTTATGACATTAAACATTTAAACATAAATATTCTTTTCTGCTCATCGACTTGAGCTTGCCCCTTCTCTAGCCGACCTGCTGGATCCGCCCCTGTTCCATATCAGGTAAAAAGCCTGGGCGAGGTCCTTACCTCTAAGCCAATCGTGCCTAGGCTGTCATAATGCTCAAGCGCCGCCACTGGAAAACATGTCAATTTGCCGCCCCCTAAAAAACAAGTGGATTTCACCGGTAAATTTTATCGGGGTGGTGAAAGAAGTAAGAACAGGTACTTCGAAGCTCCATACCAAAAATGCAAGGGCTCGTTTGGTACCAGTTCTAGAGTCAGGGGTGGTGATTTGCGAACATCATTGGAGGTGCCCATAGTTGAGGAAGGAAAATTTTAATAACCACCATACGAAAGGAGAAAGCATAATATTTTCTTTGTTTTAGGCATTACAGAGTCCTTTTGAATCCTGAAAATGACAAGCAATAAAATTCAAACTGTATTTTAACACTAACTCGAGATTTCCTCCTGGGTGTTCGGACAGCCCAAAATGGAAGGAAGTTTTCAGCCCTGCATCAGGGCATTCTTTAAAGAAAAGTCAGTGGGGGGGGCATTTCTTGTGCTGGTCATTATAGTGTCTCCAAGGGGTCAAGAGGAGGTTTGAGGGGGTTTGGGGGTTTAATAAAACTTAGACGTGTTAGTGTTAAAAAAATGTTTCTCAATTTTTTAGTTATTCCAATTCTAGAGATTATAGATGCTGCCCAGGGCTGCCAGGTTTTTTCAGCGAAAAAGGTCAAACCGAGTTAGAAAAAGGGCCAAAGAGTGGCAAAATTTTATTTCCACTTAAATAGCCAAATAAACACCACAAAAGCCATATTTGAGGCTAAAACGACCCCTAGCGGTAGTCATAAAACCGCCGAAAAAGTGACTTGTATCACTGTTTAAAACTAATTGTTGACAGTTTGATATCGACTTGAAGCAATATTTTTAGCGCACTACCCACCTAATAGGAAGCCAGGGGTGCCCTTCCAATCCCGCGTGGCCATCAAATGATTTTATCCACATAACCAGAACATTTTTTGGGATCATCAATGACCCCTCCCCCCACTATTTGACCAACAATTTCCTGACCTCAGTCAAAATGGAAGTAAACCGGAAATTTTTATAACCAGCCGCTGCGAAAGGCAACAAGCAGCCCAAATTTGAAAAGTTTTTGGTACTAACGTGGAAAGTTTGCTGTCAGCATCAGGTTGAAGTTTTGCTGGCCCCCTCAGTTTTTTTGCCGGTGGTGACGCTTATGTATGCTACCACCACAATAATAAATAAAAACGCTAAACACTTCATACCGTCACACCAGGATCCAGTCTTAAGCACTTTGAATACACCGTGTCCCGTCTAATCCACGAACGAGCTCTTAGCGCTGACAAGTGACTGCGAGTGAAATGAGAGCATCATGCAATGTCACGGTACTGGCTGGGATGTGGGCTTCCGGTCGGATTGAACCAGACGTTTGATTGGTTGTAGGCCAGCGTTCTTCTCCAGCGCTGTGATTAGTTGATGCTGAGGCTGCTTTGCCGGGATTTCCCGTAACTGCGCGCTTTGTTTCGTCTTCGCACGATGAAGTAGACAGCCACGGGTCGAAATTTTTTAACACAGTTTTTGTGGATTGCCAATTTGGAACCAGAAATAGAACAAAGCTATAATTATCGGGTGGTGCTCTGTCTTATTTTCCTTAGGTGGGTCTGCATTTAGTTAATTTTAAGTCATCTGTCTATTTCACTGGGGGCCAATTTCCGGGCACTGGGGGGGGGCATTTCGGCCGACTGGGGGGGCAAATGGCCCCCAGTTAACATGTTAAAAAATGGCCTGGATTAACTGGAGGGAAATCGCTTGAAAAGCCCATGGTGCCCCCTTAAATTCGGTCGTTCCGCCGTCAGTGATTATCATACTGTGTTTCTCATGTTTTAGGGACATGTGTGATGTGTGACTTGATTTGTGATATACCTGGAAGTTCGCTGGGTATGAGCTTGGATGTTAAGCCAGTAACATACGTTATGCGAGCTTTCAAATATGAGCTTTCTCACACTTATTTGTGATAGAAATTTGTATTGCACGAGTACAGAAACTCGTGTTTTCAAATATCATCGATAATCGTCCTTGAAACCGTTAGCACTGCTGTAGAGACTAAAAGCTTCAAGATAAACACTAACGCCGCCACCCATGGCGGTGTTACCCTCACTTTTAAGGTACCAAGAAATGCACTACTCACTTTAATGTCATTTATTTTTTAGTTTGAAGATATCAGCCAAATTACGAGGGCATTCCATGGTGCCAAATTGATCTCAAAATGGACCGAAAGTGAAAAGATTGTCATTCAACACAAAGTATGCTTTTGAGAACAGCAAATCCTTATGGTGGCGGGCTTACCTACTTCCCCTATATTACAGCGTACATGCTGTGTCCGGGTACATTGCAGCGTACATGCTGTATCCGAGTACATTGCAGCGTACATGCTGTGTCCGAGTACATTACAGCGTACATGCTGTATCCGAGTACATTACAGCGTACAAGCTGTGTCCGGGTACATTACAGCGTACATGCTGTATCCGAATACATTACAGCGTACATGCTGTATCCGAGTACATTGCAGCGTACATGCTGTATCTGAGTACATTACAGCGTACATGCTGTATCTGAGTACATTACAGCGCACATGCTGTGTCCGGGTACATTACAGCGTACATGCTGTGTCCGGGTACATTACAGCACACATGCTGATACAAGACACAGATACCTATGAGGAAAAATCTTCTGGATTTATTGAAAAACTCAGTAAGAAATTCAACCAAGAAACAAGAAAACTGTTACAAAAGTCTGAAAAGGGAAACAACTCCTTTACCTTCTGGAAGAGGCTCCTACCGCTCCACGAATGCGCGGTCTTCCAAAGCTGCACAAAACAAATATACCGATGCGTCTCATTACGTCAGGGATTGGCAGTGCTCCTCATCGTATCGCCAAAGTATTAGCAAGACCCCTATCAAGCTCGTTGGGTGCCGTCAGCGACGCACACCTCCAGAATACTGATGACCTCATGATGAAAATTAAGGACATCGACTTCTCAGATAAGTTTCTAGCCAGTTTTGATGTTAAATCATTATTTACGAACGTTTCAGTAGAGGGGGCAATGAAAGCTATCGAATCCGTAACAAAGAACATGAACCCTGACCAACTGCCCTTACCAAAACAAGACTATTTAAAATTGCTAAAAATGTGCATGAGTTTTGGTGGTTTCACTTTCAACTCGGATGAGTACTTTCAACACAGTGGTCTTGCGATGGGTTCACCGTTAAGCCCAGTTGCTGCATGCCTATACATGGAATGGCTTGAAAAACATCATTACCTAGAGATAATGGGGTCAAATGTGATCTGGGCTCGATATGTCGATGACATATTAGGTGTAGTCCCCAATGATATGGACCTAGAAACTCAATCAACAAAACTCAGTTGATCCGAAAATCCAGTTCACCATTGAAAAAGAACATCAGAGAACTCTAGCTTTCCTTGACACAGAGATTGTTAGGAGTGCCGAAGTTAAATTCAAAGTATATCGAAAGCCAACGAACAAGGAATGCTATGTACATTATTACTCAGGTCACAGTGATAAGGTGAAGCGAGGAGTAGTATTAGGATTTTTTCTTAGGGCCTTCCGTATTTGTAGTGATGAATACCTGCAAGAAGAGATAGAACATATTATGACCTCGTTCACGAAGCTAAAATATCCGAGAGGATTTCTGATAAATATGAAAAAGAAAGCTCTAGATATAAGAAAACGATCCGCGAAATCCAACAAAAAGGAACAGATACGATGTGTTACGATACCTTACTCCAAACCAGCTGAAATTATTGCAAACAAACTTGAAGAAACGGGTTGCAAAGTAGCATTTTGTTCCGGTAAAAAACTTAGTAGCATCTTAGCGAAAAAGAAAGATCAGATGACTCAGAACCAAAAAGTGTAGTGTACCAGGTGCTGTGCGGGTCGTGTACGAAATCGTACATAGGTGAAACAGGACGGGGTCTAAAAACAAGATTAAAAGAACATAGAAGAGACCTTCGAAACAACTCAGAATTCAGTGCATTTGTCATACATTCCATGAAAACAAATCATCTACCAAACTGGGATAGAGCTAAAATTATAGCAATTTGAAAAACAAAGATACTAGGAAAGCTACAGAAGCAGCACATATAGCTAAAAATGATACTTTTAATCTTAGGCCAGGCTTCATGAAATGGGCAAAATCTGCGACTGTATTAGGAGTTGGTTAAGCAAAGAGAGAAAAAAAGTTTTATATAATAATAACAAAAACAATAATGATGATAAAATAAAAATAGAACATTATTTAAAACAGTGATAAGGCTAGATTGTCTCATATCGAAGCTTGCTTGTATACATTTTAGAATAATTCAAGAAACATTATTGGAATATCCTCAAAAACGGTGCCTTTATATTTCTATCGCACGATAATTTTGCACAAAAATCCAAACGATGAAACTGCTGAATGTCTTGATGACGGGTTCCTTATCCCTCCTACCATAGATGCTGAAGAAGACAATTTTTGTCGAAACGCGTTCATCTGCCTGCTGTGTTGGTTTAAGTGTTAATATCTGTCAACCACTGTTATACAATTAAAGCGTAAATGCTTTGTTCAGGTACATTATAGCGTACATGCTGTGTCCGGGTACATTACAGCGTACATGCTGTGTCCGGGTACATTGCAGCGTACATGCTGTGTCCGGGTACATTACAGCGTAAATGCCTTGTTCAGGTACATTACAGCGTACCTGCTGTGTCCGGGTACATTACAGCGTAAATGCTGTATCCGAGTACATTACAGCGTAAATGCTTTGTTCAGGTACATTACAGCGTACATGCTGTATCCGGGTACATTACAGCGTACATGCTGTATCCGAGTACATTACAGCGTACATGCTGTGTCCGGGTACATTACAGCGTAAATGCTGTATCCGGGTACATTACAGCGTAAATGCTGTATCCGAGTACATTGCAGCGTACATGTTGTGTCCGAGTACATTACAGCGTACATGCTGTGTCCGAGTACATTACAGCGTACATGCTGTGTCCGGGTACATTACAGCGTACATGCTGTGTCCGGGTACATAACAGCGTAAATGTTCTGTTCAGGTACATTACAGCGTACATGCTGTGTCTGAGTACATTACATCGTACATGCTGTATCCGAGTACATTACAGCGTACATGCTGTATCCGAGTACATTACAGTGTACATGCTGTATCCGAGTACATTACAGCGTACATGCTGTATCTGAGTACATTACAGCGCACATGCTGTATCCGGGTACATTACAGCGTACATGCTGTATCCGAGTACATTACAGCGTACGTGCTCTGTCCGGGTACAATACAGCGTACATGCTTTGTCCGGGTACATTGCAGCTTGTACATGCTGTATCTGAGTACATTACAGCGTACATGCTGTGTCCGGGTACATTACAGCGTACATGCTGTATCTGAGTACATTGCGGTATCTGAGTACATTTACTTTTCGCTACTGTGGATTTTTTGCAATTTTTGAGTGACAGAATGAGGTGGTAATGGTGATGTTTGTAATCGCCTAAATATGTTGCCTCACCAACAACTGGTTAGTTCCACCTCTGACTTACGAACAGAGTTGTGCGTTTCAGAATTTTCTTGAATCGACTCAACTCAGCTCATGTGCTGAGAGAAGTCGACTCAACTTTAATTCACCTCATTGTCAAGAGTTTAGTGAGCCCACTCAACTCCGACTCAACTCACAACTCAACTCAAACTTCCACTTGGTTTCGAAATGTATAAATAAATGATAAATAATAGAAATAAATAATAACAACAAATAAATAAATCAATAAATCAATATAATACAAGCCGTACAGAAAGCCATACAAGAAACTGAAGATTTATAAATGGAAAATTAACCAATTGGTATTCAAACATTAGTTAGCAATTAGCCAGCAGGCATGGTTATCTTCTTTTAATTTTTCCAGACTGTCACTGACAGATAAAGCTGTCACACCATGTTGCAATGATTTCTAAAAGAAGCCTTGCATGTTTAACTAGTGACATACAAGGAATGGAAAAGAACTTAAAAGGATTAAGGCTACAGCAACATAGGTAAGTAATTGCACCTCCATACTATCAGAAAAAGTCCAAGCTAAAAAAATATGATCTAAACTGTATTTTCAGGGATGGTAAAGGTATTGCTTTTTGTTTATGTTAAGGGAGGATGTCAGATAATTGTGCTAAATGAAACATTTCTATGTCATGAGCTTAACCAAAGTCTAAGCTATAATTACTAGAGTACCCAGTTGCAATTGCAAATTATAAGAACTACGGCAAATCCCAGGAAATAGTATACTATATTAATATATTACAAAGAACAATAGAAAGAGAAATGTTATCAACGTGCCGCATTTAACATATTCATATTTTTAAACCCAATAAAATGTTCAGCTTGCAACTCTCCAGAACAGCGCGTAGTTATCGCTCTTCAAAATGCGAGCACGGTTTCATAGAAAATTTCTAAGCTTTCCAAATAGAATACGGACGCCAGGCAAGGGTCTCTGATCAGCCAAAACCAGTAGCAAGAGACAATTTGTCTGATTCATAAAACAACGGTGTCTCAATGCGTTGCAAATCAAATAAAGGTCAAACCTTTTTATGCTAATAGAAAAATATGTTTTAATAAACGGAATTAACGGGGATGAGGTGGCTTAGTGGATAGCACCTTGTCCTCTAAGCCACTGGTCCCGGGTTCAGTCCCGGCGGAGCCTCTGAATAAGTCGATCTGATCCCCAAAATCCCTTCCAACAGGGTGAGTTGGCGACGCCGTATGACCCTGGCAGTTGGTGCGTCGTTAAACCCCAACAATTATTATAAACAGAATTAACGAAGCAGCTGCAGACGGAGAATTTAAGACAAAAGAAACAATATCATATGTAGTTTAGAAATATTTGAATTATTTTATGAATTATCACGTGGTTTTTACAATTTTTTGTCTTTAAGCTACTCAAGCTTGAGCCCATACTTGGTTAAATTTGTTCCTCAAAGACAGCAATGGCGCACACTTGGCTGTGTTTATTCTTATTAGTGTGGTGGCACGTTAGAGTATCTCTACTAACCGTGAGTGGTGGTTGAAAATAAGTAATACTAAATATTGATGATGAGGAGTTTGTTTTAGATATTTGAGATGTATCTTGCAGTCTGTACCACCATTTAAAATGTTTAAGACACGGCCAGAGATAGGAGCCAATTTAATTCTTCAAGTACATATACTATTTGTGCCTAGGGATTTCTTTAGACTGGATGGGCCTTTGAAATAAGCAATTGAACCGTATAATTAAATTTATATAGTGAAGCAAATTGAAACTTTGATCGAGACAATTGAAACACTGGAGGGAAAATGTATTCAAGGGGGATTTGCAAACGGTAGGCAAATCAAACACATGTATTTAACATATTTACATGCTGAGTCAGCTTTTTTTGTCAACTCATTTGACTCGCTGTCTTCACATTTCAACTCAACTCAACTCATTGACGTGGTGTGAACCGACTTAACTCAACTCAACTCACCTGTAAAGTTTTTTTACTCAACTCAACTCCACTCAGAGTCGAACAAGTCGGAATTTGAGTTAAACTCCGACTCCGACTCGCGAGTCGCACAACTCTGCTTACGAAGTTAATAGATTGTGCTAGTGCAAAAAAATGTGACCAGCATTGGCTTTTAAATTAAGCTGTCACTGTGAGAATTACTCGTCCGGTAAGGATTGACACCAAATAAATTTATAAACGGAACTAGGAGTGGAACGAGTGAGCTACCAATAATTGTCTGAAGATATGCTGGTTAATGAGCGGGCCATTCTTTGTTGCTGACTTGAACTGCCCAGGCTAGATCAGAACTGGCCTCCTTCACGTGTCGCTGATGTCACTGGTCCCTTAAATGTAACCACCAGGCTAGTCTAGCTTCCCTGTATCTCAATTTGTATTCGCATGCCGTAAGCATCAGTTTTAGGACTGCCCTTTGGCCTCCCACGACTTTACTGGAACCATAAACCTTGGCAGCGGCAAACAAATGAGGGGGCCACGTCATGTTCGACCAGCTGTGGGCTAAACCTTTCCCGTCAGAGCCATGGAAACTGGGCAGATCGGGGCTCAGTGCTGCCCTCGGCACAGGATCGCTATTTTTTCTATTTTTTCCCCATTCGGCTGAAATCAGATGTTTTGTTGAATGAAAAGTGAAGGGGATGGGGGCGGCCTCCTTGCCACCCTCTGTTCCGATCCGTAAGGCGGGAGCTATGTTGGACGCCGGACCGGAACCAAAACCGGACCGGAACCAGAACCGGGCCGGAACCATACCGGAACCGGAACCGACGAGCACTCAAAGGCAGCGCTGAGGCCTGAGGTGCACGCATTGTGAAGGGACTGGATTACCGTTGTCCAGTGGGTACTGGTCAGGGCTTGCCACAGGTACCGACACAGCCTGCCATCTTATATTTGTTCATGTAACAAATTTGGGGCCAATAGATTGCTGATTTGTTGTGGGTCATGCATTCTAGGCTATTGTGGTACTATTTTGGATGTGCGTGCTGCCGCCCCAGCAGTGAGTACCAATGTTCCACCCAGCCAGCCTGTGTTTAGACCCTGATTGTCCCAGCAGACTACCTTCCCCGCGTGACTGTCACGTGACCAGTGCTAGCAAACAGGCCACGGGAGCGGCCTGCAGTGCTACTGAGTGCTACAGTGCTACCGCTGCCCCAGAGCACTGCAAAAAACAGCCAACGCTATGTCGATCAGGTAAGCTAGGTGTTCCCGTGTTTAGGATATGGGGAATACGAAGCGAGTCATGCACGGGTCCACGGGCGGACCCAGACCCGAGTTTTTTTTTTTGGGGGGGGCAAACCCATGTCTGCCTCTCCTCCCGGGGGAAGGGGGGTGGGAGCGAATATTTTTTTGCTCTACGGACCTAGTGTAAACCCCTTTTTTCAGTGCTCGACAGACCTAGTATAAGCTATCTCTCTAAGTACATGATCGCTCTCGGGGGGGGTGTTAGCGAAGATTTTTTGCTCTACAGACCTAGTGTAAACACCTTTTTTCAAAAAATTACCGGCATTTGGGGGCCAAAGATAGTTTGCCCCCCCCTCCAGCGCTTTGGGGGGCATGGCCGGAATGGCCCCCCTGCGTCCGCCAATGCGCGGGCCCGGTGGACGGGCGCGTGTTGAGCCTGCCCTGAGAGGCAGCGGCTCTGAAGAGCACGCGGCATTCTCATCTCATTTCGCCAGCGTGGGGTTCTCGGCATCTAACTCCGTCAGCGTGGGGTTCTCGGCATCTGACTCCGCCAGCGTGGGGTTCTCGGCATCTGACTCTGTCAGCGTGGGGTTCTCGGCATCTGACTCTGTCAGCGTGGGGTTTTCGGCATCTGACTCTGTCAGCGTGGGGTTTTCGGCACCTGACTCCGGCGGCAGTGCTCTGCCGCCTCTCCCACGGTAGATCAGACACTGCCGCCGCCGTGACCCCGCACATGTTCAGAATACATAGAAATACGCTGCTGCCGTGAGCTGTTAGTGTCTAAAAATGCACCGTAACAGACAGCAAGTGCCGCAATAACAGCTGCGCACCTTTCAGTCACGCTGGAATGTTTGCTTATGTCACAGGGCGGTACTCGGAGGACTAGAAATTTGGCTTTTCGCCTACTTGTTTACGAGACGCTACTCCCGATCTACATCACTTCATCAGACAGTTTCTGCCAGACAGCCTGCACCAGCGCTTACCGGGAGGTCTGGTACCGCTGCTGTTTGCCAGGAGGTCTGGTACCGCTGCTGGCTGCCGGGAGGTCTGGTACCGCTGCTGTTTGCCGGGAGGTCTGGTGCCACTGCTGTTTGGTGTTACTGCTACTGCTTGCTCCCAGAGTTCCTGCGGCGAAGGCAAGAAGATGGAGCAGAAGACTTTGATCAAGCCCTGAACTTTATTCAAGTTTCGTCGCTGCTGCCTGCCCCACCGACCCCTGTTTATACAGCCGGTCGGTAAATATTCTCTCTATATCAGTCCTGGTGGTCTTGGTGGCTAGGATTCCGGCCACCTGGTATCTCTTCTAAGTTCCATCCCCAGTCTTTCTACGTTCTCTATCTCTGTTCGGCCGGAAACCCGACTAGTGACATTTTTACCGAGAGGAACTCACTTGTTGGGTCTTTTCAAAACCTGGATGAGGAATTTTGCCTGAACATGTCGGTCTTAGAATGCTAAAATCCCCAAAACGCAAGGTCTTTCCTTCTTTCACCCTCACTTCATAGAATACCCACTCATACCCTCTCGGGCTGCGTCGTTGCGATGGTGCCACGGGACCTCTTTGTAGAACACTCTATTTGATTCTAGCCGTTTAAACCCCGGTCAGGCCCCCTCAGAGGCTGAGTCAGCTTCCCCCGTACTTAGACCCATGTAAAGGCTCGAAGAGTTGCCCGTGTCTACCGTCCCGCTGAGAGAACGCACTTAGTGGCTGAGTCAGCCTGTTGCCTAGAACTTTAAAACCCACATCAAAGTCCGGATATTTTTGCCAGCTTACCCCATATAGGCTAAGAACCCACTACCAGGCCCTAGCTAGGTTAAATATCCCATTAGTGATATCCTTATTAACAAACTAGCCTAAATCTCCCTACTATAATCTCCTTCAAAATGTTTACACCACCTTAAACGACTACCCAAATTCTTGCTCTCCCTCCGAAACCTCTAAAATTCAGCTTTATTTATTAACCAAAGTTGCATCACCCGTTTTAGCAAAGTATCAAAAATGTGCGCCCAACAGCACCTCTCGGTGGCCTCCCTGCTTCCCCATGGTATAATTGACGAGTAATACATTTAGCCGACAACTTTACCAATTATAACAAATAACTGTTGAGGTTTAAGGACGCACTAACTGCCAAGGTTATACGGAGTCGCAAAAAATTACCAATTGAATGCGCTCTGAGCATAGATTTAAACATCTTGAATATGACATTGTTCTAAAAAAGTCACTTACTCATGAGTTGAGTTTCCAAAAATTGTGTCAAAGCCAAGCTCCTTTGTACCGCATTGCCTTTCCTATATGACAACTGTGCCGCACTACATACCAAGTAGCTATGCTGTGCCGCTGAGCACGCTTTGGGTCTGGCAGGCCACAGCTGCTTCAACCTTGCCAGATCTTCGAACCTAAGAACGTCTGTGTTATCCTGATAACTTATAAATTCTTTGAAATTGTATTAGATACTATATTAGCATAACTGAAAAATTCCTGGACGAAAGTATTGTCCAACGTCTTAATTGAGCTCTGCATTCAACAGTGAAGTATTTTCTGTCGCTGCAGCATCTAGTTTCAGCATCTAGTTTTCCCTAAAACCAAACAATTTCACTACTCCCTGTTCCGCAGAACACGGTCCTCGGCAGTCGCATGGCACGATGGCACCCACTTTGTCACCCCCGCGCTGTAATAACTGAAGTGCAAGCCTCGGCTTCGAAAGTGAAAGCGTCCCGATTTCAGATTCTGCGGCCCAAAAGTGTACAACAAATCAAATTCGTCATTGGAATCGGCGAATTTACTCGTCTGCTGGTAGAAAGTATGTGACCTGTTTTCTGCTCGCGCTGGTGACGCACTGTACCCTTACATAAGCCCTGAACAAAAGGGCATCGCCATACCATTTTTTCTTCGGGGGGGGGTGACTGGCAATGATCGGAGCCGTGGAGCGGGAAGGGGTGGGGGCAAATTCTGATATTTTTGGCCGCGTATGAAACATGAAACATTCAGGACGATGCACTTTAGCCACACACTTACGTGGGCTCACGTACTTGGGGTAACGTATACAACTGAGTACAGCGGGACGCTCCCCTCCCCCCTCCCAGCTTTGAACGCCTATGCCTTCCCCAGGGGCGCCGCCATGGAATGTTTACACAGGAGGGACGGACCCGGACGGACGGACCCTGACAGCATGAATGACGATGGACCAAAATTTGTGCTGGGGGATGTCCCCCTGTTTGGTCAACAGGGGATGCATCCCCCGTCCCCCCGCTTTCGGCGCTCATGGCCTTACCAGCCTTCATATATTCTGAAAAGAAGAAACATTGATGTTGAGTATTTGAGAAATTGCCGAAAAAGTTTCTTATGACCACATTAGTTAACCCCTTAACATCGGAGATAACCATCGGAGATATTTCACCACCTGCTCCGCCTAGAGTCTTTTTTTGCCGTAAGCAAAACGGCACGGGTCCGCTTCGGCGGGTACCAGGGGCAAGCCGTGCACCCCAACGTAACCCAAATATCTACCGTGATGCAATTGCATAAGCGCACGCGCGTGAAAAATTTTGGACTCCCAGCTTCAACCATTTTGCCCCAAGTTACTTAAGGGTGCTATGAGTCCATGACATATGTCAGACAGAGATTGTATGCACCCAAATCAGTCAGCTCAGGGGACCCCAGACCAACTTATTGAGGGGCTCCACATTAATTACTTTAATGTCGCAGAACAAAGGGACGAATCTTATTTCAAGGAATGGGTCGCGAAGTGTAGCAACACTTGCGAGGGAAGGGGATTGCTACGGCAGAGATGCCGAGCCTGGGGCACAGGTAGGATTTAAAAGGGTACGTGAAGAGTCTTGCCAGCGTAAAGATTAGTTTTTTGAATTTTGTTCCTTGTTATCGAATAACCGTTTGCTTACGTTACTCGAGTTCCTCCATTGAAAAAGAATAATTTTGGGTTATTAGAAATACCCGCAAGCACCATGACGTGATGCCGCGGGTCTTTATCCTGCAACCAGGAGGTGAGGTTACAGCACCCTCTCTGGCTGGGTAGCCGCCGCATAGAGGAAGAGAGAAGGGTAATAGAACAGATAGAGTGTTAGGGAGGGGTGTCAGTTGGTTAGTTGTTAGTCTTAGACGTGGTTAGTATAGTTAGTAGTCCTTAAGTTAGGGTTAGTTGGTTAGCAAATATGAACGGATGGTTAGGTAGGGTTAGTTGGTTAGTTGAACCTTTTTTTTTCCTAGGGTGGGAGTTATTCTGAGTCTACCATACCTTAGGACCAGACAGTTAAAACCTAGTTTGAAGCACCTATTGTTTAAATTTGTCAGAGGGACGTTTCTAGTGTAATTGTTATTTCTAATATGAGGGGTGCTATTCGGATGCAGGTATTTTCCATACCTGCCACCATAGACGTTCAGATAAAGCTCTCGAGCCTAGAAGCCTTCAGGAATGTAAAGAGCTTGTCCAGCAGCTCAGGGTGATCATTGCCGAGAAGAGTGGAAAGGTTTACTGGGATGTTTCTGTTGCGGCAATAATCTAGCATGGGCTGCCTATGGGCGTCGTGCTGGGGACAGTCGATGAGGATATGGTAGGGATTTTCCATGGCAGAGCAGGTACCACAGGTACCTACACGCCCATAGGCATTTAATTTGGTGTGTCCGCTTTTGAGTCTGGTCAGGATGACCTCACGCCGACGACTGTTTTGGTTGGAGCTGGGCCAGTAGCCGATGTTAGGCTTGATATGGAATAAATGGGCGCTGTGGTTAGTGGTCCAGTCATTTTGGATGTACTTCCGGATATGGTTCTGGAGGAGAGCTTTGCTATCGTCTCCGGACCATTTGAGAGGTGCGACCTCTCTGAGTTCAAGAGACTTTTTGGCCCGTTTGTCGGCTTTTTCATTTCCGAGAATTTTGCAGTGGCCTGGGATCCAAAGAAAGGAGACATCTGGGATATCGTCGATACCCTTCTGGATGTCTGCTATTACGTGATGGCTGGGGTTGACTACGTTATTGATAGCTTGCAAGACAGATTTAGAGTCTGAACAGATGACGGCTGAATTAATATTTAGGGTTCTAATCTGGACTAGTGTATCTAGAATGGCGACAGCCTCGGCAGTAAAGATTGAGCAGTTGTCCGGAAGTCGTTTTTGGAGGCAAATATTTTGCCCCCAGATGCCGAGGCCTACTTTTTCGCCTATTTTAGAGCCGTCGGTGAAAATGAAGGTTTTGCCAGTGTTGTTAGACTGGAACTCAAAGAATTTCTGGAAGATCTCCTCTGTGGTGAGGTTGTCTTTGCGTGTGGTGAAAAGAAACTCGACTTTGGGCTGTTTGCGAGTCCAAAAGCGGGAGAGTGGGGGTTTGCCTATTGCTTCTGGAATCGCAAGGTTCAGGGTTTCCAGGGTCTTAGCTACTCTATTCTTAAATGGAGGCCAGGTTGTCCGATTAGTTTTTGATACACGTCCAGGGTGGGCGAAACATTGTTTCGCCGGGTGATTTTCGGTAGATTGGACCTTGATATAGTAAGAGATAAGCTGGGAGTGGCGTCTTGTTTGGAGAGGGCACAGCCCACTGTCCACTAACAAGCTGGTGATGGGGGATTCTCTGAGCGCGCCTGTGGCTGCCCGGATACTTGCGTTTTGGATGCGCTCTAGCTTTAGCTTATTAGTGTTGTTCGTTGAGTCAAAGACGAACGAATTATATTCGAGTATGGGCCGGATCAAGGACTTGTAGAGCATGAGCAGGGTCTTTCGATCCCCGCCGTACTCTGTTCCGCCGAGCATGCGGAGGATATTGACTCGTTTTTGACAGCTAGAGACGACTTTGGTAATATGCTCGTTAAAACTAAGGCGGGTATCAAGGATGACACCTAAGAATTTGAAGCTTTTCGCGCATTCAATGGGTTTGCCTGAGATTTGGAGCTGAGGAACAGGGTGTCTCACACCTGGCCTGGCAAAGACTACGACTGATGACTTTTCGGCCGAGAGTGATAGACCCATTGAATTGCACCAAGCATGGATGTCGTCGAGACTACCCTGCAATTCGGTAGTCGCGGTTTTGAATTCTGGTTGACTGCGACGCCTGGTGTCGACCGGAGTGGATTTCCAAATAGCGACATCATCTGCAAATAGGGAGTACTTAACTCCAGGCGGTAGCTTTTTGGAAAAAATGTCATTGATCATGACTAGGAAGAGGGTCGGAGATAAAACGCTACCCTGGGGTGTGCCCTGGTCTTGAGATGTCAGATAGGAAAAGGTGGTGCCGCAGCGCACTTTGAATTTTCTGTCCCTAAGAAAGTTGTCAATGAATCTAGCAAGGTGGCCATGGACTCCCAGTTTACAAAGTTTATACAAAAGGACGTCTTTTTGTACACGATCAAAGGCCGACTTGATATCTAAGAATGCAGCAATTGTGACTTGCTTCTTGTAAAAGCCATTTTGGACGTCACTGACCAGTTTGATCAGATTGTCAGTGGTGGCTCGCCCGCGCCGGAAACCCGATTGCATAGCATCGAGTTTCTTTTCGAGAATTTCGTGAAGTCTTACGTTGACCATGCGCTCTACAAGCTTGCTAGCACAGCTAGTAAGCGAAATGGGGCGATAACCTTTAGGGTCCGTTTTTTCTTTGCCAGGTTTTGGAATGGGAATGATGGCACTCTCCCGCCACATAGTGGGGAACGAGTCGCTAAGAAACATGTTGTTAATGGCCGAGAGAAGATATTTTAGTGCTGTCTGGCTGAGGTGCCTGAAGAAAGAGTAGTGAATTTCATCCGGGCCCACTGCAGTGTTTCCACACTTGCTAATGGAGTAATTTAGTTCGGTCATTGTAAAAGGTACGTTATAGTACTCCTGATTACTAGAATTGAAGAATGTGCGGCGTTTGCACCATTCGGCCTGGTCTTTTGAGCGCTGGTTGTAGGAACTGTTGGCTGCAACGCCATTGTAATGATCAGCAAAGGCGTCCATGACTTCCTTGGGTGCCGTGATGTTTTGGCCGGAGATTGTCAGTTGAGGGAAGGGTCCACGGGGCGGTCGTTTCGCAGAGAAAGCTCCAATGGTTTTCCAGTTTTGAGAAATGGGTGTGAAGCGGTTGAATTTAGAAACGAAGGCGTTGAAACTATCTTTTTGGACCCGCTTGCACGTGTTTTGGAAGTGGGCTTTGGCTGCCCGGAGGGCATTGCGAGTAGGGCTGTGTGCCCTCCTCTCGTAGGCTTTCCTGGCTCTAATCATTTGAGCTTTGGCGTGTGCCGTCTCTGCATTCCACCATGGGGCTCCTTTTTTTCTGTCGGGGGCCTTGACTTTTTGGTATTGTTAAATGTGCTGCTGAGCTGATGGCTCTTAGTACCGAGTCAATGTCTGCCGAGTCGGGGTCACCTCCGGTGACAAGTGTGAGGTCGACCTCTGCCTCAAACTTGTTCCAGTCGGCACGTTTTAGATTCCATGAGGGTGTAAAAAGAGTAACATGGTCGATTGAGCCTATGGGAATACCAATTTTTATTGGGAGGTGATCGCTCGTTCCTGGGTTGTCTTCGACTTCCCAGGTGAACAGTGACGCAATTCTAGGAGAGCAGCATGAGATGTCAATGGCTGTGTCAGAATGGCCACCGCGCATTGCTTGGTGGGTCGGAGCGCCGTTATTTAAGATAACTAGATTTTGAGAGTCTATTGCGTCATAGATGATTTCGCCTCTGCGAGTGGTGGTGGCGCTGCCCCATGAGGGATGATGACCGTTCAAGTCTCCAAGTAGTAGCAAAGGGCCGGGGATTTGTGCCAAAAGTTGGGCGATGTCCCGAGCCGACGGGTCAGGATCGCTTGGAGAGATGTACAGTGAAATCACCGTCAATTTGACGTGCTGAATTTCTACATTAATAGCGACACAGTCGAGTGGCGTAACCAAAGGCACTTGGCTGTGAGGGATGCTATTTTCAATAAGGATGGCAGTGCCTCCTTTACGGACAGTAGCGTTTACATTATGGCGGTACCAAGAGTAACCCGAGATTTTGAATTTGTTATTATCATTATCATTAAAGAGGGTTTCTTGGAGTGCTGCTACTGCCGGCTTTTTCTCAGCAAAGATTGATTTAAATAAGGGGAATTTCCCAATTAGACTGTTTGTGTTCCATTGGAGAATTGAACCCATGGTGGTTTAATGTCTTAGATGCTGGGGGGGTTTGCGGGGGCGGGGGCGGAGGTGATAGGAATGTGTGCTACTCGTGTCGCTGGTAGTGGAAACGGGGGACGAGTGCCGGGTGTACCGGAGTTTCCTCGGCACCGGGGGGCTGCCGGGCCTGAGGGATTTGGATGAGACTGAACTGGTGGGGGAGGCCGACATGAGATAACTATTTTCTACAGAGTCTGTGACCGAGATGCTGTCAGCATTTGGATAAGACTCGGTCCCGGGCAGCTCACTATCAGGTTCGCTGTTGCTACCTGACGTGTCGGAATCACTGGCAAATTGGGATTGCATGTAATGACATGCCAGATCTGTGTGAGAGCCACAATGGCGGGTCGTCGGTGCTTGAGAGACAGGAGCTTTGCTGCTGTCCGTGAGAGAGGTTTCGGTTTGGGTGGCTACACTGACTTTTTCTGTTTGAGTGGCAGCTGTCTTACTGGAAGGGGGGAGCTGCCACTCTGGTGTTTCCGTCCCGGCGCCCGCCGTAGGCGGCGCCTGGGAGGGGGTGCACCGGTGACTTTTGGGTGGGAGGGGCTGGGAGCGGGGGAAACTCGGTACAGCTAGGCACCTGCTGAGGGCTGCTTTGCCGCCCTTCGGTTGGGGTCCAGGTCTTCCTGGTGCCATGTGAGGGACGGGGGGCGGCGGTACTTTTGGGCGGAAGACCCGGAATGGAACAGGCTGGGTTGGCTGGGGGATCCGTCCAGCCCGTGTTGGGAGTCCACTTGCGCCAAAAGGTGTTTGTGCTGTGGTGCGTGTTTTGCATGACATGGGGGATGGCCAGCCGAAGGGGTACCATGACTAGCGGCTCCATCAGGGGGCGAAGGGGACGCTTTTGGGAGGCGGTGAGCTGAGGAGTGGCCTGGCCAGCTGTGCTGGGGGCTGCCGCGGTGGCCTTGCCACTACGTGCCTGGGTTAGGGAGTGGCGTTTTTCGCTCTCACGCACTTTTTTGCGGGCCAGGTCGAAGGGGAGCTTTTCGTCTTCAGCCACCATATTTACATGTTTTTCACGGAGCCAGGCTGGGCACTTAGGATCGGTAGCCCCATGGGCGCCGCCACAGGCAGCACACAGGAGGCTAAGGGAGGTGCAGTCTTTGGTTCGGTGTGCAGCACTGCACTTGCCACAGCGGGGGGCGGGGTTTTTACAGCTGGACTCAACGTGGCCGTACCTTTGACAGATTTGACACCTGATGGGGTTGGGGTAGAACGGCTTCACTGGGTAGACACAGTCGCCCAGTTTGACACGGCCACAGTCATCTCGGCACTTTGTGTCGAAGGTGACGAGGAAGCGATTGTCTTTACGGTGAGGGGCTTTTTCGGTGGTGGGCTTGGGGAGAGTGAGTCTTTGAATGGTGAGCACACTTTGGCCCTCAAAATCAAAGTTGCGCTCGATTTCGTCTTCAGAGAGGTGGGAAGCCTCTGGCGCACGAATTGTGCCCCGGTAGAAGTTCAGAAACTTATGAATGGCGAAACTCACCGGTTTCGATCCGAAAGTTGTGGTTTGAAGCAAGGCTTTAGTGGAGGCAGCGTTGCTGGTTTTAACAAGGACATCTTTTTGGTGCCGGATAATTTCATAGCTGCCTGTCACCTTTCGGCTGATGGCCTTGTCCAGACTGAAGGTAGATTCCTTTGCAAGATTTTGGTGGATGGAGTCGTAACTACCAACCAGCCAAGCTCCGCTTGGCAGGTTTGCATTGTTAAGGCGATCCAGTCAGTCAATGGCTTTTTTATTAGGCGTTCTGTGCATAGCACCTTTGCCCGCCTCTAAAGGAGTGTGTGGGAGAATTTTAGAATTTTGTGTGAGGGTAAGCTACGTTAGTCTGTTAAAGCAATGGGAGTTATTTCAAGTAATGGGTTGCAAGATATTTTAGCTTGCAAATGGACGGTCGTGGCAATGGCATAGCCATGCCAAGGGAGGTCTTTTAATAAGTTTAGACCCGCAGAGTGCGAAGGTTATTTCTGTGGCTGAAGACCTTAAATTTAGAGTTTGAAATTTAGAATTTGGAATTTAGAATTTGAAATTTAGAATTTGGAATTTAGAATTTTGTGTGTCAGCTATTGATGTCCGCTTGTATACGTTACTCGAAAACCTCCGTTAACTCAATAATTTCGTATTTTAGAAAGTGCGCTAAACACCTGGCCAGGGTGCCGCGAATTTACCCTGCAACCCGGAGGTGAAGTTGCAGCTCCCCTCTTCGGCTGGGCAGCCGCCGCGCAGAGAAAGAAGTGTAAGAGGATAGTTAGATTGTTAGTAAGAGTATAGGTGTGGTTAGTATAGACCCGCAGTGAAAGGTATCACTGCGGTGAAGAAATCTAACCTATCTAACCTAACCTGATTTCAAAGTTAGCCTAACATAACCTATCCTTAGCCTACAATGAACCATTTAAAGGTTACAAAACTATTGCTTAAATTTCGCAGTGGATCATCTATGATTGGAAAATAGGCAAGTCCTACTTTGGGGGTGCACCATGCACCCTCCATCATATATACTGGGAGGGGTGATTTATAGAAACTTCTCTAGCCCAGAGTCCTTTAGGAATGTAAAGACTTTTTCGAGTAGCTCAGGATGGTCGTTCCCGAGCAGAGTTTTTAGGTCTACAGGGATGTTTTGGATTCGGCAGTAATCTAGCATGGGTTGCCGATGGGTATTGTGCTGGGGACAATCGATGAGAATGTGATAGGGATTCTCCATTGCGTCGCAGGTACCACAGGTACCCGCGTTCCAATAGGCATTTAATTTTGTGTGTCCATTTCTGAGTCTGGTTAGAATAACCTCGCGCCGGCGACTCTTTTGGTTGGAACTGGGCCAGTAGCCGATGTTAGGCTTGATATAGAATAGGTGGGCGCTGTGGTTTGTAGTCCAGTCATTTTGAATTTGCTTCCGGATGGTGTCCTGGAGGAGAGCTTTGCTATCGTCTCCAGACCACGTTAAGGGTGCGATCTCTCTAAGTTCTAGGGACTTTTTTGCCTGCTCATCGGCCTTTTCATTTCCTTGAATTTTGCAGTGGCCCGGGATCCAAAGAAAAGAGACATCAGGGGTATCATCGATACCTTTCTGAATATCTGCTATAACGTGGTGGCTGGGGTTGACTACGTTACTGATGGCCTGCAGGACAGATTTAGAGTCTGAACAGATGACGGCTGAGTTGATATTTTGGGTTCTGATTATGGCTAATGCATTTAGGATGGCAACAGCCTCGGCTGTGAAGATAGAGCAGTTGTCCGGAAGTCTTTTCTGAAGGCAAATATTTTGTCCCCAGATGCCAAGGCCTACTTTTTCGCCTATTTTGGAGCCGTCTGTAAATATAAAGGTCTTGTCCGCGTTACAAGATCGGAACTCTAGGAATTTTTGGGAGACTTCTTCCTCTGAGAAGTCCGTTTTACGGGAAGTGAAAAGAAATTCCACTTTGGGCTCTTTTCGAGTCCAGAAGCGGGAGAGTGGGGGTTTGCCTATTGTCGCTGGCAGTGCTAGATTTAGGCTTTCCAGGGTTTTCGCTACTCTGTGCTTAAATGGGGGCCACTTCTGTAGAGTGGCTTTATTTGCTCGTCTGGGATGGGCAAAACATTGTTTTGCCGGGTGATTTTCGGTGGATTGAACCTTGATGTAGTAAGAAATAAGCTGGGCGTCGCGTCTTGTCTGTAGTGGGCACAGCCCGCTATCAGTTAGCAGGCTGGTGATGGGGGATTCTCTGAGCGCGCCTGTGGCTGCCCGGATACTGGCGTTTTGGACTCGCTCTAGCTTTAATTTATTGGTCTTGTTCGTCGAGTCAAAAACGAACGAATTATATTCGAGAATGGACCGAATCAGGGACTTGTAGAGCATAAGCAGGGTCTTTCGATCCCCGCCATACTCTGTGCCGCCGAGCATGCGGAGAATGTTGACTCGCTTTTGACAGCTAGAGACGACTTTGGTGATGTGCTCATTGAAACTCAATCGGGAATCTAGGGTGACGCCCAAGAATTTGAAGCTATTGGTGCATTCAATAGGTTTACCCGAGATTTGGAGCCGTGGAGGGTCGTGTCTGGAATGCGCTCTGGCAAAGACAACGACTGATGATTTTTCCGCCGAGAGTGATAGACCCATTAAGCTACACCAATTATCGATGTCGTTTAAGCTGTCCTGCAACTGTGTAGTTGCGTGTTGGAATTCTGGTTCGTTATACCGCCTGGTATCGATTGCAGTGGCTTTCCAAATGGCGACATCGTCCGCAAAGAGGGAGTAATTTATTCCAGGCGGTAGCTTTTTGGCGAAGAGATCATTGATCATTACTAAAAAGAGGGTGGGGGACAGAACGCTACCCTGGGGTGTGCCTTGGTCCTGGGTTGCCAGGTAGGAGAATGTGGTGCCACAACGGACTTTAAATTTTCGGTCCTTGAGGAAGTTTTCGATGAATTTTGCAAGGTGGCCACGAATTCCTAGTTTGCTTAATTTAAACAACAGGGCGTCTTTTTGTACGCGATCGAACGCCGATTTAATGTCTAAGAATGCAGCTATTGTTACTTGCTTTTTGTAAAAGCCATTTTGGATGTCACTGACTAGTTTGACCAAATTGTCAGTGGTGGCTCGCCCGCGCCGGAAGCCTGATTGCATAGCATCAAGCTTCTTTTCGAGGATCTCGTGAAGTCTAACGTTTACCATGCGCTCGACAAGCTTGCTAGCACAGCTAGTAAGCGAAATTGGGCGATAACCTTTTGGGTCTGTTTTTTCTTTGCCAGGTTTTGGAAGGGGGATGATAATACTCTCTCGCCACGATGTGGGGAAAGAGTCGCTAAGAAACATGTTGTTAATGGCCGAAAGCAGGTACTTTAGTGCTGTTTGGCTGAGGTGCCTGAAGAAAGAGTAGTGAATTTCGTCAGGGCCCACTGCAGTGTTTCCACACTTGCTAATGGCGTAATTTAGCTCGGTCATTGTAAATGGTACGTTATAATACTCTTGATTACCATAATTGATGAATGTGTGCTTTTTGCACCATTCTGCCTGGTCTTTGGAGCGCTGGCTGTATGAGTTATTAGCTGCGACACTGGCGTAATGATCAGCAAATTTATCCATGACTTCCTTAGGTTCGGTGATGGGTTGGCCAGCTATTTTTAGTTGAGGGAAAGGTCCACGGGGTGGTCGCTTCGCAGAGAAAGCTCTAATGGTTTTCCAGACTTGGGTGGTGGGAGTGAAGCGGTTGAATTTGGAGGCAAGAGAGTTGAAACTGTCCTTTTGAACCCGCTTGCACGTGTTTCGAAAGTGTTCTTTTGCTGCCCGAAGTGCGGATCGAGTAGGGCTGTGTGCCCTCCTCTCATATGCCTTGCGGGCTCTAATCATTTGAGCTTTGGCGTGTGCCGTCTCTGCGTTCCACCATGGGGCTCCGTTTTTCTTTCGGGGTCCTCTGGTTTTTGGTATCGCTACTTGTGCTGCTGAGCTTATGGCTCTTAATATTAATTCAATGTCTGCCGAGTGTGGGTCACCTTCGGTGACCAGTGTGAGTCGACCTCTGCCTCAAATTTTGTCCAGTCCGCTCGTTTTAGATTCCAGGAAGGGGTATACAGATCAACGCGGTCGAGTGCTCCTTGGGGGACATTGATTTTGATTGGGAGGTGATCGCTCATGCCTGGGTTGTCTTCGACATCCCAGGTAAACAGTGACGCAATTCTAGGCGTGCAGCACGAAATATCAATGGCTGTGTCTAAATGTCCGCTTTGCGTTGCTTGGCGGGTTGGTGCGCCGTTATTTAGGATAACTAAATTTTGAGAACCTATTGCGTCATATATAATTTCACCTCTACGATTTGGCGTGGCGCTGCCCCAGGATGGGTGGTGACCATTCAAATCTCCAAGTAATAACAAAGGCCCGTTTATTTGATTAAATAGTTGTGCGAGTTCCCGATCCGTTGGATCAGGGTCGCAAGGGGATATGTATATTGAAACAACCGTCAATTGGACATGTTGTATTTTCAAACTAATAGCTACACAGTCCAGTGATGTTACCAAAGGCACGTGACTGTGTGGGATGCTATTTTCTATTAGGATGGCTGTGCCTCCCTTACGGACAGCAGCGTTTACGTTATGGCGATACCAAGAGTAACCCGAGATTTTGTATTTATCGTTATCTTTATCAGAAAAGTGGGTCTCTTGTAATGCTGCTAGTGCCGGTTTTTTCTCAGCAAATATTGATGAAAAAAGCGGGAATTTCCCGATAAGGCCATTTGTATTCCATTGCAGAATTGAACCCATGGTGGTTTTTAACGTTTGTGATTAGGGGATCTACGTTTGCGAAGGTTATACGAGCACCTGCTGCTGCTGCTATCGCTAGCAGGAGAAACTGGGGTGGAGTGTCTGGAAAAGCTAATTTTCCTCGCTACGGGTGAGCTGCCGGGGCTGGAGGAGCCGGGGCTGGGGGTTTCCAGGAGGGAGCTCTGGAAGTGTTTATAACAGTTTTTGCAGAGCTCGTCTCTGAAGCACTGCTGGTGTCAGAGACGGTCTCTGTCCCGGACAGCTCGTTGTCAGACTGACTTTTGTCGTCTGACGTTTCAAAGTCACTTGAAAACTGAAACTGCATATAATGACCTATGAGGTCGGTTTGGGATCCGCAAGTGCGGGTGGTCGGTGCTGTTTGGAAAGAAGCATCGCTTCTTTCCAAGGAGAGAGGAGCAGATTCAGTTTGTGTTGAAATATTTACTTTTTGGATTTTGGTTTGAGTGGCAGCCGTTTTACCCTGAGGGGTGGGCTGCCACTCGTTAAAACCTTCTCGGAGCCTGCCTTTGGCGGCGCCTGGGAAGGGGAGCACCGGTGAATTTAGAGTGCTTGGGGGCAGGTAGCGAGGGGAAATCAGACTTTTCAGTCACTCGTGCAGAGTGGCTTTGCCACCCTGCTGCTGGTGTCCAGGTCTTCCTGGTGATTTTAGGTGCCTGAGGGGCGGGAGGATTTTCGGTCGGAAGACCTGGCGGAGAACTAGTGCGGGTCGGGAGATCCTCCCAGCCCGCAGCGGGCGTCCACCTACGCCAAAAAGTGATTGCGCCACGTGGTGGGGGGAGGGGGACGGACGGCCTGATGGGCGCCAAGAAAAGGGGGCTCCATTAGGGGGCGGATGTGGCGGCTTGTGTTTTTGGGAGGCTGAGGATGTTTGGAAATGGGGTGTTCCTGGCCGGCTGTGCTGGGGGCTGCTGTGGGAGCCTTGCTACCACAGCTTTTTGGGACTGTGCGGCTCTTTTCTTTTTGCAGCACTTCTTTGCGGGCCAGGTCAAACGGGAGCTTTTTTTCCTCAGCCAAAACGTTAACTTCTTTTTCTCGGAGCCAGGTCGGGCACTTGGGATTATCTGCCCCATGAGCGCCGCCACAGGCAGCGCACTTGAGGCTTTTTGAGGTGCAATCTTTAGTGCGGTGCTTAGCACTGCACTTGCCGCATCGTGGGGTGGGGTTCTTACAGTTTGATTCTACGTGCCCGTACCTTTGACAAGTTTGGCAACGAATAGGGAGGGGGTAGTACGGCCTAACTGGGTAGACACAGTCGCCCAGTTTAATTTGGCCGCAGTCATCCCGACACTTTGTGTCGAAGGTGACAATGAATCTGTGGTCTCGTAGACGTGGGTCTTTTTGCGTAGAATTTTTGTTGGGGTTCAATTTTTCGAGGGCTAGCACATTTTGACCTTTAAAGTCAAACATGTGCTCAAGGTCCACATCAGAGAGATGGGACACTTCCGGGGCATTGATGATGCCCCGGTAGAAGTTAAGGGAGTGGTGGACAGAAAAGATGACTGGTTTCGACCCAAAAGTTTTTGTGGCCAGCAGGGCTCGGGTAGATTCCTGATTGGAGGTTTTGATCAGGATATCTTTTTGATGCTTGATAATCTCAAAACTACCTTTCACTTTTTGGCTGATGGCCTTATCCAAATTAAAGGTAGACTCTTTTGCCAAGTTTTGGTGCGCCGAAAGGTAGGTGCCAACCAGCCAAGCTCCGCTTGGCAGGTTGGCTTTGTTCAAACGGGGGCTGGAGGGGCGGAAGAGAGAGGTGGAAGCCATGGTACGTTTAAGTTTAAATGAGGTACTTGGTATTAGCTTTGCTAACACCTTTTGGGTAGAAATGGCTAGAGAAGTTGAATTGAAGAAAGTGGTCCTAGTTTTACTAGCAAAGCTAATGGGAGTATTAACCTAGCTAGGGTTGGGTGTTGGAGTATTATCCTAACTGGGGAGTGCTTAGAGAAAGCACCTAGCCTTAGAAAAGTGTGAGCAAAAGGCTGACTCAGCCACTAAGAGGGGGTTTAAGTCGGAGGGGAGGCAGGTGCCTCTTCAGGACCTAACAGGGGCCTAGGTGGCTGACTCAGCCTCTTAAAAGGAGCCTGACTGGGGCCTATGCTTGTGAGTCCCTAGGGGCAGGTACCGTGGTACCCTTGCACAGACGCAGCCCGGGTGGAGGGTTTGAGAGGGGCCCCGCTTCTATTAAGCGGGGGTGAAAGTGAGATGGCCTTACGTATTAGGGATTTTAGCAATGGAGGACCGATAGGTCCAGCCAAAGCCACACGCCCAAGGACTGACGAGGTCCAACAAGCGTGCTCACCCCGGGACGCAAGCGTCCCACCACTCGGGTTTCCGGCCGAAGAGTAAAAGAGATAGAAGAGAAAGAGTAGGGTTATGGGACTGAGAAGAAGAGGTACCAGGTGGCCGGAATCCAAGAAACCAAGACCACCTGGACCGATAGGGTAATTACCGAAAAGACCAGCTGACGTCCAACAAAACCACACCAACCAGCTGTAAAAACAGCGGCTGGTGAGGCCGGCTGGAGTCAAAGTACCGCACCGACCAGCTGTAAAAACAGCGGTCGGTGGGACAGACTGGTCGCAGCGAAGACTCGAGCCGGGAGCAGGTCTTGAAAAAGTCTTCTACTCCTTCTTCTTGTCTTCGCAGCAGGAAACGCAGCAAGCAGCAACGACAGCAAGCAGCAACGACACCAGACCTGCCGGCAAACGCTCAAGCAGGGTGTCAGTCAGGCAAGCCTCCTGAAATCATGAGAATGGCTGGCTATATTAACTTACGTTATACCGTGCAGAACTGCTCGAGTTTAGTTTTCAGTTTTATGGCTGCGCGCGCTTTCTGCGTAGCGTGAGAAAGTTCTGGAGGCTGTGGCGTCAGAGCGTGTGTGTGACGTCAGAGCGTGTGCGTGACGTCAGAGCGTCGGGCGGTTTTCTTCCCCACGCGGCCCGGCTAGCTTAAATGACGGCGGAGCCAGAGAATGAGGCAGGGAGGGTGAGTGCTTGTGCAGTAGAGAATTTTGAGGAGACGCTAACTGACTGGCTCTTGTGTAAGGCTGGCGAATTGGAAGGTTAGGCAAGAGAGCTTTAACTAATGGGAAGTTAACCTATATACAGCGTGGTGTGGGATTTTATCCTATCTGGAGTATCGGCTGAAATTTCCTAAGTACAGTAGGCTGTTACAGCCACTAGAAGGTTACTGAGCGGAGGGGAGGCAGGGGGCCTCTTCAGGACCTATCACTAATCGGAGGGGAGGCAGGGGGCCTCTTCAGGACCTATCACTAATCGGAGGGGAGGCAGGGGGCCTCTTCAGGACCTATCAGGGACCTAGGTGGCTATTAGCCTCGAAAGGGTCCTAACTGGGACCTACGTTATTTTAAGGTAGTGTTTTATGGGCAGGTGCCGTGACACCTTTGCATAGACGCAGCCCGTGGAGGGTATATGTGGGACCTCACTGCTAATTAGCGAGGGTGAAAGACAGTCTACTGGCCGTACGTTTAGGGATTTTGGCAATGAAGGACCGATAGGTCCAGTCAAAGCCCTCACCCAAGAACCAGAGGTTCAACAAGTGAGGTCACCCAGGCTAACCACCGCTCGGGTTTCAGGCCGAAGAGAGAAATGATAGTTGAGAAAGATGCGGGACGGGACTGAGGAGAAGGGGTACTAGGTGGCCGGAATCCTAGAAACCAACACCACCTAGTCCGATAGAGATAATATTTACAGGTCAGCTGTGGAAACAGCGATAGGCAGGGCTGGTACCAGCAACAGCGCTCGGAGCAGATGGTCACAGGAACTCCAGCAGCCGCCAACAGCAGTCGCAATAGGCAGCCGGGCGTCGGACGCCAGACAACCAGACCTGTCGGCAGAGCTCAGAGCGTAGTGTTAGCGTCTCCGTGTAGGTGGCAGCACTGTGGCCTGTCGGCTCAGGGGCCCCAGGTCTGCTTATATATGGTTTCAAACCTGCTCAAAGGGGCCCATTCAAGCCCACGGTACCTACCTCAGCTCTAGGACCCTAGAATAGTTCAGGGACCTCCAGAACAGCTCAGAGACCCCAATTAAGCACAGGGGGGCACCCAGATTACCTCAGCATGCCACATTAGCTTAGGTTCCGAGGTCAGTTGAGGGGGGTGGGTTCGAATGGTTTGGTAGAGGCTTTCTCGGATGGGTTGGTAGAGGCTTCCTTGGATTGGTTGGAAGAGGTTTTCTCGGATTGGTTGGAAGAGGTTTTCTCGGATTGGTTGGAAGAGGTTTTCTCGGATTGGTTGGAAGAGGTTTTCTCGGATTGGTTGGAAGAGGTTTTCTCGGATTGGTTGGAAGAGGTTTTCTCGGATTGGTTGGAAGAGGTTTTCTCGGATTGGTTGGAAGAGGTTTTCTCGGATGGGTTGGTAGAGGCTGTCTTGGATGGGCTGGTAGAGGCTTTCTCGGATGTTTTTTTTTAATTTTTGTCTCACGCAGAAACACCAACAGTGCGTTGTGACACTGGGTGCATGACCACAGACATGTTTGATATCTGTCAATCTGGGTGCTCGACCACAGACATGTTTGATATCTGTCAAACATCTGTCACATAATGACATGTTTTGGGCCTTTTTAAGTGATGATGAGGTGAGAGTGACTAAAGATGAGGATGGTATCCTCTTTCCGTTGCCCGGTCAGACCAGCGAACGAGATGGGGCCTGCTGCTCACCAGACCTCACGGGCAACAAAAAGAGGAGGTGTACCTTGTCGTGAATGTTGCCGATCCATAGGTCCCGTCATATTGTCGTGCCAAGGTCAAGTCCGGAGAAGAGAGTCTGGTCTGTGCTGAGTTTTTTTTGCTAGTAAGGGTTAGTTGATTTCCTGCGCCCTCCCCGAAAAGAATAGTGAAACTAGTAACATTCGTAGAGGGCACAGGTACTACACATTATGGTGTAGTATACATACATACACACAGATGCATTCACTACTGTTCAAGTGTTAGTGCACACACACACACACACACACACACACACACACACACACACACACACACACACACACACACACACACACACACACACACACACACACACACACACACACACACACACCAACACACACACACACACACACACACACACACACACACACACACACACACACACACACACACACACACACACACACACACACACACACACACACACACACACACACACACACACACACACACATTGGTACCCCGCTCCCATTGTCAGCATCGGTCATTGAGGCTCATTATCAATAATTCTATATTTGCAAAATAAGTATTCCCTGATATGCTGTTTAAGCACATGTTTGTTTAATGGAACTTCCGTTATGGGTTTGTAGACACTTTCTCGGATGGGTTGGCAGAGGCTTTCTCGGATGGGTTGGTAGAGGCTTTCTCGGATGGGTTGGTAGAGGCTTTCTCGGATGGGTTGGCAGAGGCTTTCTCGGATGGGTTGGCAGAGGCTTTCTCGGATGGGTTGGCAGAGGCTTTTTCGGATGGGTTGGCAGAGGCTTTCTCGGATGGGTTGGTAGAGGCTTTCTCGGATGGGTTGGCAGAGGCTTTCTCGGATGGGTTGGTTAAGGCTTTCTCGGATGGGTTGGCAGAGGCTTTCTCGGATGGGTTGGCAGAGGCTTTCTCGGATGGGTTGGTTAAGGCTTTCTCGGATGGGTTGGCAGAGGCTTTCTCGGATGGGTTGGCAAAGAGGCTTTCTCGGATGGGTTGGCAGAGGCTTTCTCGGATGGGTTGGTTAAGGCTTTCTCGGATGGGTTGGCAGAGCCTTTCTCGGATGGGTTGGTAGAGGCTTTCTCGGATGGGTTGGCAGAGGCTTTCTCGGATGGGTTGGCAGAGGCTTTCTCGAATGGGTTGGCAGAGGCTTTCTCGGATGTGTTGGCAGAGGCTTTCTCGGATGGGTTGGCAGAGGCTTTCTCGGATGGGTTGGCAGAGGCTTTCTCGGATGGGTTGGTTAAGGCTTTCTCGGATGGGTTGGCAGAGGCTTTCTCGGATGGGTTGGCAGAGGCTTTCTCGGATGTGTTGGCAGAGGCTTTCTCGGATGGGTTGGCAGAGGCTTTCTCGGATGGGTTGGCAGAGGCTTTCTCGGATGGGTTGGCAGAGGCTTTCTCGGATGGGTTGGCAGAGGCTTTCTCGGATGGGTTGGCAGAGGCTTTCTCGGATGGGTTGGCAGAGGCTTTCTCGGATGGGTTGGCAGAGGCTTTCTCGGATGGGTTGGTTAAGGCTGTCCCAACCCTGCTCCGACGTGGGAAGGTTCTGGAAAAACACAAATTTTTACCTGGCAGTTGTTTTGCTTTCGCCAGATTTTGACAGTTGATCTGTGAAATCCAGTTTGAACTGGGTAAAACTGCTGTCATGTCAAAAACTAGTTTTACCTTGGTAAAATTCCAACCCTGTTCTCTACTCCTAGCAACTTTTTTCCTCCTAAAATTTGATACTTTTCAGGTCAAGAAGACAGCATGGACGGTGCAGAACGTAAAGAATTTGATATTCTGCCGGGGTCAGGGGAAAATAAGGTAACCAATTTACATAAGAGACGACAATTTTCTAAAACACCCACAAAAGGGGGTTGTTCAACATGTTTACATAAGGACTACATTTCGATATTCTGCACCTTCCAAGCGTTTTTCGAACTGAAATTGTATGAAAAAATAGAGTTTTTAATATATCAAGGGTCGTGGCTTATCACATGACCTGCGGTCGTCGATTCAAAATATAGGACAAAACGTCATTTCATTTCATTTATTTTATTTATTTGGTACATTGTCTACGGGCTGCGTCTCCCATTCACAGACAAAGTCAATTCCTAAAAACCTAAGTAGAACAATAAAAACGATAGTCATAGAGCTAAAACAGATTCGTATCAGATTAAAAAATCATACAGTCTGGTAGTTCTAATTCTATGATAATATAAATATGTAAAATCATCACTTAATTAAACTCACCCGGTGTTTGGTGAAACAAGTCTCTAGACTTCTACTTAAAAACTCATTTACCACTCGCGGGACTCTACCAAACCGACTATCCTTAACAGTATTCACCCTCGCAAAAAGATGCTCAGAAGCCAGGGGCGCAGCCAGAGCTTTGGTATGGGGGCACACCAACTTTGAGGGGCAACCCGGGGAAAAAGGGAACTTTTTAACGTAACCTAAAAAAACTTACTATATCGTTGTTTATACCATTTTTGGGCATCTTTGGTTCAATAAAAATGCAAATAAATCATTGACGGAGAAGAAAAACTCTATTAAAACCGAAAAAAGAAAACAATATCAACAAAATCTCATGGAATTAGCCAAAACATGACTGTTTTGGATAGATTTAAGGGCAAATCAGCCAACTCATGCAAGTACTTGACATCAGAGAAACCAGGGGAGCATTGTGATATCTGTTACCATGTGCAGGTTAAGGCATATTGGAGTCGAAAATTCATTTATTATGCCCACTGGTTTTGTCGTGACGAGTGAGCCCTGGCTGAACGCGGATTAAGTTCCTTGCCTCCCACAATCGCCGTGGGACGAGGAGTGGCATAGTATCTTTGGAAGAACACAATTTTTACTGCCGGAATAATTTGGGAGATACCTTTTAAACGCGTTTATTAAGTTCCATATTCTCAAGGATCGGTCCCAGGTAAGAGTAAAGAAAAGGTGAACAGGCCGCTGGTTTGGTTGGGGATGGCGGGACAGGGCTGAAAATTATGAAAACTTGTTCTTCATTTAAATTTATAAGTAGAAATCCTGGGTTAGGGGACTGTGCTCTGAGCTAAGGGGCACATGACTTTTTATCATCCCTTCCCAGAATCCACCAGTATAATAAGCAATTTATATAACCAGGGGTGCCTAGGTATCACAAGCCGTTTTAGAGATTCCTCATTCCTCGTTAGCTCCGTTTTACAAGGGGAGTTTTCATTGTGTTCTTATTCCCCATCTTTTCAAGACCAGCTCTGGGGCCCCCAAGTGTGGATCAGAGGCCTCCAGAGCAGCTTCCCCCATCCCCCAGTTGTGCCTCCAGGGAATAGACTAACTCAGTGACCCCGCCCCGAGCTGATGGGAGTTGGCCTTGGGTTCTTATCATCTGTCTATTCAAGACCACCTCAGGGGCCCCTGATCTAGATCAAGGCCACAGAGCAGCTCATGCTTTACCCAGGGACTAGACTAGCTCATCGGCCCCAGCGATGAGGTCATCAGACTAGCTCAATGGGCTACAGATAGGCTCATAGAGCCTTAAACCAGTTCAAGAAGCCCCAGAATAGTTTAAGGTGCCAGATCACCTCAGGGAGCCTCAAGCCAGCATTAGGGGCTCTCACAAGCTCAGCGCCCAGACAAGCTCAGGGTACCCTCAGAACCCAGATCCGCTCTTGGGCCCCAGATCAGCTCTTGGGGCCCCAGATCAGTTCAGGGGCATCAAGTCAGCTCAGGGGGCAAGTTCAAGTCAGGGGCACTAAATCAGCTCAGGAATCCCTCACCAGCTCGCGGCACAATCAGTTCAAAAGCCCCAGAGCTGCTCAGGGGACACCAGATCGGCCCATAGGGCACCAGATCATCTTCGGGGACAAACAATCAGATCAGTGGTCCCCGACCAGCTCGAGGCCATGATCAGCTCGGGATTACCAGATCAATTCAGGAGGCACTTAATCAGCTCAGGAGCCCCATACCATCTCAGGGGCCCTCACCAACTCCTGTGGGCCCAGCTCAGCTCAGGGCGAGGGAGCTGCTCAGGAAATCACGTAATCAACCCAGGAGGCCCGGGTCAGCTTTAAGGGCACCATATTAGCCATGGGGCACCAGACTAGCTCATAGGGAATCAGGTTGGGCCAAGAAGACTACTGATGGCTCAGCAGGCACCAGATCGACTCAGGGGCATTAGTTAAGTTCAAGAGGCAGTATATCTGCTTTGGGTGCTCCAGATCGATCAGCTCAGGGGGCAGGTTCAAGTCAGGGGCACTAAATCAGCTCAGGGATCCCTCACCAGCTCGGGGCCCAATCAGTTCAAAGGCCCCAGAGCTGGTCAGGGGACACCAGATGCCCATAGGGCACCAGATCAGCTTCGGGGACAAACAATCAGATCAGTGGTCCCCGACCAGCTCGGGAATACCAGATCACGTCAGGAGGCGCTTAATCAGCTTAGGAGTCCCATACCATCTTAGGGGCCCTCATCAGCCTCTGTGGGCCCAGCTCAGCCCAGGGCTTTAAAGCTGCTCATGAAATCACGTAAGGAGGCCCAGGTCAGCTTAAAGGGCGCCAGATTAGCTCAGGAGGCACCAGACTAGGTCAGAGGGCATCAGATGGGCTCAGGATGCACCAGATCGACTCAGGGGCATTAGTGCAGCTCAGGTGGCACCAGATCGATCCGCTCGGGGGGCCCAGATGAGCTCCCAGCCCCCCAGACTATAACAGGGGCCCAAATCAGCTCAGGGAGCAACATAACAGCTCAGGGGACACAAGATGGGCTCGGGGCCCACCAAACCAGCTTAGGGGGCACCAGACCATCTAAGGAGACATCCATAATCAGCTGAAGGGCACCTTATCAGCTGAAGAGGCACCATATTGACTTAGGAGACAGTAGATCAACTTGGGGAGGCATGAGATCAGCTCGGGGGCCCGAATCAGCTCAAGGGGCACTAAATCAGCTATTAGGGCACCAAGCAGGCTCGGAGGCATTAGACTAACTCAGAGGTCATTATATAGGTTCAGGAGGCGCAATTATTTGCTCAGTGGGGCACTCGATTGACTCAGGGTCACCAGATCAGCTTAGAGGGCAAGTAATCAGCTCAAGGGGCCAATACCAGCTGAGAGGCCACGAGATAAGCTCAAGGGGCACCAGATTAGCTTCACCCGTACGATTATTGCCGACGATGAGGCATTAGGTGGACACATACTAGGTGCCCATACTCTTCCCGGGTGCTTGGAAAGGCGACAGAATGTCCTAGCTGACCGAAAAAGGTATTAAATAGCAGCCTTACCAGCAACAACTTGAACAAAATTTAAAAAAATTAAATCGTCCAACAATAGTTTCAATCGCTACATGCGCTCTAGGAACATCTAGGTTCAACGGCGTAGGGCACTAAATTTCGAGCGGCACGGCCCAAATTGTGTGCACCACCTGGCAATCAAAAGGACACCCCAGCAGTGATAGGGGCACATGCCCCCTGTGCCCCCTGTCTGCACCCCTGGACAGTAGATCAACTCCGGGAGGCATTAAGTAAGCTCAGCGGGCCCGGATCAGCTCAAGGGGCACTAAAACAGCTAATAGGGCACCAGGCAAGCCCGAAGGCATGAGAATAACTCAGAGAGCATTTTATCGGTACAGAAGGCACAATTATTTTCTCAGGGGGGGCACCTGATTGACTACGAAGGCACCAGATCAGCTCAGATGGCACATGATTAGCTCCAGGGGGCACCAGATGAGCTCCGCCCGTACGATTATTCGCGACGATGAGGCATTATCTGGAAACGGATTACGTGCCTGTACTCTTCCCGGGTGCTTGGAAAGGCAACAGAATGCCCTAACTGACCAAAAAGGCACTTAATTGTCAAACAATAGTTTGAATCCCTAAATGCAGTCCAGTTTCATCTAGGCTCAACGGCGTAGGGCACTAAATTTCGAAAGGCACGGCCCAAAGAGGATACACCACCTGACAATCAAAAGGGCACCCTGGCACCGATGGAGGGGGCACGTGCCCCCTGTGCTCCCTGGCTGCGCCCCTGTCAAAAGCTGATTGTTTCTTCCTTGTCTTGCCGGCACGTGAAGAGGGAAAGCATTAAGTAAAATAGAGCAGTCAATCATGCCGCGGTTGATTTTAAAAGCAATCATAATGTAGTGTTGAAGCCTTCGAGCAGAAAGTGATATAGTCCTATGACACAACAACAAATTGTTATAAGCAAGGGACCCAGAGGCGCTGTGGTTCCGGAGCTGTTGCATTCAACCGCATTAAATACTTATGCTGCACTCTCTCAACACGGTCCAGGTGAACGCGTGCAGCCCCTGCTCATATAACGCTGCAGTACTCTAATACTGATCTAACATGCGCCCAATAAGAAGCCCGCACGGAGGCCAAACTGATGCCTCCCCCAGCACCAAGTTTTACCCTTGCTTTCTGGAAAGATCTGATCAAAAGACTGATAAATTAGTCAGCTTTTTTGTCAACAACAAATATCAGGAACTAAAACTATGGATTCTTGTGAGTCTAGCAATTTATAAAATATCGATGTTTCTTCTCTTCAGCCCCGTAATATCAATTAAAAATTTGAAGGTCACGTTGACCTCCAAAACTGTCTCAGGCTATAACTCCGGAGTCGTGTGACTGATTCAGAGGCCGGATTTCTCAGATTTTCTTTCTACGGACAAGAAACGCCAGGGCACCCCAGGAGATGAGGGTGTTATGCTTTGGTTGAGCTGTCGTGGAACAATACTCAAACATAGTGTGCTCATAAACAAATATATCAAATAAAGACGAGCTTCAACATTTATCAATGCACATTTCAGGAATGTCAATAGACGTCAGCCTAGATGTAAAAGGTCTCGGAACACTGCAGCGGTTGGAAAAGCTGACCAAGTCTTAAAGGGAATGTGGCACCTTTATAACGTGATTTTAACTGAGATAGCCAAGTTGTAAAGCTTGCCGGAAAACCCGGTACTCAATACATCATTTGCCTTAAAACTTGAAGTTTCCGTAGATAAAAGCTAAAGCCTACCTGAAATGTACCCCACATGTACCCTAAGCAGCAGGCCACTGTTGTCAGTTGTTGGTGTGACGACATATGCTGACGTCACGGTGAGTATCAGCCAAACGAAGCCCTTGAAGCCTATTGGATATGGTAGTGGTTTCCAGATCATGACATCATCGACGGACGGATATTTATTTCTTCCCTAGAGGTGCATTATAAGAATAAAAATATTGAGCTTATTGTACATTTTCCGAGAAGTCGTGGACGGTTGCATGATCTTCGGCTAAAAGTACCCCTAATTACACTAAATTCCAGGATTCAACCAAGGTGCCACATTCACTTTAAGCCAGTCATTCTTGACTGAAACAAATTCGAAGTTGACTGAAACAAATACGAAGAGAATAGAGCCTCTTAAGTTGTGATGCGTATGGAACGTTTAATCGTGTCCAACTCACCTAAACTGATGTGCGTCAAACATTGTTGCTGTAGTCTCTATCTGGAAAAGTCACATTAAGGGAAAAGTAGTATATCCGACTTAAGGTAGAGGAGGATTTTCGAAATTATATAGCGGAGTCGTAAATAAAAAATATTGATGATATTGAGTCCAAAAAAATATTGATAAAAATTTTGTATCCGGTTTGTTTTTGAATTGTGCTTCTCTACCATGTATTAAACTGCTGACGAAGGTCTGAAATACAGGTCAAAAGCTCCTGCCACTTGTTTAAACTCGAGTGGAGAAAGTCCTAACAACGAACGAAGTAGAGGGGGATGATAATATGCCAAAGTCGGAATTTCGAACAAAGCACTTAAGAAAGCATTCTGTGGACAGTTTTAGGCCACTTGACACCTTGGACCGATGTATTCCTTCCAAAAAACCTTACCAAACAAGAATTACAAAAACCCTGTTTTCGCAGCATAATCCTTCAGCGCCTGGTGAGTCAAACTGGGTTTCTCTATGTCTTTCGCAAATAAATTCAAGCGTATTTGAATAAGAGGTGCGTCGCTTTCCATACTCTTAGAAGAATCAATTCCATGGATTCTGGCCAAAATGTGACATCTGGTCAGGTCAAGTCATTAAGCTATGATGTCATTTAAAAGGGGGCGCGGTAGTGGAGTGGTCAGCACTGCTGGCTCCCACGCAGCCGACCCGGGTTCAAGACCCGGCGGCATCCCTGAACAAGGAGCAAGCTGGTTCCCGAGAAACCCTTCCAACAGGGAAAGAGTTGGCGACGCCATATGACCCTGGCAGTTGGTGCGTCGATAAGCCCCAATAATAATAATAATAATTATTATTATTATTATAGATGTCATTTAAAAGCCCATGTAAGGGAGTTTTCCTCTGCTACGAGGAGGGTGACGAACCAGGGTGTAGGTCTCCATTTCTAGAAGAGCTATGCCAATTTGCTAGCCATCATTGGAGAGCTCTTTAAAATATATATCGGCATGCTGACATTTTTATGCCAGGTCAACAGCAAGGTCACGAGAGGTCATCAAATATCACAGTTTTTTAGTTTGTATTCCTCACGTTTTGAGTATGACAGGAGAAAACCATAAATTTTGTATGTCATTATTTGACCTTGGCCCTAGGTCATCGTCAGGTCAAGATTACAATGTGACCTTACAATGTCATGCCGCGTATCGTTCGAATCCTTGGACCAAGACGAACCAATTGATGCTGATGATGGAGCGAAAGGTATATACCTGGACAACCTGGTGATAAAGCAACAGTGCGGGAGAGTGGATTACAGGCTCAGGAAGCTGCAGACTTTGCCGGCAGTTGGCCGCTAGATGATCCTTGCAAGGCAGGGGAGGGTAAAGCCTCCGAGTTTAGGACTTTTAAAGACTAGATGCAGAGAAAGAAGCAAGGGATGCTGGAATGGCAGGAGCAGACCAAAGATAAGCCCGTCATGGGTGCCGAGAAGTGGCAGCTGGTCGCCCAGGCAAAGGAGATAAAGAGGCTGGACATGCTAGACATACTGAAGGCGGGTGATGGACCCTTCACGAACGCAGGTCAGGTGAAGGAGTACGTAGACAGGAAGGACCTGGAGGACAAGGAGAAGCAAAAAAGGATGAAGAGGAAGCTTCAGTGTGCGAGGGAGAGCTCCACCACCCTGCCCAGCGTCGATTCACTTTTTCAGGACCCAGATCACTCTTCCCAACAACAGGAGGTGAGAAAAGACCTCCAGGGAGTTCGCCGAGTCACTGATGGCCTTTCTGGGCAAAAAAGCCGAGCCCACAACTGACAACTTCAGCCTGTTCAGGCCCTCTCTCCGGAGGTTCACGCCATAGAGCGCATACAACAAAAACTGAGTTGATGTTGAAATATAACATAACATGCTGAGAAAAGTGTGTTTCAGTCATTCTGGGGAAAACAGCTTCTTTCGGAAAAATGAATAGATTCAAAAAGGCTAAGCACCTAAACAAAACCTGAATATAGTTCCAAGACAATGGAGAAAGTTACTACCTTCGCAAGTAATTGTCCTCCCTCTTCTTGGAATCGAGTTTGAAAGAGCTTCATAAGACCATAGCGTTATATTGGGTCAGAATGGGTCAAATTAAACAGAAACACATTTAGACTATCTATTATGACTTGGGGACAATTAAATCAAGGGCAAAGCCCACAGCAGCATTAGGTTCGTCTTGGTCCAAGCATTTGAACAATACGCGGCATGACCTTGGAAGACCACATTGTAATCTTGACCAGACGCTGACCGAAAGTCAAGGTCAAATGATGCCCTTACTTACTTACTTATGGCTTTTTATTAGGCGTTCTGTGCATAGCACCTTTGCCCGCCTCTAAAGGAGTGTGTGGGAGAATTTTAGAATTTAGTGTGAGGGCAAGCTACGTTAGTCTGTTAAAGCAATGGGAGTTATTTCAAGTAATGGGTTGCAAGATGTTTTAGCTTGCAAATGGACGGTCGTGGCAATGGCATAGCCATGCCAAGGGAGGTCTTTTAATAAGTTTAGACCCGCAGAGTGCGAAGGTTATTTCTGTGGTTGAAGACCTTATAAATTTAGAGTTTGAAATTTAGAATTTGAAATTTAGAATTTGGAATTTAGAATTTGGAATTTAGAATTTAGAATTTTGTGTGTCAGCTATTGATGTCCGCTTGTATACGTTACTCGAAAACCTCCGTTAACTCAATAATTTCGTATTTTAGAAAGTGCGCTAAACACCTGGCCAGGGTGCCGCGAATTTACCCTGCAACCCGGAGGTGAAGTTGCAGCTCCCCTCTTCGGCTGGGCAGCCGCCGCGCAGAGAAAGAAGTGTGAGAGGATAGTTAGATTGTTAGTAAGAGTATAGGTGTGGTTAGTATAGACCCGCAGTGAAAGGTATCACTGCGGTGAAGAAATCTAACCTATCTAACCTAACCTGATTTCAAAGTTAGCCTAACATAACCTATCCTTAGCCTACAATGAACCATTTAAAGGTTACAAAACTATTGCTTAAATTTCGCAGTGGATCATCTATGATTGGAAAATAGGCAAGTCCTACTTTGGGGTGCACCATGCACCCTCCATCATATATACTGGGAGGGGTGATTTATAGAAACTTCTCTAGCCCAGAGTCCTTTAGGAATGTAAAGACTTTTTTCGAGTAGCTCAGGATGGTCGTTCCCGAGCAGAGTTTTTAGGTCTACAGGGATGTTTTGGATTCGGCAGTAATCTAGCATGGGTTGCCGATGGGTATTGTGCTGGGGACAATCGATGAGAATGTGATAGGGATTCTCCATTGCGTCGCAGGTACCACAGGTACCCGCGTTCCAATAGGCATTTAATTTTGTGTGTCCATTTCTGAGTCTGGTTAGAATAACCTCGCGCCGGCGACTCTTTTGGTTTGAACTGGGCCAGTAGCCGATGTTAGGCTTGATATAGAATAGGTGGGCGCTGTGGTTTGTAGTCCAGTCATTTTGAATTTGCTTCCGGATGGTGTCCTGGAGGAGAGCTTTGCTATCGTCTTCAGACCACGTTAAGGGTGCGATCTCTCTAAGTTCTAGGGACTTTTTTGCCTGCTCATCGGCCTTTTCATTTCCTTGAATTTTGCAGTGGCCCGGGATCCAAAGAAAAGAGACATCAGGGGTATCATCGATACCTTTCTGAATATCTGCTATAACGTGGTGGCTGGGGTTGACTACGTTACTGATGGCCTGCAGGACAGATTTAGAGTCTGAACAGATGACGGCTGAGTTGATATTTTGGGTTCTGATTATGGCTAATGCATTTAGGATGGCAACAGCCTCGGCTGTGAAGATAATGATGCCCTTTCAATGTCATCTTCCAAATAGTTCAAATGATGACTGGGGCGGGGTGGCCTAGTGACTTCGTTGCCCGTCTTCGGATCGGATAGCATGGATTAACGTGGGTACAATCCCCACGGCGGGAAACCGCCTTCCGCGTCCGATCTGACCTGGTGGAGAGGATCCTTAAACACCCGCGCCAATACTCCCTGTAATTGGGCAAGTGTGCCTGTTGGGAGTGGCCCTAAAAAAATGACCATGATCTTAACTATGATAAAAATGTATGGTTTTCTCCTGTCATGCTCAAAACGTGAAAAATAAAAAAACTCGAAAACTGTGACCTTTGATGACCTCTAGTGACCTTGCTGTTGACCTGGTCTAAAAAATGGCAGCATGCCGATACATATTTTAAAGATCTCTCCAATGATGGCTAGAAAATTGGCGTAGCTCTTCTAGAAATCGAGACCTACTCCTTGTAATTGGGCAAGTGTGCCTGTTGGGAGTGGCCCTAAAAAATGACCATGATCCTAACTATGATAAAACCTTGCTTCTTTCGTTTCCCTCCTCGTAGCGGAAGAAAAGTCGTTTACAAGGGTTTTTAAGTGACGACATAACTCAATGACCTGTCCTGACCTGATGCCAAATTTTGGCCAAAAGCCGTGAAATGGATCCTTCTGAGAATGTGAAAGCGATGCGGCTCTTTTTTAAATACGCTTGAATTTATTAACGAAAAACAGAGAGAAAACCCAGTTTGACTCACCAGACAGGAGATGGATTATGCTGCAAAAACAGCGTTTTTGTAATTCTTGCTTGGTAGGGTTTTTTGGAAGGAATACGTCGGTCCAAGGTGTCAAGTGGCCTAAAACTGTCCACTGAATGCTTTCCCAAGTGCTTTGTTCGAAATTCCGACTTTGGCATATAATCATCCCTCTCTACCTAAGGAACTAGCGCAATGCAAGCTTTTGCTGTGCATTTTCTCCACATTCCAAACTCATCATTAAACCTCCGCATCCATTCTTACTCTAACTCGGTGGTTTTCAATGGTTCCTTGCCGTTCCTCGGCGTTGGATCGTCTCGGTGGTTTTCAATGGTTCCTTGCCGTTCCTGGGCGTTGGATCGTCTCGGTGGTTTTCAATGGTTCCTTGCCGTTCATCGGCGTTGCATCGTCTACCTCAGTGGTTTTCAATGGTTCCTTGCCGTTCCTCGGCGTTGGATCCGCCCAAGACCTGAGCAAATGCAGTGGGCCGGCTCACCAGATGCCATTACCAATCACGTGGACTCAGACCTACAACTCCTGCGCGTCCATGTTTCGGTGCTTTCTCGGAATGCGGCTGCTCAGAGCTGGGGTCTGTAGTGCTGCCGCGGCGTTGGCCGGCCGCTCTGGACTGGGAACAGTGCAGCCAGTGTTCCCACGCGCGTCACCGCCGACCGCTGACATTACTCAACGGAGAGCTCATCAATTAGTGCCGCATGTCACCGCCAGGTGATGAACTGTCCTGTGACGTCATCTGCTCCCGACGGTTGGGGGAGGCTGACGGGCAAGACAGGTGAGCTCCTCTTGCCGCTATTTTTAGAGGCGGCGTCGTGAAATGACCCACATCGTTAGGAAAACTAGCGCTGCCAGAATCCCGCTGATTGTAGGCGCTGTTTTATATCAGCGCTGCCCATTGTTTGAGATAGAACTGCCCATCGCGCTTATATAGGCGTGATGGGCAGTGTTTACACAGGTCACAGAATCGCATTCGTTTAGGATCTCCAGGCCTTCACTGTGAGCAGGCCCTACCTGCTGACCATTTGTGTTTGATGAGCAGGCTCTACCTGCTGGCCATTTGTGTTCGATGAGCAGGCCCTACCTGCTGGCCATTTGTGTTCGATGAGCAGGCCCTAGGCTCTACCTGCTGGCCATTTGTGTTCAATGAGCAAGCTCTACCTGCTGGCCATTTGTGTTCGATGAGCAGGCCCTACCTGCTGGCCATTTGTGTTCGATGAGCAGGCTCTACCTGCTGGCCATTTGTGTTCGATGAGCAGGCCCTACCAGCTGGCCATTTGTGTTCGATGAGCAGGCTCTACCTGCTGGCCATTTGTGTTCGATGAGCAGGCCCTACCTGCTGGCCATTTGTGTTCGATGAGCAGGCCCTAGGCTCTACCTGCTGGCCATTTGTGTTCAATGAGCAGGCTCTACCTGCTGGCCATTTGTGTTCGATGAGCAGGCCCTACCTGCTGGCCATTTGTGTTCGATGAGCAGGCTCTACCTGCTGGCCATTTGTGTTCGATGAGCAGGCCCTACCTGCTGGCCATTTGTGTTTGATAAGCACGCTCTACCTGCTGACCATTTGTGTTCGATGAGCAGGCCCTAGGCTTTACCTGTTGACCATTTGTGTTCGATGAGCAGGCTCTACCTGCTGGCTATTTGTGTTCGATGAGCAGGCCCTACCTGCTGGCCATTTGTGTTTGATAAGCACGCTCTACCTGCTGACCATTTGTGTTCGATGAGCAGGCCCTAGGCTCTACCTGTTGACCATTTGTGTTCGATGAGCAGGCTCTACCTGCTGGCCATTTGTGTTCGATGAGCAGGCCCTACCTGCTAGCCATTTGTGTTCGATGAGCAGGCCCTACCTGCTGGCCATTTGTGTTTGATAAGCACGCTCTACCTGCTGACCATTTGTGTTCGATGAGCAGGCCCTAGGCTCTACCTGTTGACCATTTGTGTTCGATGAGCAGGCCCTACCTGCTGGCCATTTGTGTTCGATGAGCAGGCCCTACCTGCTGGCCATTTGTGTTCGATGAGCAGGCTCTACCTGCTGGCCATTTGTGTTCGATGAGCAGGCCCTACCTGCTGGCCATTTGTGTTTGATAAGCACGCTCTACCTGCTGACCATTTGTGTTCGATGAGCAGGCCCTACCTGCTGGCACTTTTGTGTTTGATGAGCAGGCTTTACCTGCTGGCCATTTGTGTTTGATGAGCAGGCTCTACCTGCTGGCCATTTGTGTTCGATGAGCAGGCTCTACCTGCTGGCTATTTGTGTTCGATGAGCAGGCTCTACCTGCTGGCCATTTGTGTTTGATGAGCAGGCTTTACCTACTGGAAGTATTGTATTATCCGTATAGCACACTGTAATTGCAGAGGCAAATATCGCTGCACCATCCATTTTCAGTAGTTTTTCGGGTGTCACCGTTACTGGACCAAGAAACACGGCACACGTGACATACCCACAGGAAAAAAACACAAGGAAAACTTTACGGACTTTCTTTAGATTAAAGGTTATGTAAGACAGGGGTATATCATATCTAGGAGGGATATGTTTAAGATGTGATTTAGGTTTATATTATATAATTTAGATGTATAAGATATTACTTATATTTAAGATTGAACTAAGATATGATTTAATTATGTAAAATGGTTTGATGGTTGATGATTTGTTAACCTGGAGTCATAGTTGTTAGACCCAGCGAAATCCTGGCCGTTCATTTTATCGTGCAAAACCAGCGTACCGTCTGAGACCTAATGTTTGTCACCAACACTATGATGGTTATACAACACTCTGAAATGATAACACTGGTGTCCACACAAGATGGCGCTCACTTGTAATGAAAATATCTGGTCTTTTCTCTGCTTCACTTTTCGCCGTTTGTGCAGCTTCTTATTTATACAGGGGGTAAAAATAGAACTTGTCTTACCTTGTTGTAATGATTGATCTCACTGCAGCTGTTGTGTGCTCATTGATATTTATATGTCTTAAGCCTGAATATCCTCGTTCTCGTTCTCGCATTTTTCCGTCCCGCAACTCGAACAGCGTCCGTCGCGCCGCTATCGGCCTGCTCCCGCGTCCACGCGGGCCGGCCGCGTCGGAACCTTAACATGCGCATTGACCGGGGGCGGGTCCCCTCGGGTTTTTCGGAAATAGTAGAAAAACGGCGGCGCTACGCGCCGCCGTACTTGGTGTACCTCTTCCCTCATCATTTTTACAACTTCTGTGAAAATTTTAAGGTTAGGTCTTCTCAGGTCAGGTCACCAGTACAGGTCAAGTGACCCGACCTCAAAAAAAGTTTAAGATAGCATAAGTCGGAGCAGGGTGAACTTATCCGATTGAAACTAATATCACATAATGTCCCCCACCGAGTTCTCTAAAATATGTTCCGGCATTTTTTATATCGATGACCTAAGGTCAGGTACGAGGCACGACCTCTCCATTGGTAATACATGGGAAAAATGTTTTTTTACGGAATAACTCAGTAACAGATGGTGATAGAGCATTTATTTTAGCTGCATTAGACTCGCCTGGGCTTTGCAGTTCTAATGATATGCATTTTATATAATTTGACCCTGACCTGACCTCAGGTCAGGTCAAATCCTTGATTTGACCTAGCAAGGTTAAATTATACATCATTCGATTTGGCTTGCTAAGAGGATTCATATGGTTGAAGTCGTTTTGCTCTATCTTTACTTGTTCAGATGTAATGGCCGAAAAACTGAATTTACATGTTATCCCTATGATGGGCATGTTTTGACCTCTCGTGACCTTAAATGTGACCTGACAAAAAAATGGTTCAACTGTTTTCGATGGAGAAGTGGATGAGCAGCCCAACGCCGTTTGTCATTTTTCGCTACCTACCGTGGTTCTCGAGATCTTAGGGGGCGGGTACCCGCCCCCGTCAATGCGAAGGTGGCTCAGACCCCCGTCAATGCGCGTGTTAAATCCAAACGTTGCTTTGCGCGAACGTGTGCCCCGTAGCTTCCCGGTGAGCTCGCCGACACCACCTCCCCCCTCCGCTACGGACCCGTCGTCGCCGCGTTATTTGCTTCGCCACCCGAGCTGGTTTTCTTCGGAGCTCACAACTTCGCACGGTTTCGCGTCTCTCTCGCCGACTCGCAATCTCGTATCACATCTATCTTGACGCTTCCTATACCTTCTTCCCGTCACCCTCCCACTGTCACTATTCTGAGGCTTTTGCTTTTAACTCGGCTCTTGAATGGTCTCTGACGTATCGTGCGGTCTCTGGTCTCTGACGCCTGCCCGCCTTCAGCGTGGACACACTTCCTGGCTTGATGAGTCTTCCTGTCGTGTCTTTTTAAAACATACCTGTGTGTCTGTAAAATACATGTCATGGCTACAATAATGAATCATGGCGTGGCATAACACGATTCAATTTTATGGTTCCTTTTTTATTTTTATGGTTCCTCCCAGAACACACCTCTTGATCATATGGATCGCCCTGAAGTAGATACTGTACCAAAGTACGGTGGGTGACAGTTAGGTACCTGACGTGTCTGATGACGGCGGGTGACAGTTAGGTACCTGACGTGTCTGATGACGGCAGGTGACAGTTAGGTACCTGACGTGTCTGATGACGGCGGGTGACAGTTAGGTACCTGACGTGTCTGATGACGGCGGGTGACAGTTAGGTACCTGACGTGTCTGATGACGGCGGGTGAGTTAGGGACCTGACGTGTCTGATGACGGCGGGTGACAGTTAGGTACCTGACGTGTCTGATGACGGCGGGTGACAGTTAGGTACCTGACGTGTCTGATGACGGCGGGTGACAGTTAGGTACCTGACGTGTCTGATGACGGCGGGTGACAGTTAGGTACCTGACGTGTCTGATGACGGCGGGTGACAGTTAGGTACCTGACGTGTCTGATGACGGCGGGTGACAGTTAGGTACCTGACGTGTCTGATGACGGCGGGTGACAGTTAGGTACCTGACGTGTCTGATGACGGCGGGTGACAGTTAGGTACCTGACGTGTCTGATGACGGCGGGTGACAGTTAGGTACCTGACGTGTCTGATGACGGCGGGTGACAGTTAGGTACCTGACGTGTCTGATGACGGCGGGTGACAGTTAGGTACCTGACGTGTCTGATGACGGCGGGTGACAGTTAGGTACCTGACGTGTCTGATGACGGCGGGTGACAGTTAGGTACCTGACGTGTCTGATGACGGCGGGTGACAGTTAGGTACCTGACGTGTCTGGTGACGGCGGGTGACAGTTAGGTACCTGACGTGTCTGATGACGGCGGGTGACAGTTAGGTACCTGACGTGTCTGATGACGGCGGGTGAAAGTTAGGTACCTGACGTGTCTGATGACGGCGGGTGACAGTTAGGTACCTGACGTGTCTGGTGACGGCGGGTGACAGTTAGGTACCTGACGTGTCTGGTGACGGCGGGTGACAGTTAGGTACCTGACGTGTCTGGTGACGGCGGGTGACAGTTAGGTACCTGACGTGTCTGATGACGGCGGGTGACAGTTAGGTACCTGACATGTCTGATGACGGCGGGTGACAGTTAGGTACCTGACGTGTCTGATGACGGCGGGTGACAGTTAGGTACCTGACGTGTCTGGTGACGGCGGGTGACAGTTAGGTACCTGACGTGTCTGATGACAGCGGGTGACAGTTAGGTACCTGACGTGTCTGATGATGGCGGGTGACAGTTAGGTACCTGACGTGTCTGATGACGGCGGGTGACAGTTAGGTACCTGACGTGTCTGATGACGGCGGGTGACAGTTAGGTACCTGACGTGTCTGATGACAGCGGGTGACAGTTAGGTACCTGACGTGTCTGATGATGGTGGGTGACAGTTAGGTACCTGACGTGTCTGATGATGGCGGGTGACAGTTAGGTACCTGACGTGTCTGACGACGGCGGGTGACAGTTAGGTACCTGACGTGTCTGATGTAAGTACTTCGATGCGCTTCCGGCTGTGGGTCCATCAAGCACAATACACAATTTATAAGTGTTAACTCTTCTGTCTTATCTAGTTCACTTTTTAACTAATAGTGTAGCTTTTGTCTTTCATTTAATTTTCTCTCACCTGTAGTGAATTTAAATTTTGTACCACCTTTTCTTTCGTACCCATTAACGCCTGCACCTACTTCCAAGTTTCAGAATGGTGAAAAAGACTTCCCTGGGCTTAGGAGATGCCAAATAAGATGTTCCAAAAGTTTGAAACCAATAACGCTTTTAGATTTTGAGATATGACACCGGAAAAAATGACCCGCTGGGCGTTTGAGACATCGGCGGGCACTACCCGGCCAGCTCCCGGGCGGCGCTGTCACCGCACTCAGCGGCCCGGTGCGCATCGCTTTTACTGCAGTTTAGTAGAGCGTTTTTTTATCTCCTCTTGTATAATGGTCAAAGTAAAATATTTAGACAATTTTACGCTCCCCAGGTTTGATTAACGACAACATTGGTGGCACATTTACAAATTTTACATAGTATTGGTTGATCTATAGACTGATGATATGCAGGGAGAGGGAGTAGGGCTAAAATTGCGAAAATCACAGCATGTTAAGATTATTGGTGAATATCAGAAGTTCTGGGGGAACTGTTTCTTATCTTCAACCGCCCATCCTCCTCCCGTTCCCCCTGGATTTGTGACCGATACTCCCCAGCTCGTCATCTTTTTCATCCTCACCACTAAAATATTTCAACGGTGGAATACTCATGATATCTACCTTATCCGCTCCGCTGTCTTACTCATTCAGAATTATCTATTTCGTTTCTTGTCCTGCAAAACATTTAATCCATGACATTGGCAGCAACTCTTGTATAGAATCGTCGATGTCTCCAAGACTGGATAGCTCTTCTCGATCCAGGAGGGATTCTAGATGGGTTAAAGCTAGCAGTACAATGCAATCCCGTACAAAATCTATGGGAGACCAAAAATCCAGGGGATCCTCCCCCAACCCCTCGGGGTCACCACCCATGGATGTTTCACACGACTGGAGACTGGAACAAAACCGCGGCAGCGCCAATTACGTTTTAGACAGAAGTTCTAGAACTTCCCATGCTCTCGCCCCTTTTATTCTGCATCGGACGTATCTTGTCACAACAAACCAGTGACTTCAATAATTCCCAACTCATTTTGTCAGCTCGTCATTGGTTCTCTATCAGTTGCGGATACAAGGGGGGCTAGGAAGGCTCAAGCCTTACCCCAGAGACGCCAGTGTGCGCACACTGAAAAAAACACCTGGAGTGTAGAATTTCAATCTGTCTTTTTAAGCATTTGTCTAGAATTCTTAGTAAATATATTCCGACAACTATCTTAATATCAGAATTAAAATTTTAATATTACAAGCGTGTGGTAACTTAACATCTGCTTTATTTTAGCACAGGGCAGTTCCACTCGTGCTGAAAATGCAAAGGGGTAAATTTATCAGTACAGAGTATTTCTATGGGGCTCGCAAGCTACCTCAAGAATAGTCTTACTCTCCTGTGGTGAAACAATAATGCCAATAGATTAAAACGAGATATTTGCTGATGTAAATACGCTAAATGAATATTTTCACTCTTCTGATCTTTATTTGAGTGTGTTTCTGTTATAGAAGAAGGTATTTTTACTACAGTTAACACGTGGGTGGAATCCAACAGCGCTCAAGTTACCGAAAGGTAGGGGTGGTGTCGCTGTGCTGGTGCGAGATCATCTGAAGTGTGAGCTACTACCGACACCTGCGACTGGTGTTGATGGATCGAACTAGGAGATCATATGGGCTTTGGTTCATGTTGACAAACACCAGACTGTCCTCATTGCATCTGCTTATAGAGTGCCTGTTAGCAGTGCGCGGCAGATTCGTGCTGATTTCGATGATCTCGAGTGCCAGATTCAGTTCATGCTTTCTAGTCATCCGCGTTCAACCGTGGTGATTACTGGTGATCTTAATCGCTGTCTTTTGAGATCTGCACGTGATAACTCTAATGACATCAAAACTTTGTTTGCTGGTTATAATATTGAAATAATGAACAGAGTCCGTGACACCTACAGGCCTACTAATAGCCGGCTAGATATTATTGCTACCAATTAGCCCCACGAACTGGGCTTACTAAATGCCACTATGGCAGTCCGCACGATTTTAGCCGGATAATCTTGACTCAGGAGATGCAAAGTGCTGCCGTTCACGTTTCGAACGTTTTTAGGCGTGCTATTAACAAAGTCGACTCTACAGTGTTTAACCATCTGTTGTGCGAGACTGAGTGGATGCCTGTATTTTGTGGTGAGACACCGGGTGATAAGTGGCATGCTTTTGGTGGTATTTTTCTCACTAGGCTTGACGAAGTTGCACCTCTTCGCCCCATTCGACCGCGCCGGATTAACTCACCGCCTGTATCGGCGGAAACGCAGCGTCTGCTTCGGCGCCGCCGAGCAGCTCTGTGTACTGGTGATCGTGCGGAGTATGCCCGCTTGAAATGCCCCTGCCGCGCGGCTGTCCGCAGTGACTCTGTGTTGTACACCAGGGAGATCAGCTGGAGAGGGCGCGGCGGCTTGTGGCGGGTGCTGCGACCGGTGATTGAGGCAGGAAGCAGTAGTGTGTCATACCCAACATCACGCCTGACGCGCTTAACGACTTTTACATTTCGATTGGCCTGACCACTGCGGCCAGTGTCCCTCCAGCCACCCGAGTTGTCCCAACTCTTTTACCTCGAGTACCGACCTGTTCTTTTAACCCGCGCCCCACCGGGGAGTCCGGCGCCACCTTCGCCCCACCGGGGGCCATCGATGGCCCCCCCTCCAACTCCGAAAATATGGGCGTTAGCGCAAATCTGCAAAGTGCAATAGAAAGCTCGCGTGAATTCAGTAAGAAATTACTTCGCATGTTTTAGTGCTCAGGTCAATGGTTTGACCTCCAGAGGTCAAATTAGGTCAAGATCGGCTATTTTCACTCAAATATGCAATGATTAAGCAAACTGGGCATAACTCTTATGTCATTAGAGCTATTGAGACCTGGTAAAATACATTTGATAGCAAATTGCCAGTACTTTTTCCGCCATGTGGAACGTAAAGACCTCCCGCCAGTGGTTTGACCGCCAGAGGTCACCTCGTGACCTAATATGACCTGAGGTTACGAAAGGTCAAAAAGTGACCTTGCCGTATATCAAATGAAAGCCAGTGACAAGACAAATACGATGGTGTTTGTTTCACCGCTCTAGCTCAATTAGGTCAAAAGTTATTGTCAAAATACTGTTTTTGACCTCTGGTGACCTTGGATGACCTTGGAAAAGTCAAAGGGCAAATATGACCCCTGGGATCCGTGAAAGGGTGTCCAAAAACGCTGTTCTGAGCAGTCTGAGTATTTGCAATCATTTTTGTGGCTTTTATATCATGAAATAGCTTTTCCCCATGCTTTTCCAATGGGAGAGGTCGCCACGTGACCTGACCTCAGGGCACGAAATCGAAAAATCCCGGATATACACCTTGTAGACCCTGGAGGGGTCATGAAGTGTAGGAAGTTTCAAATCGATCGACTTTGAAATGTAGCTCTTACAGAGCTCTAAAGGTGAAGTGAGGTGACCTTGGTTGACCTCGTCTGGTGACCTGACCTTGGGTGACCCGGGGTAAAAAATTTCAGGGATGATGGGAAAATGATGCAGTGAGAGGTAGAGCCCTCAACCGCGGTGCTGCGCCTCGTCGTTTTTCTGCTATCCCGGAAAAACCTTAGGGGGGCCATCGATGGCCCCCGGTGGGGCGAGGGTTAAAATTCAGCCAATCGACTTGCAGACTCTTTGCATCACTTTGGCATCAATGCGACCATCAAAATCTGCCGGTACGGATGGTGTTAGCATTTATATGCTCCAAAAGTTTGTTTCGGGTTTGGACCAGCTCTGTTGGATGTTGTCAATACTAGTTTGACTACTGGCTCAGTTCCGAGGGAGTGGAAGCACGCTCTCGTAACACCTATTCCGAAAGGCAAGGTAACTGCGAAGCAATCTGACACTCGACCTATATCAATCCTTCCGGCCATTTCCAAATTGGTTGAACGTGTCGTGCAAAAACAACTTACCCAATACCTAGAAAGCAACAAATTGCTTTCGGACGCTCAACACGGCTAAAGGAAATTTCACTCTACTGTCTGCTCTTCATGTCATTACAGATGCAGCACTCCATGCCATGGACAAAGGCGAAATTTCTATACTACTGCTCTTGCATCTCTCTAAATGCTTTGACGTTGTTCCTCACTCGAAATTGCTCGAAAAGCTATCTTTGTATGGCGTCGAAACAGACTGGTTTCGCAGTTACCTTGAGGGCCACACCCAGCAGGTCCAGGTACGCAGTGGGGCAGACGGCGCCTGCGTAGTATCGAGATCACGTGAAAATAACAGGAATTTTTCAAGGTGGAGCCTTGTCTTGTTTATTGTACATGTTGTACGCCAATGACTTGAGTCTTTGTGTTGGCAGCGACGTGACTGTGGTCCAGTACGCTGACGACACACAGATTCTCGTCAGTGGTAAAAAATGTGATTTGAAAAAGTTGGTTGCGCGTATGCAGGTCGCCCTCTGCACCATGTACCAATGGTTTTGTGCCAATGGCATGAAGGTTAATGCCCAGAAAACCCAGATGGTGGTTCTGGTACGCCGGCAATGCTTCGCGACATTCCACCAGTAGCCATCACTTTCTGCGGTACCAAAATTCCCGATACCAGAGTCGTTAAAAATCTAGGGCTTACCATGGATAGAAACATGAATTATCAGTCACACATTGATGTTATGTCAAAGAAGTGTATGGGAATTATAATAGCGCTTAGCCGTGCGCGTCACGTAATGCCCCGCGCCGCCCTCAAGGTCATTGTGGAATCACTTGTTTTATCTATCATTCGGTATTGTATGCATATTTACGGCTCTTGTGGAGAGGTGCAATTGCGCCGTGTCCAAAAATCTTAAACTTTGCTGCACGAGTTGTGACTGGTCGGAGGCGAAATGACCACATATCTAACGCGCTTTCGGAGCTTGGCTGGCTTGTTTCTCGCCTGTGCGTGCCGTTGAACGGATTGTAGTGACTGGACTCCCGGAATATGTGTGGCAGACTTTTGGCAGGAGAGCCAGCCAATTGCACCAACATGACACTCGCGGCGCCGCATTGTGGACCCTCCCTTTGGTACGCGCGGGGTCCGGCCGCCGGCGTCTGTCCTATCGTGGGGTGGCGGCCTTAAACCAGAGTGGGCTTCAGCCGGGTGATCCACATTTTAAGACAAGTCTTTGGAATTTCATAAAATCTCCGGCATGGTTGGGCTGATGTGATGGGTGTTTCGGTGCTGCGTGATGTGCGAGTGCATAGGTGTTGATTTTATGTCTTTTACGTCATCTTATATTGTTTTATCATGTCGACGTGGACAAGTGAAAAGCCCTCCAGAGTGGACCTTGTTTGAATATATCTGAATCTGAATCTGAATTGTGTCATTTTGTTTTCGCCACAGTTCTAAACTTGAACCACCGCGTTGCAGTTCTGCATTCCACAGAGGAATGATCACGACACGTGGAGGTTAGTCTAGTCGTGGGGAAGAAACGAAGGCTAAATTCTAGCTAAGTGCAACAAATAGAAAAGAGGTGTTGGATTTGCCTCAATGGGCCTGAAATGAATCGTTTGTATATCTATCTTTGCCCGGCATCCAGTGCGTCGTCAATGATTTTCTACAGGAGGCCCGGATCCACAGTGGTGAGGTACACTCAAAACCGCTCAGGAGAACTTTGCCACAAACTTCTTCCATAAGACTTCAGTGGTGTCGCTTTGTTCTATCCGAATATCTCATTGAGTTCTTTGCATTTTGGCGGGAAAGTGTAAGAAGCCCCACGTATCTTTCAGATAAGAGCCCATTGGGACCGTTCTCAGGCGAGAACCGGGACTCAAATGCATTGTTTTTAAGTTTCTTCGTAAAGAACCCAAAGAAGGGATAGCGGTTTCGAACTACTTCTCGGGAATGGTCTCAGCTGATTGTGCGCGTGCGTGACGCTGCGGGGCTGCGTCGCCATGGCAACACAACGACGCGACAGCGGATGGTTCATTTGTAGCGGGAAGTTTCTTGAGTTGAGAAGTGGAGCATCTGGCGCCTGTTTTGTCAAAGTAAGTGTGACGGCACTTTGTTAATTGGTAGCAACTGTCGCGTGTGGTAACTAAATGTGGCCTATGGGAAATTTGCATCGTTGTACAAAACTGTGGTACCACTGACGCTTTGTGGCAGACCTGGCAAAATGTTTGGATGGGGCCAGCCCTGGAAAAAATTTCAAAAACATAGTGTTTCTAGAGAACAAAACCAAACGCTTCGCGCTTTGAAGAAGGGTCACGGGATCCACTGGCGATGTGTAGTTAGGTCGACTTTACCGTCTTCCTGTCAGAGGCGGGGTTTGTGAAAGGGGGTTGGCTTTGTCCATCTGTCCATAGGCAGATCTTAAATTGCAGATCAGGGGAGGGACACAGGTCCAGGGCATCATCCAGACCTGGGGGACGCCAATGCAGGGGCGGCACAAATATATCCGTTGGGCGCCAAATCCGATCGCGATAGCGCTTATTCTTGCTTCCCGGGAAGGAGGCGACATTTATGGGGGCCCCATTGACCTGTCAGAGAGTTTCATTGATCTTTCATGGGGCATCGATAGTCCGTTGGGCGAAGGGGTGGCAAAAGTCTTTAAAAAGTCTCTTTGTCCCATCAGTCTATACATCTGTCATATTTCTCCGAGATATCTTTGAAATAAAGCAGGTAAAATATGGCTTAAGAACCAGTATCTTAATCCCCAAATGGAAGCGACCAGTGACGGATCCAAGAGGACTCAAGCCCCCCTAGAAATGTCCGAGCCCCAATAGTAAACGCATAGCCGGATGCTGTTCGAGGTGCTGGCGGGGCAGGCTCCCAACCCCCATCCCCCCTATAGTATGGCAACAGGCCACAATAGCTATAAGTGCACCGAGATGCACTTATAGCTATATACCTAGAATGATTGTGCCGCCTGCTACGGAAGATTCGCATCAAACAAGGGAGAACAAATATGTAAATACCTACAAACCAGTCTGAAAAGTATGACAAAATACCCAAAAGCAGTCTGAAAAGTATGGCAACATGAACAGGCCAGAAAATTTAACCAACAATATATGGAATAGTCACACCACCAGCCATTTAAAATTTGCAACAAAGCGGGGTAGAAAAATGCACTCACCCATATTTTGAAGCAACAAACAATTGCACCAACTATTTAGAACAATAAAAAACTAGTCACCAAAATCTTGGACTGAACTGGGGAGAAAAATGCACGGAGCCCATGGGGAAACTGTGGTCAGCGTTCCCAGGAATGGCTACGTTCCCAACAATGGGTGCAATAGCAATGTCCCATATTTGGAAACGCTTGTTCCATATTTGGAAACTCATTTTCTATTGTAGATTCAAATTGGTATTTCGGACAACTTAAAACGAATAAAGGCGTATATTTACCGAATTATTTTAATATGTCAGTTTCTCTGAATAAATCTAAATGGGGGCCATAGGTGGATCCGGAGAGGGGGCAAAGGGGCACGTGCCCCCGGTCGACCCTCAACGCCCCCTGAAAGGTGGATTGCACCCCCTGAAATGTCGCTTCCCACCCCCCCCAGGACGCAAAAAGCGGCGCCCACCGATAGGATTTTGCGCCCACCTGATAGGTTTTATCGGTCAAAAGTGGCGCACTTCTGGTCCGGATGGCGCCCCGGCGAGAAGTGCCCTCCCCGATCGGCAATCCTGGATCTGCCTATAAAAAGGCCTGCTCCTGCAAGAAGCAGGCTCAAAGGGGTGGAAGGGGCATACGCGGATCCAGGTTTTCCCAGAGGAGGAGGCAACGGTCGAAAGGGGCATCACCCGAACAGGGGGTGACAAATTCTATTGCGGAGTCGCCAATTCTCACATCAAAGGGCAGTAGACTTCATTAGGGGGGGGAGCTAGGGGCTCAAGCCTCTCCCCCATTGCCTTCGATCAGTATTCGCGTTCAGGGGCGGACGCAGACCCGAGTTTGAGGGGGGCAAACCCATGTCTGCCTCTCCTCCTGGGGGAGGGGGTGGGGGGCTGGGACGTGCCATTTGGGTGCTCGGCAGACCTAGTATAAGCTACCTCTCCAAGTACATTATCGCTCTCCAGGGGGGGTGGAGCGAAGATTTTTTTGCTCTACAGACCTATTGTAAACACCTTTTTTAAATTCTGGCGTTTGGGGGCCAAAAGATAGTTTGGCCCCCTCCAGCACCTTGGGGGCCATGACCGGAATGAGCCCCCTCCCCTGCGTCCGAGAATGTCCGCGTTTATTTGTACTACAAGAACTATGATATCTTGAGGGGGAGCTTAAGACCTTAGGCAGCACCTATCAGGTGGACGCAAAATCCTATTGGTGTGCGCCGATTTTCGCATCCTGGGGGAGCAGTGGAAAGCGACATTTCAGGGGGCGCCATCGACCTATCAGGGGACGCCGAGGGTCAATGGGGGGTCGAAGGTTGATCGGGGGGCGCCGAGGGTTGATCGGGGGGGAACGTGACCCCCTTTGCCCCCCCTGGATCTGTCTATGAATGAAGCACCACAGTAAATATCAAGTTGATGCAGTGACGCACCATAAATCTATCAAAACACTACGGAATGATTCGAACAATTTGGGGGACAAAATCTGCAAGAGCTAAAAACTTTCTGATACGAAGCAATATGAAACAGCTTAGGACATGCGAAATTATCACTTTTAACACGCGCATTGACGGGGGTCTGAGCCACCTTCGCATTGACGGGGGCGGGTACCCGCCCCCCCTAAGATCTCGAGAACCACGGTAGGTAGCGAAAAACGGTAAACGGCGTTTGGCTGCCCATCCACTTCTCCATCGAAAACATTTGAACCATTTTTTTGTCAGGTCACATTTAAGGTCACGAGAGGTCAAGACATGCCCGTCATAGGGATAACATGTAAATTCAGTTTTTCGGCCATTACATCTGAACAAGTAAAGATAGAGCAAAACGACTTGAGCTATTGAATCCGCTTAGCAAGCCGAATCGAATGATATATAATTTGACCTTTCTAGGTCAAATCAAGGATTTGAACTGACCTGAGGTCAGGTCAGGGTCAAATTATATAAAATGCATATCATTAGAACCGCGAAGCCCAGGCGAGTCTAATGCAGCTAAAATAAATGTTCTATCGCCATCCGTTACTGAGTTATTCCGTAAAAAACATTTTCCCATGTATTTCCAATGCAGAGGTCATGCCTCGTACCTGACCTTAGGTCATCGATATCAAAAATACCGGAACATATTTTAGAGAACTCGGTGGGGTCATTATGTGATATGAGTTTCAATCGGATAAGTTCACCCTGCTCCGACTAATGCTATCTTAAACTTTTTTTGAGGTCGGGTCACTTGACCTGTACTGGCGACCTGACCTGAGATGACCTAACCTTAAAATTTTTACAGAAGTTGTAAAAATGATGAGGGAAAAGGTATACCAAGTACGGTGGCGCTACGCGCCGCCGTTTTTCTACTGTCTTCGAAAAACCCGAGGGGGGCGGGTACCCGCCCCCGTCAATGCGCGTGTTAAGCACTACTTACTTCGTAAACAGACGAAAGGCACGGTTTTCCTCTATTTAGTCAGGTAGGTATGTACATGCATGGTAGGCAGCAACCAAGGGGCAGCAACTGTGTGATACCAGTAAAAATATTTTTGCAGCCTTCAATTTCGAAATTTTGTTTTCACTCTATCACTTTTCATTAACTTTCCCCGAAAATTATCCAAAAAATAATATTTGTCTGGTTGCACAGTTTCAGAGCAAACTTTTCATCGTTCTTGACCGTGGCTGGATCACGCAGTACCTATAGACGAATATTTGAGGGAGCGTTCCAAGACAGATTTCCTAATTCAAAGTAGAAACCCCCCCTCAAATTTTAAGATGATTAGAAAGTGACCAGGTGGAAAAATTCCCCTTATCTTTTTCAGATTCCTGTTGTGTTTTCTGAAAACATCGTTCCGGGTGTTCCCATCCTTGGGAACGTGCGTTTCCATTTATGGATTAAACGTTTCCAAATATGTGTCAATGTTCCCATTTTTAGGAACGTAGCCATTGTTGGGAACCCTGACCACAGTTTTTCCCACTGAAAGTGTGATACTCTGCATACTAGCTTAAAATTAGGGAAGTTGGTATTCATATTTTTCAGCTCGTTTTGATTCCTCTCTATGTTTTGCGGCTATTCATTGTCAGCTCCCTTGGCCAGGCCCATTCTGCAAAATATGGTACTTTCAAGGAGTTCTTGTCTGAGTGAGTGCCCCTGAGGCCAGTGAAAGTGGTGCAAATTTTGGAGAAAGCAAAATTGTCACTGGTGAAAAGGAGGCCTGGTGCAATCGAGCCTAAAAGTGAACACCCACAAAACTTCGAGAGGAAGGAGAATTTGATAATGAGCATAAAAGTGCTAACTTTTGTTTTTAGCAAATGCTTGATATTTTTCTTCTCCCCAGTTTGGTTTTAGAAGGCTGGTGGTGTGATTATTCAAAAACTGGTTTGTATGACCTATGTGTATCATCTGACATATTGCCATACCTTGCAGACTGGTACCAGAGCCCTGCAGACTGGACCGCACCAGAGCCCTGCAGACTGGACCGCAGACTGGACAGCAGACTGGACAGCCCGGAGCCCCTCCTCTGCCGGGCCAGCACGGTCTGCAGCTCCGGCGGACAGATGTTGAGCGGGCTGACGGCGCCTCTGGTGTTCTCACCCCGCTGTTTCCCTGATGGCGCCAATCACTGCCTATCCATGGCTGCCGCCACACGAGGGGCTTCGGGCTGTCCCTAGAGTTCCTTGAAGAATACTCTGTGTTCGAACGCTCGGCCAATGTCGATAACATCCTTGTCAGCAGCCTGTCGATGAAGTGGCAGTCCGGAACCATGGACTGCAGGCTGATCAAGCTGCATGCTGTGCTAGCAGTTAGTCGTTCCATGATCCTCAAAAGAACAGAAGCTTTGGAAGTGTAAGTTGTCCAGCTTCATCTTGTTCACGGTCCAGATGCAGAGGAAGCAGCAGGTAGAGCTGGGGTAGAAGGAGCGGACCAATGGAAAGTTAGCCACACATACGAAGGATCGGCAGCTGGTCGCCTAGGGGAATGAGACGAAGAGCGTGGTCGCGCTGGACCCACTGAAGGCGAGTAGCGAGCCCCTCACGGTCGCAGAGCAGGCGCAACAATACCTGGACAAGCCAGCCTTGGAAAGAGAAGGGAGAAGAAGCAAAGGAAGGAGCAGCAGTCCGCCAGGGAGAGTTGGACCACTCTGTTCAGTGTGGACACTGTTCAGGATTTAGGCAACTCTAGATCAAGAGAAGACGGGACAAGACCACCGGAGTGTTCAAAGAATATTTGATAGCTTTGCTGAGCAATATGACCAAGTTGGCAGTCGTGTTTTACAACCTTGTAAGGTCCTCTCAGGAAATTCAACCCGAAGAATAACGACAACTTCAACGGAGTCTTTACTGTGACATAAAGATTATATTGAGAAGAGAGTGTAATTAGGAATTATGGCTTAGTATAATGATATTTGTATGTAAAGCCGCTTAAAAAGGCTAAACGCCAGAATGCTTGTTGTTCTAATCTTTTGGAACAAGAGTGTAATTAGCAATTATTGCTTACTGTAATGACATTTTTATGTAAAATAAACCACTTAAAAAGGCTAAGCACCCTAAAACTTGTTCTAAGCGACTGGAACAATATTCTAACTTTTGCATATTACCGTCCCCCGCTGTATTGTTCCAAATATGTAATGTGCCGGAACTCAATGGTTTGTTTTTGTGGCGAGAGGAATAAAGAATGAATAAAGAATACTTTGGTAAGGAATTGTTCAAATGGTCGTGAATAATCCACTGGGTTCTTAAAAGTGTTGCTTTATTTAATACAAGGGAAAACGAACCCGGTAACAAAGAACCTAAGAGCCCAAAGCAAAGAGTCGAAGAACTCAACTGTCATTTTCATTGAGGACGGCGAGAATGTACACAGTTCTTAAAGAGCCCCTTGGCTTCTTCGTCGTTTTTCAGCATACTTTTGCAAGAATGTTTTTTGACCTGGCTGCGAAGAATTCACTGGGTTCTTAAAAAGTGCTGCCTTTTTTTGATAGGGATTACGAGAACGCACACAGTTCTTCAAGAGCCCCTCGGGCTCTTCGCTGTTTTTCAGTGTAGCCCCACCCCCAGCAATGGCGTTCCGGATCCGCCGCTGTTCTCTGTCCACTAGGTGCACCATTCTATATCCACTGTTCACCACACACAAACCATCAAGATTAACAACACAGTTTAACAGTGTAGTCAGTGCTACCATTTCGATAAGTCTTAAAACCCCTAAAAATTGTCTGTGATAAAGCCTTCACAAAACATGGAACCATCTTGTATGTTCTCTTTCAAAACGTTTGATTCTCATTCCAAAAATGAAGCAAGCCCCGAAAACGTTGGGAGGCATTTCTTCTTGGACTTCAAAGTCTCGAAACGTATCGATATTCCTCTAAAAAATCTTCAGATTTGAGGAAAACCTCCAAACTGGCAACCCTGAATTGGTAGCCCCCACACTGCCTCACTTCCCTCAAGGTAACAATATGCACATAACCCACTAAATGAGAAGACAGGACACACTATTTTCCGCCTTTTCAGCGGCCCGCACATGTGCGCAACGCCCAGCGGGTCATTTTTGTCCGTTTTTTATTTGATAGTCCCTCATGGCAAAGCCTTTAAAGAAAATCTTACTATTTCTTCACGATCTGTCTCTCACTGGTTTTGGCTTAATGTCGAACATGCAAACTCTTTTCGGCTTTCCGTACTTTACTGCCAGAAACAAAATTTGTGAAGCTACTTCAGGTCGGCCAAAACCTCGCCAAAATAAGTTCTGCCAAATTCGTCCCATGGAATTCTAGGAATTTACGGATGCATTATTCGGCTTGCCCACATTCTGAAACACGCAACCATATCATAAGCATGAACATCAATCCACTGGTACCGATTCTGCAGCCTTTCAAAGTCAGAGGACAAAAATGACCCGCTGGGCGGAAATGGGTTACGTAAACTGACAGAAAATAGATGCTCCACATTGAGCTAGGTATTTCTTAAAAACCATACACCAGGTAAAACATTGAATGCAGAGATAAATGACTTCGAAGAGATTGCAAATCAATGCAAAGGCTACCAAATCAAACCGCTGATTGATGTAAAAAAATAAAATATGTACATTGCTCAAATAGATACCAGGTCATTGACTAGAAAATACGAAAAACTTCCCACTTCTCACTTTCATGAATAAATATAACTTAAGATATGCTATATTACTGCTGTCGAAAACATTGAGCCCCAATGTAGGGAAAATGTGCTGGAAGATATACCAATGAAGATATCAATTATGAATTGAAAAATGACTTGTCAATAAAAACATTAGCCATACAATCTGCTTCCATGGAGATTGCATTGAACACGTCCCAGAAGATCATTGTAGGAACTAAATACAGATCACCCTCTTTTAGTGGAAACATCTTCATTGACTGCTTATCTGAGCTAACCAATACATTAATGCAAACCAACATTCCTTGGAGGAGATCAGTTGATGAGCAATTTGCTGCCCTTCTTGCAAACTGTTCGCCTCTATACAGTCGTCGTAGTTAGCCTTTCACCGCCGAGCCCAGCCGGCTCGAGGTTAAATCCGGTACGCTGTGGCGCCCAGTCCCAATTGATCTGCATCACACAGCTAGTACGCACCAGTTAGTGCCATGACTGGCCGAGCGGAACGGCGAGGCGGCACGTGGCAGTCAGTTCAGCGGGCGGGGGGAGGCAGGCGGAGCCCGTGCCAGGGCCGCGTCTGGCAGCGGGAGCGCTCATCTGGGCCAGCGCCGACTCCACGCCGCGCGGCCACCGACAAAGCTCCATTCACGGGCCGTGAGCGGGGCCGCAGGACAGACGGACAGGCGGGCACGGGTCAGAGAGAGGGACAGGGGGACGGGTCAGAGAGAGGGACAGGGGGACGGGTCAGAGAGAGGGACAGGGGGACGGGTCAGAGAGAGGGACAGGGGGACGGGTCAGAGAGAGGGACAGGGGGACGGGTCAGAGAGAGGGACAGGGGGACGGGTCAGAGAGAGGGACAGGGGGACGGGTCAGAGAGAGGGACAGGGGGGACGGGTCAGAGAGAGGGACAGGGGGACGGGTCAGAGAGAGGGACAGGGGGGACGGGTCAGAGAGAGGGACAGGGGCACGGGTCAGAGAGAGGGACAGGGGGGACGGGTCAGAGAGAGGGACAGGGCACGGGTCAGAGAGAGGAACAGGAGAGACGGGTCAAAGAGACGGACAGGGTGGGGACGGGTCAGAGAGAGGGACAGGGGGTCCACCCCCGTGGCGCAGCTGGCAAAGGCGCCACGCTTGGGTGTGGAGGGCCCCTGGATCAAGGCTGACCTGTGGCAGCCTTTTCCGCGGCCGCCTCCTACCCAGGAGATAGCGGTACACTGGGGAGTGCGCGCCGCAGCAGTGGAATCAACGCCGTGCCAGCTGGCTTCCCTGTTTGTGGGCGCACGGGCTTGATCGGCCTTTAAACTGATCCACCGGTCTGGTCTCCCGCCCGCGGCCCTCATGTGAGGGCTCGGCCTGTGCCGGGCGCTGCGGCTTGGGGAGACCGGAGCAGCCTAGGGCCCGCCGAGTGCGGTGCCGCTGTCCCGTTAGGGTGCCGGCAAATGGAAACTTCCGCTCTGTATATAGTGTGAGTGCGCTGTATGAATGAGACTAAGCTACTAACACAAAAATGTTCCCAGGAAGGGAACGCAAAAGTATTAAAAAAAAGAAAAGAGAGAGGGACAGGGGACGGGTCAGAGAGAGGGGAGGGGAGAGGGGGGTCAGGGAGAGGGACATGGGGACGGGTCAGAGAGAGGGACAGGGGGACGGGTTAGAGAGAGGGACAGGGGACGGGTCAGAGAGAGGGACAGGGGGACGGGTCAGATGGAGAGGGACATGGTGGGCACAGGTCAGAGAGAGAGAGAGAGAGACAGGGGACGGGTCAGAGAGAGGGACAGGGGACGGGTCAGAGAGAGGGACAGGGGACAGGTCATAGAATCAGAGGGATGGACAGGGGGGACGGGTCAGAGAGAGGGACAGGGTGGGCACGGGTCAGAGAGACGGACAGGGGAAGGGTCAGAGAGAGGGACATGGTGGGCACGGGTCAGAGAGAGGGACAGAGGACGGGTCAGAGAGAGGGACAGGGTGGGCACGGGTCAGAGAGAGGGACAGAGGCACGGGTCAGAGAGAGGGACAGGGTGGGCACGGGCCAGAGAGAGGGACAGGGGGACGGGTCAGAGAGAGGGACAGGGGACGGGTCAGAGAGAGGGACAGGGGACAGGTCATAGAGTCAGAGGGATGGACAGGGGGGACGGGTCAGAGAGAGGGACAGGGGGACGGGTCAGAGAGAGGGACATGGTGGGCACGGGTCAGAGAGAGGGACAGGGGACGGGTCAGAGAGAGGGACAGGGTGGGCACGGGTCAGAGAGAGGGACAGGGGGACGGGTCAGAGAGAGGGACAGGGGGACGGGTCAGAGAGAGAGGGACATGGTGGGCACGGGTCAGAGAGAGGGACAGGGGACGGGTCAGAGAGAGGGACAGGGGACGGGTCAGAGAGAGGGACAGGGGACAGGTCATAGAGTCAGAGGGATGGACAGGGGGACGGGTCAGAGAGAGGGACAGGGGGGACGGGTCAGAGAGAGGGACAGGGTGGGCACGGGTCAGAGAGAGGGACAGAGGGACAGGTGGGGGCGGGGTCAAATAATGGGTCAAAAAATGGGGGCGGGCTCGAACTGTTTCGGGGAGACCGAGGCTGGTTCAGACAGATAGACGAACAGACGGGAACCAGGTCAGACCGACGGACAGGTGGACTGAAAAAACAGGCCTAGGCCGGCTCGGACAGAGGAACTGACAGACTGACAGACTGTGGCCAGGTAAGGCAGACGGGCAGACCAGACCTCGGTCAGAAAGTCTGAAAGACAGACGAACTGGCCGGGACCGGCCATAGAGACCAGTCGACCGCAGTACCGGAGTCTGACAGGCAGGTCAGGGCCAGGTCGGCAGCCCGACAGACGGAGGGAGAGGTCAGGGCCAGGTCGAAAGACAGACGGAGGGACAGGCCAGGGCCGGGTCAGACAGACAGACGGAGGGACAGGTCAGGGCCGGGTCGACAGACAGACGGAGGAAGAGGTCAGGGTCGGGTCGGCAGGCTGACGGAGGGAGAGGCCAGGGCCGGGTCGACAGACAGACGGAGGAAGAGGCCAGGGCCGGGTCAGACAGACAGACGGAGGGAGAGGCCAGGGCCGGGTCAGACAGACAGACGGAGGAAGAGGCCAGGGCCGGGTCGACAGACTGACGGAGGAAGAGGTCAGGGTCGGGTCGGCAGGCTGACGGGAGAGAGGCCAGGGCCGGGTCGACAGACAGACGGAGGAAGAGACCAGGGCCGGGTCGACAGACAGACGGAGGGAGAGGCCAGAGCCGGGTCGACAGACAGACGGAAGAAGAGGTCAGGGTCGGGTCGGCAGGCTGACGGAGGGAGAGGCCAGGCCCGGGTCGACAGACAGACGGAGGGAGAGGCCAGGGCCGGGTCGAAGACAGGCGGAGGGAGAGGCCAGGGCCGGGTCGACAGACAGATGGAGGGAGAGGCCAGGGCCGGGTCGACAGACAGACGGAGGGGAGAGGCCAGGGCCGGGTCGACAGACAGACGGAGGAAGAGGCCAGGGCCGGGTCGACAGACAGACGGAGGAAGAGGTCGGGGCCGGGTCGACAGACAGACGGAGGGACAGGTCAGGGCCGGGTCGACAGACAGACGGAGGAAGAGGCCAGGGCCGGGTCGACAGACAGACGGAGGAAGAGGCCAGGGCCGGGTCGACAGACAGACGGAGGGAGAGGCCAGGGCCGGATCGACAGACAGACGAAGGGAGAGGCCAGGGCCGGGTCGACAGACAGACGGAGGAAGAGGCCAGGGCCGGGTCGACAGACAGACGGAGGAAAAGGCCAGGGCCGGGTCGACAGACAGACGGAGGGACAGGTCAGGGCCGGGTCGACAGACAGACGGAGGAAGAGGCCAGGGCCGGGTCGACAGACAGACGGAGGAAGATGCCAGGGCCGGGTCGACAGACTGACGGAGGAAGAGGCCAGGGCCGGGTCGACAGACAGACGGAGGAAGAGGCCAGGGACGGGTCGACAGACAGACGGAGAGACAGGCCAGGGCCGCGTCGACAGACAGACGGAGAGACAGGCCAGGCTGGGTCGACAGACAGACGGAGAGACAGGCCAGGCTGGGTCATACAAATAGACGGAGTTGTTGCTGAGTCACGGACGATAAGATAATACGTATTCCTGCATGACCTTAACTGCTTCTGCAAGGTAGTGAAAAAGTGAACGTAAGCCCGCCTAAAAGCTCACACAGCGCTTCAGAAGTCAAAGTGGCATTATATTTATAGGCATTCTTTTATCATTTAGCTCGCGGGGGAATGCTGGTGGTTTTGACAAAAAAGAGAACATAATACAGTTTTCTTTTCAATTTGAACTGATTGCTTAGTACCTCAACTTAAACCCCCGCTCCCGAAGCTCTAGATCGCAATATTTTGGCACGTAATCATATGAATTAGTTGGAAAATGGTCCATCTCGGTTCCTGGTTGGTCACGGCCCTTTTAAAGGGAGATACGCGAAAAAAATTATTGTGGTTTGCTGCTGTTGAAAAATTCCTGGTTACGAGACTGCCAATTATTTTTGCATCTTCGGCAAAATTTTAAGTAATTGCTCTTGTAATAAAAATGTCTGTTCTCCTGTATGTGTATTTGAATTAATTATATGAATACAGAGACAAGGGATCTCGGTGTTATACTCGACAGAAAGCTGACTTTCGCTCCACACATAGACCACACCGTAGCCAAGGCCAATAGAATGCTTGGCCTCCTCATACGAAGTTTTCAGACCTCGCACCAGTGCTGCCGAATCAGACTCAAGCACACTTCTATTCTTTGTGCTTATTATGCCCATGTAAGATCTATCCTTGAGTATGGTTGCGTTGTATGGGCAGGGTCTGCTGCATCCCACCTGAAGCGCCTAGAAAGGGTGCAGCATAAACTTCTCATCTGGTTGGCCTCATTTTTGGACCGTCCGTCAGCCAGGCTTGACTATCCATCTCTTTTGACTCACTACAAAGTGCGTAGTATTATGGCTCGTTTTGCTCAGCATGACCTCTTGTTTTTGTTTAATCTTCGTCACGGAAAGTTGGATTGTTCCGATCTGGTTTCTGAGTTCGGTTTGTCTGTGCCGCGTCGAACGTCGCGTTCTCCCTCTTTGTGGGCAGTTCGGTTTGCGCGTGTTGGTACTGTGCAGCGCAGCCTCTTCATCCGCGTGGCCGTCACATGTAACAGCTTCTTCAACGCATTTCGTAATGTTGATTTCTTCGCAGACTCGAGCTACACATTTAAAACTAATGCTATCAAATTCACGGCAACCTTAGGAACTTTCTCAAGATAGGCATTTGTGCAAATGTTGAGCGTTATGGATGTTCGTGGAATGTTTCCATTGCTGAATGTATTTATTATCTGACTTTACTGTTTTAAATCACATGACTGCATCAGTAATTGGGCAATGCCTGTTGATGTTTTTTACCAAAACAGAATACAGAATACAGAATTTTTATAGCCCATAAAACAACGAAATGAATCAGTTTGCCCTAGACATGGAACATAATTACTCGAGCTTTCAGTCGTTTCGTACCTCGGGTCTTCAGTTGTTTTCTGCAAAATTCCCAGGATGACGAAACTTTTGCGTCAGATAGGTCACGTGACTGCAGGATGAGAATTTCTAAGCTTCTGATTGGTCAATTGTGATTTCTTTGAAGTCCTATATTTCTGTTTCAGAAGACTTTTGAAATGTTGTTTTTTAGTAAATTTTTCTGTAATAGCTCGAGGTTTTGCACCACTGTTTAGAACAGACATGACCTAGTTCTTAGAGAAATCGATGGCCATGGCCGAGCGTGCGTCATTTGATCGTTAGTGAGAGTTCTCGATAAGTCGTCTAGAAATGTTGAATTTGAGATATATTTTAAGGCATTTGGAGGCCAAATTCGAAAAAATTAAAAATCCTCTGAAACGACTTTTTGTAACCTTTTGATCTAACCAATAATTTTTTTCTCGTATCTCCCTTTAACTAACCGTATAGTAAGTAAAACTGTGAGCCCTCGGGTCTCATATTTCAAAACTATGTGAGGTCGGGCGATGATTGATCTTATTCTGTTCGGGAGTTACCGCAAATAATACGCCAGAAACGTGGACAAATTCACAAAACATGCATGGGATCTAGAGGTAACGGAGCACTGTTTTTACATTTAAGTTTTCATACAGCAGCGTTATAAATACAGGAATAAATTTTTCTACCCACTCGAAACTTTTGGTGCCAGGTGCTCCCAGCGGAACTACGCTTGAAATGTGGCACTGCACTCATCGTGGGCAGAATATTTCAGATTTCCCGCAAGAAACTGAAATTCGTCAGATGCAAAATTATCCCGCAAAACGAGATCTGAATCCGCTAGCAGTGCGGAGTTCCGTGCCGTGCCGAGATCTGGCCGCAGCGTCAGTCGCGTCGTTGACGCCATCTGTTAATTTGCGTAGTGAAGGGTTTACCGTCTGGCCGATAGACGGCGCTGGCCGATGTCTACTGCTGCATCTGCACCTGTGGCCAACCTCTGGGGAGATGCCCACCGGAGACCTTTCTACATGTGGAAGGGGAGGGATCGCTCGAGGTTTGTTTCACTTGAGTGTTGTTTCAGTACACCTGAAACTTCAGGCGTCGGCTTATCCTATCTAGTGCCACCCGCGATATCATTTTCTGGCCCAATAGCAGCGACTTTTCATTGACGGAGAATTATATTTTCGTTGCGGGGAGTGGGGGTGGGACAACAGTTTTCCCTGGGGCCCTGGACGATGGGCCCGCCCCAGAAAAGGCTATTGCTGAGGAGACTGGTCGTGTTTGCTGCCCAGAGCGGACAGCAAATCGGGAGGGGGGGCAGCGAGGGGGGAGCATAGCCCTCTCGTCGCCAGCGGCCAAAAAGTGCCGAGACGGTCCATCTTTAAATTGCTTCCAAGAGACTTTGTGCCCCTAGACCCGAAAACTCGTTGGATTGTGGTTTATGCTAGAATTGCACTGGCTGGTTATAGAGAGTTCTGATTAATTCCCAGCTTGGCTGAAGAAGGGAATTGTTTTTAAAGAGAAGTGAAGAGCCAGGGCCACACTCCGCCCCATTCAGATGTGTAAGGCAATGGGACAGGGGCGTAGTCAGGATTTTGCTCAGGGGAGGGGCACTGGAAGGGGCCCATGCGATAGCGTCAAAAGAACAAAAAGGACTCTGAAACCAAGAAATGTTCTCAAAGTCATTGGTCCGGTGCTTGCGGTCGCATGGCGTTACCCAGTATGACGTATATCATGCTACGACGTCACAGTTAAGATAACTCAATGTGAAGGTCAAGGTCACAGGTCAAAGTAAAATGTCATGGGTAAAGGTCAATGCTCATTTCCCGTCCAACGGTTGCTATGGTGCTAGTCATGGTGTAAATAAGGGGAATATGTCATATTGTGACGTCTTAGGCCAATGATCTTGAATGACCTTAACCCCAAAAATTAGGTTTACAATTCTTTAGACGTTCTCACTATGACTTGCTCTGTTTTTAGTGCATTCTGGACTTCTTTGAGCTTAATCACGGCATTTCCGGATGAATACCCAACATGGGTAATACTTGACCTTTATAACCTCATTTGAACTTGACGATACTGACCTAGGTCAATTAAGATCAGTCATAATGTAGATTTCAATAGTTCCCACCCAGTCCCCAACAGGATTTTTTCTAAGCCTCCTAGTTTCCGAGAGCTCAGGGGCCCTACCAGTCCACCCCCTCCAGTGCCCGTAAGTGTCGGACGCCTCTCCAGTGCGGGTGTTAAGGAATGTGACATTTATTACAATTTATTGTTTTAAATACATCCTTACCCTCATTGCCGACAAATTCCACCATTGACACCTTTTTCGTTATCAGAGACGTTTGATAGGTGCAGCGACGCCGGGCCGCGCTGGCGCACGAACCTCACAAAAGTGGGGATCGGGAGGTTTGGGAGCTCAGATCTCGCTTGCTGTTAAAGTCTCCATTCTTTTTATTACTAATCTTATAGAGAAAAGTATAAAGAGTAATGTGAGCCTCAAAAAGTTTAAAATAATTCATAGGAAAATAGTTTTTACAGGTTTTGAAAAATTGAGGAATGTATAATACATTTGAAATTTATTTTTTGAATTATATTTTTAATGAGCTAGAATTAGTAATTCGTCCTTAAGATACCCAAATCAAGTTTGTATGGCATTTGTAGAAACATACAGGTAAAATTGCGTCTTTAAAAAAGACATGCAAGTGGGTATGGTCAAAATGCCTGAGGCTGTAATTTTCAAACCGTAAGTCAGGGAGGAAAATGAATACGAAAATCGTCATCAGCTCCATCAATAGCCCCCCTGACAAAAATACACCGAAATCTGCGACATGAGGGTGTTATCGACCTGTCGACTTGTCGTGGAATGCCCAGCTGTCCGCTCATAGGGCACTTATTCATCTGCAAACTGCATGGTTTAGGATAGACGAAATATGAAAGCAGGGGTCGGTGGGTGGGTATTCTCTACGGGACCTATATTTCATTCAAATCCCATGAGGGTGCCTTATTCCCTAGAGGGTTCTTGTTAAATCGGTAGCATCTTCACAGAGGGGAACAGTTTACTCAAAAGACATCCTATTAACAGGTATTTTCAAAGAAAACCATTGCTATGTAGAATTTGATAACGGTGACCAAATATGAAAAATGCTCTCTCGTTTTTAGAAACGCCCCTCTTATCCTAGAAAAAAGGGTATAAAAACGTTATAGAAAATCCCTTTGCGATGGAAATATTCTGGGGGCGGTCGGAGGCGAGAGAGAGAGAGAGAGAGAGAGAGAGAGAGAGAGAGAGGGGGAATGGGAAGAGCAAGGTGTAAGCGGAATAATGCAAATCTATCCATTAAACTGGAAATGGTGGCGGAAATCACTGGTCTGCGCCGTTTTCAGAATGATCAATGATGTATGTGCGACTTCCTCAGCATAATCACTAATGTACCAGTATCTCAGAATGCATCTACATACATATATATGTAGACGGTCCGGAGTGTTGCGAGTGTGTAGGCCGAGTGTCATTGCCGAATACCCTCCACTTCAACTCCGATTCCGTAAGACCAGTCCGAAAGTAGGCGTGTTAACTGGAATGCTGTATTTGATGGCATCGGACGAACAGTCATCGCACCAACGGCGACTCCATGACGAAGTCGAGGGACAAAGTCCCGGGACAAATGTCCCACCCTGGTGAAAATAAAATATTTTCACCAAAAAGTACAACAGTCAAAACTAATCATGAAACCATACTAGCGAATAAACATAACTGTAAAATAAAACACTGACAGGAAATCCGAAAACGCCGGCGATAGAAGAAAAATATATAAAAGCTCAAACTCATCACAAGTTCGAATCTACCGCAGGTGAAACCTCAATCCAGAGAAATAAAGGCACAACACCGAACATTTTTTTTATTTATAATGTTTGTCTCTTGTGGAAACACCCAGTGCGCAGCTTGACACTGGGTGCTGAGCCTGAGACATATTTACTGCCCGTACTAGAACGACGTGTTTTGTATATTTGGGGTGATGATGAGGTGAGAGCGACTGAAGATGAGAGCATGAGTGAATATAACTCCCTCCGTTGCCCCCCGGGCCAGCAAGCGAGGTGAAAACCTGTTGTTCACCAGCCCCCGGGAGCAACGAAGGGAACGGGGATTTTTCTCGTCTGGTTGTCGATCCAAATGATGTCGATGTCAGAAAAAGATAAAGTCAAGTCTATACTCACCCTTTTAGACTCTCCCGGTTTCTATTCTGAAAAGAAGATGATGAGGTGCGAGTGACTGAAGATGAGAGCATGAAGTGAGGCATGAATTGATATGTGTGTCAGGTGTGGGAGCACCACAATGTGACTCGACATTGGGTCCTGAACCACAGACATGTTTAATATACGTTGGTTATAACGCGTTACGATTCCAGAGAGATGCAAAGGCGCCAGGTCCTCCCCGGCGCAACCCGCCCGACCGAAACCTGATAGACCCAAAGGGAGTCAAATCTGTTGGTGTTGGAACATCTGCTGTCTCTAATGGATATCGGTATAGCACAGGTAATTCAAAGCTCCCCCCATCCCCCAGGCCGCCGCCAAACAGATCACAGCCAAGGAGGCCCCGGCACCTCCGCGAGAACATAAATGATATCTGCAAGATTAAGTGGGAACATTGACTAAATTTAAGCATACGCTGACTAAATACGTGGTTGATATTTCTAAACATGTTCTAGTCGTTCAAGAACAGTATATATTTTGGAGAGCACGGAAGCCATACAATTTATTTTTGCACTCGTTGTGTATTTAGTATTGTTCTACTCATTCAAATGAACTATAAGCTTACTAAATTTAATATTCTACTGACTTTGACCGATGAAATGTTGTTTCAACATTTTCTTGATAATTAGTTTACTTCTTGGGATTTCCTCAACAGATTGAAATTTATCGGAAAATATACTATTCCACAATTTCGGGGCCAAGCAAGGGGTCGTGAAAAGGCGGTAATTCCTATTTGAGAATGGTTGATCCAGTAGGGGGGTTCTTCTAACCTCACGATATCTCGGTTCCCTGAGCCAAAACAATTTTTTTATGGCTTCAGGAAGCTGACCAATAAGGAATTTATGAACTATAATTAACATTTGTGTTTTCGCGAGTTCAGACACTTTGAGGATCGAGTACTTTTTGAAAACTGGTTCTGAGCTTCCAGGGAGGTATATTCTTTCAATGAGTTGAACGGCTTTTTTGGAGGATGTTAATTTTGTAAAGTTGAGATGAGTAATTCACACCCCAGATGAGACAGCAATAGTTAAGGTAAGGTTGGATTAATGCATGGTAAAGGAGAAGTGCTATACGATCAGAAATAAAGTATCGAATCCTACAAATAATGCCAATGTTTCGACTTATTATTTTAGAAATATGATTTATATGCCCATAAAACTTTAGTTGCTTATCGAAAATCATCCCGAGATACTTAATCTCCTCTTTTTCTTCAATTGCATTCTGGCCTATTTTTATGTTTAAGTGAAATTTTTTTTGATAAGGAGAGTAATGCTGCGTGAAGGTTTTTTCAAGGTTGAGAGACAAATAGTTTGCACAGAACCAGTCTGAAAGCCGCAAGAGAGTTTCATTGACGTTCGATTTAAGTATTTCTGGATCTTTGTGTTTGAAGAGCAGGGCCGTATCATCAGCATAGGAGTGATATAGTGCATTTTCACCGATAAGCGGAAGATCATTAACATATAAAATGAACAGCAGGGGCCCAAGTATAGACCCCTGCGGGACTCCCATATTAACTTTTCTATATTCTGACGTTTTGTTTTCTACTTGAACACATTGTTTCCTATTGGATAGATATGAAGAGAGAATTTCTAAATATTTACCTTTTATTCCATATTTTTTTGCTTTTCCCAGAAGAATGTTATAATCCACGGTGTCAAATACTTTTCTTAAATCCAAAAATACCCCCAGTACAAGTTCCCCTTCCTCAAAGGCCTTAGTAACAAAGTCTTGGAGCAGAAGTATAGGCATAAATGTTGAACGATTTTTTGGAATCCGAATTGATTATTGTGTATGAGTTGATTTATTTCAAGATGTTCCATAATTCGGCAGTGAAGAAGTTTTTCAAGAATTTTTGATATTGCGGGAAGAATACTAATGGGTCTATAGTTGGTAACAACATGCCGATCGCCAGTCTTAAAGATAGGCTTGATAACTGCTATTTTTAAGGCATCGGGAAATATTCCTGTGGTAAGACATGCATTAAATAGTTTCACTAGATGCTGTACTATGCTTCTATATGTATTCTTTAGAATTTTGCTATTAATGCCATCACAACCAGCTCCCACATTTTTCATATTTTCAATTAATCTACTTACTTCTTCTTCATCTGTAAGCCTAAGTTCCATTTCATTTTCACAATCATTTACTAGATCTAGGGGATTGGTGGGGGAAGGTGTGATTTTTTCTTGGAGTTTTGTTCCAATAGTACTGAAAAATTATTAAAGGCGTCTGCTTTACCTTTACTATCCTGTATGTTCACTCCGTTTGTGGTATGAATTGTTTCCGGGATATCATTACCATTACTTCGGCTATTTCTTAACTCATTTATGGTTTTCCAAGTTTGTTTCGAGTCAGTCTTACATTTCTCAAATTCTGTCCAATAGTAGTGTTTCTTAGCTTTACGGATAATTCCAATCAGAACATTTTTGTATTTATTGTATTGTTGCTTATCTGCCTCACATTTTGATTTTAAAGATTTAATGTAGAGTTGGTTTTTAACATTTATTGAGGATAAAATCCCAGGTGAAATCCACGGTTTTCTTGGTTCCGTTTTCCTGTTACGGCAAGTTTGACGTGAGAGCATGATTGATATACTATTAGAAGTTGCTTTAAATTATTTCAATTATCAATTTAAACACTTTCAACTTAGTTCAACTCCCGTTCCGGTTGAAGAAATGATGCACGGATAGACGACACGCAGGTCCATCTCGCTCGCAGTCTCGACAGGAAATGAGCCCTGGGTCACCGCATGACCCGGCACCGGAAAATGATTGACAAGCAAGGCCTAATGCAAACTTCCTAAACACGTTCGGAATTAATAACTACAAAATTTAACTATAGCTTTAAATAAGTCATAGTACTCATCACTTAAATCACTTCCTAAAAGTCAAAATAACAAATTTCCAAACAATGACCGGAATAGAGGCCACGCCGCTCTGCCATCTGCCGTGTGGCAGGAGCATTGGCTAACACGTACAGCGCCATCTACAACAGACGTACTGCAGAGCAGTGAGGTACTGCTCACTCGCGGTCGGGTCAAAAGTAGGCTATCTACATATACATGGATTTTTGCTGTGGGCCATGTTACTGTGAGCCTATTTGTGAGTCTTAGATGACTGAGATGTAGTTTGAAAGCCTGGTGCTTAGAGGTGGTTTTCTGACTTTTAGTGGTGCTTGCATACCCGACGAAAGTATGTAATTCGTTACGCGTGCCTGCCCCTTGGGTGGAGTGGCAAACATCTTCCGCCGACGCGTTGATGTAACCATAGGTGGATCCCAAACTTCTTGTGGGAGGGGTACATTGGTCAGGGGGCGCGATTTTGAGGAAACTGCGCCTCTTGTTCCAACTCTGGATCCGCCCATGAATATGACTAGCACCTTTCGACTGCAGCTGGCAGCGTGCTGAGGCGGAAAGCAGGCGAGGTGACACGGCAGCAGGCTCAGGCTGCGTTTCATTCCGACACCGTTTGCGCTGGCTGCCGCTGGCGGGCGCTGGCGGGCGCTGGCGGGCGCTGGCGGACGCTGGCGGGCGCTGGCGGACGCTGGCGGACGCTGGCGGGCGCTGGCTGCCGCTGGCGGGCGCTGGCGGGCGCTGGCGGGCGCTGGCGGGCGCTGGCGGGCGCTGGCGGGCGCCGTCAGACCCCACAGCTGGCCAGTGACAGCCGTATTGTAGCGGCGTCACCTGCGTCACGCTCCTGACGAACCTTAGTGCCGTGTCACACTCCCGTATGTGCCGTCTCATACTCTCGTATGTGCCGTGTCACACTCTCGTATGTGCCGTGTCATACAGGCTGATCCCGAACCCCAGTTTGGCAGGGGGGGTGTAAGCGGGAGGCAGACTGATGAGCGGGAAGGGCAGCCCCCCCCGATGCACCAGTGCTGAGGTATTGGAGCCGGCGGTTGTGTGCTGTGTTCTGTGTTCTGTGCACTGTGTGCTGTTGGCTGGGGTCAGTGAGCTGTGTTCTGTGGACTGGGGTTATGGAACCGGCGGTTGTCTGCTGTGTTCTGTGTTCTGTGCCCTGTGTTCTGTGGACTGGGGTTACGGAGCCGGCGGTTGTGTGCTGTGTTCTGTGTTCTTGGTTCAGTGTGCTGTGCTCTGTGGGCTGAGTTATCAGAGCTGGCGGCTGCGTGCTGTGTTCTTTGTGCTGTGTTATGTGTGCTTTGTTGTGTGTGCTGTGTACTTTGTTGTGTGTGTTGTGTGCTATGTGTTCTGTTCTGTGTGCTGTGTGTTGTGGGCTGTGTTCTGTATGCTGTGTTCTTTGTACTGTGTTCTGTGCGATGTGCTCTGTGTGCTGTGTTAGGTGTGCTGTGTTCTGTGTGTTATATTATGTGTGCTGTTTCGTGTGATGTGTGCTGTGTTATATGCTCTATGTGTTGTGCTCTATGAGCTGTGTTCTGTGTTTTATGTGATGTGTTCTGTGTTCTGTCTACTGTGTTTTGTGTGATATATTCTGTGTTCTGTGAGCTGTGTGCTGTGTTCTGTGTGTTGTGTGTGCTGTGTAATGTGATTTGTGTGTTGTGTGCGTGTTCTGTGTGCTGTGTACTGTGTGTTGTGTACTGTGTTCGGTGTTCTGTGTGTGGTCACCTCGTGATCTGACCTCAAATCACCAAATCGAGAAATCTCGGATATATATGTTGTAGACCCTGGATGGGTCATGAAAGGTAGAAAAGTTTCAAATCGATCGGCTTAGAATCGTAGCTATGGTAGAGGTCAAAAGTTGAAGTGAGGTGACCTTGGTTGATCTCGCCTGGTGACCCGACATATAATGACCCAGGGTAAACAATTTCAGGGATGGTGGAAAAATGATGGCATGATAGGTAGAAACTCCAAACGCCTCGCTGCGACTCGTCGTTGTTGTTATTCTGAATAAATAGCCTTAGGGGACCATCGATGGCCCCCGGTGGGGCGAGGCTTAAACTGATTCAAATCCAATATTACAGCGGGATGGATAGACCAAAAATCATTATTTAGGGAAATGAAAGAAGTTTTTGTGGCTCTACAAGAAGAGTGAAAAATAGTATGCTGAAATAAACGGGGAATTAGCCTAGACGTTTTAGCTGATTATTTCATTTTCAGTAGGCATAGGTACTGGCTATTAGCGCCATCAGTTTCTAGAAACACTTCCTTGAAAATGCCTGTCTATAAATATATCTGTTTTCATAAACTGATGATCTTTGTGACGATGTTGCCGGTTTAATAAGAACTCTAGGGAATAAAAGACCTGTGGGATTTTGATTAAAACACAAGTCCTGTAGAGAAAACGTTCCCAAAAACCGAATTTTCATATTTCGCTTATTCAGTTTGAATACTAGTTAGCGTCCTAGGAGCGGCAAACAGCCCCTTCCTGCAGCTCCATTTTCCATTAAGTGGTGTCTATGCTGGAAGCGAATTCTGAAAATGCTTACTCTTCCACAAAGGTCAAGTTTTGTGACGAACGAGAAATCAAGTCCAGGGTATTTGTCATAATTTATATGACGTATCTAGAATATTTCATTATATTTTCTGGGCTGTTTTAATGTCCCGTACTTTCTAGCGCGGCTTGATTTTATGTTCAGAGATGTTTTTTGTTCTGTGATAGAATTCGCCCTGATAGTTCTTTTTACTTTCCATTTCTTCGATCAATTTTTGGGAGTTCGATTCCTGTCAGCCCTCTTCTCATATATAGACGGATTGGTTGCTTTTGATTCTGCTCTGAAATCCTGTAGTGCTGGGTTATCCCAGGGACAGGGACTGGACACCAGAAAGGTTGATGCATCGGCTGCAGAGTGGTTCGGGTAATAATGTCGGTCCTTTTCAGTGCACTTTGACGCGGCTTTTCTGTTCATGCAGCTCAGATGTGGCTCGGCAGTATGCTTCCCAGTGGAATTTTTTGTTTTTTTTGTCCGAATTCTGTTTTTGGTTCTTGAGATTTTGAAAAATCAGAAAAAGCTGAGAACTTCCATGCCCATATCGGCCTTTTTGGACCATCCAAACTAATATATTAGCTGCTTTATACGAGTCTCATTTGAATTATCACTTACTTTATTTATTTTTTATTGCAGTTGATGAGCAACAGGTTATCGTGCGTCACACAATTACAGCTCATCTCGTTTATAACACCACACATGCCTAGCTCGTCAGTTGTTTAACATACTTTTTCACTTGGGATTTAAAAGCAGAGGGAGAATCGCGAAAGAGGTCAGACTGAGGCTGGGAGTGAGCAAATATGTTTGTGGTCTGTTGTTGTTGTTGGCGTCAGACCCATAACGAAATCCATGGAGCGAAGCGCATTGAGATTTCTCAAGCGGCTCTATTCTGGCCGCTCAGACGGGTCTCGTCGTGGTCTGTTGTTGTTGGCGTCAAGCCGCATAACGAAATCCATGGAGGATTGGATTTCTCGAGGGCTCTATTCTGGCCGCTCAGACGGGTCTCGTCGTGGTCTGTTGTTGTTGGCGTCAGAGCCGCATAACGAAATCCATGGCAGAAGCGCATTGAGATTTCTCGAGGGGCCTTTCCCCCCCCCCCCGGGGGGCGCCCCGGTGTTTTTTTTTTATCCATGGAGCGAAGCGCATTAGATTTCTCAGCGGCTCTATTCTGGACGGGTTGTTGTTGTTGTTGTTGGCGTCAGAGCCGCATAACGAAATCCATGGAGCGAAGCGCATTGAGATTTCTCGAGCGGCTCTATTCTGGCCGCTCAGACGGGTCTCGTCGTGGTCTGTTGTTGTTGGCGTCAGAGCCGCATAACGAAATCCATGGAGCGAAGCGCATTGAGATTTCTCGAGCGGCTCTATTCTGGCCGCTCAGACGGGTCTCGTCGTGGTCTGTTGTTGTTGGCGTCAGAGCCGCATAACGAAATCCATGGAGCGAAGCGCATTGAGCAGAGGTGCAGAAACTTGCCAATTCGGCTACCGGAGTTTGTGACACATTTACGAAAATTGAGGTGCATAATTGTGACAAAATAGCGATCCTGACTGTATGGCTCAAAATCAAACCACATATTTTTGAAATAGAGAATGAAGCATGTAGGGAATATTTTAACTTAGCAGCTCTGTTCCTCAATTGCACAGCGTACCATTAGTGATGCAATATTGGTACTGTGTTCAGTTTCTACTAAAACGAGGGACCCCGCTGCAGAAAACCCGCAGACCGCTGTCACAGTTGCCAGATTTTAACATGCAGCCCAATGGTGCCGATTGTAGTTTGCAGAAAGTTTTCGCCTAGATACCGGAAATGTGACAGTCAATTTTTTCGAGAAATATACGATTGTGGGCATATCAAAGGCATTAACGATAACGCAGGTACTTTATCAAGTACTTCTCTGTCCATTTTTTCAGGTTAAATCAGATTTACAGTTTGAGTCTCTTCGATTTAGCGGCCCCTGTTTCTTCGAATTTAGTATTAAGTACGCCTAAAAGCTACTAATAAAAGTACTAAGTGAGTGAAAAAATAAACATAGCTGGGCAGCAATTCTACTTTAACTGCATAAGAGCGACAAGACAAGTTAGAAATGTTTATGTGATGTAAAGCCTGCCAAAAATTTAAACAGGCCGGAAACCACTTATTTTAAGGGCATATTTATTAGGTATATTTGAGATAAGTGGAGGCTAAAACTAGCTAGAATAAATATTGCTGCCCATGGCTTATCTAATATGAATGTAGGCTAGTGCAAGACTGATGCAATTTCCCATATCAAACTTGGGTTTTCATTCCTTGGCCTGCTTGTGCCTTAGCTTATTTGTGCCCTAGATTGGTTAGATATATTTGGAGCTGGAGGAAGTTGGGAGAGCTGGCGCCAGCAACAGGCTGGCAACAACAGTGATTCAGGTGAGTTTTCATGATCAAATTATCATATCAATATTGTACAGATAGCAAATGTGTGCTAATGCAGTCCTCCACAAAGTGTTAACACCCACACTGGAGAGGGGCCTGGAACTAACGTGCACTGGAGGGGGCCGAGTAGACCCCCTTCTTATCTCAGAAAATCACAGCAAATCTCAGAAAGAAATATACTTCGAAAAACGCTGGTTGGGGGTGTGTTGCTTACTACCAGTGGTGGTAAGCAACGCATAGGACCTGAACTGCATGGAGTTAAAGCAGGATTTTGACTACACTGGATCTTTCTTTGGTATGTGAATTCCAATACCTCTGTACCTATTAGGCCAATAGGCATAATTTTACATCTATGCAGGCTAGTTGCCTCAGAGTTTTTACTGCAAGAAGGAATGACCAGGCAGGTGATGATCGTGAGTGGGATGCATATTTTAAGCATTTGATGTGTTTATAAAAATGCTACCTAAGGTCCACTTTACCAACACATTTTAGGTAGATCCAAATACTATGTTGACATTGACATTTTATCCCTTTTGTTGATATGTGAGATAGAAGTTTAGGTGGGGGAAGCTGTGGTTAGGGCTCCCAATTGTGTGTACATGTACGCTCCCTTTAATAGATAGGTATGTTCCCAATAATGACTATTGTCATGATAATTGCTACATTTAACCATGTGGAAAAGTACCATAATTGGAAACACTCCTTCCAAAACTGGAAAGTTCTTCAAAAAGGGAAATGCATGTCATTGGGGGAAACTGCGGTCAGAGCTGGGGTGTAATTTTCTATCTCTTTGGGGGTGCCCGAGCACCCGCAATCCGAACTTGAGCACCCCCAATCATGCATTGAGCACCCCCAATACATGTGCCGCCCCTGGGTTATCACCGCTGCTCTGAACAGTGCCATCCCTATCTCATCACTACCGCTCTGATTCGTGCCGCCACCACCACCAACAGTTACTCACTGCGCCCCCCCCGGATGATTACTGCCGCTTTTGGATCATTACTGATCAGCTGGCTGAGCACTGCCGCCCCTGGTCACCATTGCCGCCCCCGGCTGATCTCTGCCGGCCGTGGTTCGTCACAGCCGCCCCCTGGTTTATCGCTGTCACCCGTGGTTCATTAACTTCCGCCCCTGGCTGATCACCGCCATCATCTGACTTATAACTGCCGCCCCCTGACTGATAACTGCCGGCCCCTGGCTGATAACTGCCGACCCTGCCTGATCACTGCCGCTACTGGCTGATCACTGACGCCTCTGACGGATAAGTGCCGCCCTCTGACTAATAAATGCCGCCCCTAGCTTATCACTGCCGACCTCTGTCTGATAACTGCCGCCCCCTGGCTGAGCACTGCCGCCCCCTGGTTGGTAACTGCCGCCCCATGACTGATAACCGCCGCCCCTGACTGATCACTGCCGACCCTTGGCTGATAACTGCCGCCCCTGCCGGATAACTGCCGCCCGTGCCTAAACACTGCCGCCCTTGGCTGATCACTGCCGCCCCCTGGCTGATAAATTCCGGTCCTTGCTGACCATTGTCGCCCCATGGCTGATCACTACCCCCCCCGACGAATAACTTCCGTCCATTGCTGATCACTGCTGACCCCTGGTGGATCACTGCAGCCCCCTGACGGATAACTTCCGCTCCCTGACTCATAAATACCACCCCTGGCTCATCACTGCCGCCCCTGACGGATAAGTGCCGCCCCCTTACTGATAAATGCCGCCACTAGCTTATCACTGCCGTCCCCTGGCAGATCACTGCCGCCCCCTGACCGATAACTGCCGTTCCCTGGCTGATCACTGCCGCCCCCTGGTTGATCGCTGCCGTCCCCTGGCTGATAACTGCCGCCCCCTGACTGATAACTGCCGCCCCCTGACTGATAACTTCCACCCCCTGGCTGATAACTCCCCCCCCCTGGCTGATCACTGCCGCCCCTGGTTCATCAATGCCGTCTCCTGGGGCAGTGAGCATCCTGGGGATATCTGGGTAGTGAGCGTTGTGGGGGAGCATGCTTCTGTGAATATCACTAGCATCATGTCATATCTGAGGAGCGTTAGTTTTAATGTCATATATTCTTTTTAGTAGTATTTGAAGTTTTACATAACGTCAAATTTCGTTTCACCGAGTTGGTGACCTTAGTATGTCTTGTACAAAATGTTATGTCATTTTTTTAGTGTTAATATTTTATTTTATTTTATTTATTTACTTTATTTGTTTTTATATAATCTTCTGATACAATGTTCACAACCTGACCTGTTCTACCACCTGACTTGTAAAAAAGCGCGTGTGGAAATGTCCTATTTACGTATTTAATTTAGCGTTATGGGCGCCGTAGGACCCTAGATATCGGCGCGCCCTAAAACACCAATAAAAAGATGGACCTTCTCCCGGCCGATCACTGCCGCCCCTGGTTCATCACTGCCGCCCTAATTCATGCCGCCTCTGGCTCACCAATGCTGTCTCCGGTATATTTTGACCTAAGCGCGTGCCGCCCCAACTCATCGCTGCCGCCCCTGGTTCATCACTGCCACCCACTGGCTGATCAGTGTCTGCCCTGGTTCATCACTGCCGTCCTGATTAATCACTACTGCCCTGATTTACGCCGCCCCTGGCTAATCAATACAGCCCCCGTTTTTAATCAACCCATGTTATTATGAGCCGCCCCTGGTAAAACACTTCCTCCCTCGAATCCTCGCTGCTCCCCCCCCCGGCTGCTCACTGCCGTCCCCTGCTTCACTGCCTCCCCTGGTTTGTCACTGCCGAGGAGAATCCGGCCATGGCCCCCAAAACCAGTCAAACTTAAGTCCTGCTGTCAGCACAGTTTTGTCAGCAGGAATCTGTAACACCCCTCCAAAAAGCAAACAGCAGCCCAATATCGCCTAATCGTTATCTGTTTGCCTATTGGAGAAATTCTCCAAACTGAGTAAATGGTAGACTGCTGCTGCCGTGCTTTCACTGTTGTAGCGTCAGTCAGGGTTGAAATGTTCTATCTCTTTGGCGTGAGCGAGCACACCCAATCATAATTTGGGTATCCCTAATACACACGTCGCTCCCCGACTCAGCATTACTGCCCTGATTCATGCCGACCCCGGTTCATTATTAGCGCCCTGATTTATACCGCCTTGGTTCATCACTGCCGCCTCCTGTCTATCACTACCACCCTGATTCCTGTCAGCCCTGACTTATCACTGCCGCCCTGATTCAAACAGCACCTGGCTCATCACTGCTAACAGTGGCCCTCCAGTAATATCCTTGAATTATCACTGTCACCTTGTTTCATGCCGCCTCCAGCTCATCGCTACCACCTCGGCTTATGAATGCCGCCCCTGGCTTATCACTTTCGCCCTAATTCGTGCCGCTCGGGCTCAGGACTACCGCTCCCAGCTCAGGGACAGCAGATTCCATTTTCGGAGCGGTGTGCAAGATTTCCTTCCTCCCCAGAGGGGGCGTCTCTATCCCCAGAGGGTACCTTTGGCTCCCAAGGGGTGCCCATTCAGGGGGGGCACTGACATAATTTCCCAGCGCTTATTAGATAAATTGGGCTTTTTGCTCACCATGGGACGGCTTTGATGGCAGGGGGCACCATTCATATGTGAAACTATTTATATTTTGCTCAGAGGGGCGGCTGGGGATCGCCACCCGGACTAGGCCAAAACCGGGCGTGCAAAAGGATACCTTTACGCATGCTCATTTTTTTCAGTGTGTGCAACTGCACACCCTGCCTCCCGGAATCAACCGTCCTTGCCCCAGCTTATCTCTTCCACCATTATTCGTGCCACCCATTATTTATAACTACTACATATGGCTCACCATTTCCGTCCTCGGCTTTTCACCTTTGCCTTGATTCGTGTCGCCCCCGGCTAATCAGTGCCGCCCCATCCCCAAGTTTTCACTTTCGCCCTGGTTCTTGCCACCCCTAGTCCTCACTGCCCTCCTCGTCTTATCACTTCCACTGATTCGCCCCGCTCCTAGTTCATAGCTATTGCCCCTGGCTCATCACTGCCGCCCTCGACGTATGACTGTTCTGCTTTTTGCCGCGCCGGCCAATCACTGTCGCCCCCAGCTTACCACTTCCAACCTAATCTGGGCCGTTCTTAGTCCATAAATGTCGCCATGGGCTCATCACTGCAGCACTGATTACACTGGTCAACAAAATTTAACTTTTGTCATGGATCCAATACAAAATAGTTCGTTTCGGGGGTAATTTGTGGCGCTGAACACGAATCTGGCGGCAGAAGTTCCGTATCAGGTCATAATTTTTAGGTACAGTATGTTTGTGTGTCGTCTTTGCGCACGCCTACCTGGCATCCGGGACATTGACAGTGCAAAAACCAAGAGTTCTAGGTAAATGAACGTTTGGGTGTTTGTGGAGGCTAGGGTATTCTACCCTAAACCCACTTTTCATAGACCTAGGTCAATATAGTCAAGGTTAAACGAGGCCATATAAGTCAAATTCTGTCTGTGCAGGGTAGCCATCGGGAAATGCCGTGATTATGGGATGAGAAGCCGGATATGGAGAGAAAGTGACCTAAAGTAACGGCGGATAGTTCTGAGGCGATGTTCTCTGACACTTTTAGGTCAAGGTCGCTCAAGGCAATTCACATTTGACGTTAAAATATTACATTTTACCTATAACGTATACTGCAACTAGCACTATGGCACAGTGCCTCGTTTAAGGAATTTTCACTAGGTGGGATTTAATATAACTCAACCAACCCTACCCGATACCAATGTAGAAATAAGCTTCAGTTGGGAGACAGGCCCAGTAAAAAAAACTGTGCGGTGCAATCCGTGCGTGACGGATGCAAGGAAAATTCGAATTTATTTTCACGTTAAAACTGTTCTTTTTTGTTCATGATAATCTTTATCTACCCCATATACACTGTATGTAACACAACACACCAAGATGTAAATGGAGGCAGCGACACGATGGTTAAGAAACATTTTACGCTGAGAAACAATATCAGTTTTGTGAAACTGCACAAAATTCTGTTCATGCATGGTGCTTTTTCCATGCTTTCACCTCCCCAGAGCCCCAACAGGGAGTCCGTCGTCACAGGAACGATTTGTAGTGACGCCTTTGATACTTCTATAAAATAACCCTCATGTTTTATTTCATTGCAGTTATACTCCTGTCCAGATTAAATTGGTATTAAAAACCAACAAAAACCTTAAAATATTTACTCCTCATTTTCGGAAAAAGAACAAGCCTTCATTCATCTCAACTGATATTTTCTTCGTTTTTCACAGAAATATATGAAATATATGAAAGATGTAAAATTTAGCTACCAATCAAAAGAGCATTACGAATAAAAATTCACACTGGCGTCACCCAACCCCGCCTCAGGTATGATAGGCGGGCTCCCAGGTTGACAGGTGACGTGAGGGTTTCTTATGGCAATCTGTTGGATGAGACGAGCATATTTATTTGCTTCAGACTTTATCCGGCTTTGTGATTATTCAGCAAATTCGCGGGGCTTTCTTCGCACACATTGGGGTAGGCCGACATAATCGAGCATTCTTCACCCTTGCTCACCGAGAGGCATCGATGGCCCCCTAAGGTTTTTTTTTCTCCAAAATAACAGAAAACGACGAGGTGCAGCACCGTGGGTGATAGGTCTACCTCTCACCCTATCATTTTCCCATCATTCCTGAAATATTTTACTACGGATCACACTAGGTCAGGTCACCAGGCGAGGTCAACTAAGGTCACCTCAGTTAAAATTTTGAGCTATATATATCTACATTCCAAAGCCGATCGATTTCAAACTTTCTACACTTCACGACCCTTTCAGGGTCTAAAAACATATATCCAGGATTTTTCGATTTGTTGTCCTGAAGTCAGGTCACGAGGTGACGTCTCCGATAGAAAAAAGGAAAATGCTGTTCTATGAGCTAAAAGGCACAAAAATAGTTGAAAATGCTCATATTACTCAGAAATTCGTTCTTGAACACCCTTTCAAGGGTCCCAGGTGCGATATTTGCCCTTTGACATATCTGCGGTCATCACAGGTCACCAGGTATAAAAAGTATTTTGACGATAACTTTTGACCTAGCCAAGCTTATTCGCTGAATCAAACGTCATCGTGTATGTCTAGTCACTGGCTTTCATTTAATATACGACAAAGTCACTCTGACCTTTCGTGACCTCGGGTCAATGAAGTTAATTGACCTCTGGAGATCAAATCACTGGCTGAAGGGTCATTATATTCCATATAGCGGAGAAAGCCCTGGTATTAGATTTTTACCAGATCTCAATAGCTCCAATGGTCAGATCTAATAGCTCCTGGCCCTGCCCAGGTTTCTTAAGCATTGCAGATTTTGGTGAAACTAGACTATCGTGACCTAACTTGACCTCTGGAGGTCAAACCATTGACCTGAGCGCTTAAACATGCGAACTGAAATCTTCCTGAATTTACACGAGCGTTCTAATGCGCTTTGCACATTTGCGCTAACCCCCGTATTTTCGGATTTAGACGGGGTCATCGATGCCCCGGTGGGGCGCCGATTAAGCTCAGCTTATGATGGTCCAAAATAAAACATGCATTAGATAGAACTTAAGAAATGCAGACCGTGAGTAGGTCTCATGTGATGTACATACCTTCTAGAATGTTCTTGAACTTAATAGATTTTTAATTACACACAGTTCCCACCCAAGCCAGTATAGGTGGGATTTTTTACTAACTGGGTGGGATCTGGCCAAACTAGGTGGGACGAGTCCCACCTAGTTTGTATATTAGACGAGGCCCTGATCTGGCAACCGTCGGGACAGAAATCAGGTTTGACCTTGACCTATGACTTTTGACTTGAACCTGCGACATTGAGCCCAAGATCGAGTAACTTTAATGCGAGGTAGTCTTCCGTTGCAATAAATTCTCATGCATACTGCATTGTCTGGGTAGAGATAATCCGGGTTCTCGACATCATTGATCTAGATTTTTTCGCAAAAGGCTAGGCTCATGACTGTGTAAGGAAAGCGTAGGGGCTATACACCAGGCATGCTCTGGGGAAGAAACCGGGTCCTATGGCAAAAAAACGGTTACTAAATTTGAAATGAGCGGTATCGAAATCAGTAGAAACAGGTGCTCACGTGCCGGATCCATTTTGACTGTTGACCAGTGTTATTACCGCCCCCGTGTGCTAAAATAAAAATAAAGGGCGTGTGGCCAAAAATAAAGGACATGCATGGGTGCAGTGGAGTGGCCATCTTTGTTAATATTTACAGAACAATACACGCGTTGTTTGGAGAGTTTTCGGTGTTTTTATCTCTTTCACGTAGAGAAAACCCTTTCACCTTTTTGTCTCTTTCACGTAAAAAGACCCTTGCCCCGGTGGCGGGTACGAGCCACCTTCGCTCGCCCTGGGGTGGAAGTAAAAAAAGACCCCACTTCCTAAAAACGAAGAGTGTTAGAAAAAACGTAAAACAGGAATCGAAAGCTCTTCAAAGAATGATATCGAAGATAATTCGGTCAATTTCCTCGTCAGATCAACATCACAGTCACCAGAAGTCAAAATAGGCAAACAATTGCCAATATGAGGTGTACTAAGTCTTTATCTCAGAAACTAAGATAGCTAGAAACATTTTTGAACACCATTTGAAAGGTTTTGCACTGCTCTTTCATTGCAATCCCATTCATTTTCGTGTCGGGTCAAAGTCTAGGGGGCTGCAGGTCACTGAACGTTGGGAATATTGTTGGGAATGTCCTCAGCCGTCCATGCATTAGGGCGTTTTTCCGCTAATAACTTCCACACCAATCAAGATACAGTAATAGTTGATGCACCATTGCGATTTTCTCGTCAATACAAATCAAATTATATATGATATTGCTATGCTAGGTCCAATTCCAAATTGACCTGACTCAGGCAAACGGTTTGACCCAACTTGACCTGGTATAGTCATGATATATATCATTTGCCTTGCAGTGACCATACAAAGACTTCGGTGATAAAATAAAAGTTTCATCTTTGTTTATTCAATATTTATAGAGAAAAACACCGAGAAATTCTTACTTGACCTTAGGCGGCCTTTCAAAGGTCACAGGTCAAAATTTTTGGTATCAGCTTTAGAAATGCCCTAAGAGCAGGTCCTAACCAATATCTAAAGTTTATTGAATCCATACTTACTGAAAACGCTCATTTCGTGATTTCCCCCATGCATTTGCAATGGTAAGGCCATGTCCAGTACATGACCTTAGGTCACCAATATCGAAAATCCCGGAACACATGTTGTAGCTCCTGGTGGGCCCGCTATGTGGTATGAGTTTCAACTTGATCGATTAACCCTCTTTTTAATTATGCAGTCTTAAACATTTTTATAGGTGAGGCCACTTCACCTGACTTGGTGACCTGACCTAATATGACCTTTAGGTAAAATGTTCAGGAAAGATGTAAAAATGATAAAGGAACAGCTCGATTAAGTTTGGCGGCGCTGCACGCCATCGTGTTCCCGTCATCTTGGAAAAAACCCGAGGGGGATCTAAAAGACTTCCACCCGGGCGAAGGTTATGTCCTTTGCTTTCATTTCAATTTCCTTCCACTCTGCCATTCCGAAGATAAATCCAACTCTGCAAGATAATATACTTCAATCGTGGATATATTTACAACTCAGATTGGATGCTTTTAAGACGTGTATGTAGCTTTGAGATGTCGCCTAAAAACAAACATGTTTGGCAAAAGCAGAAGAATGTCCTTAACATTAAAATAGAATGTCCCCTGAGCAATAAAAGGTGCAAAAAGGCGATGAATAGCATATTTTGTGCAATGAAGGGGTGCCGCCTCTGGAATGCCACCGCCCCCCACCGGCTAAGCACCCCCAAAGATTTTGGGAAAGTTACACCCCTGGGTCAGAGTTGCCAATAATAGTTATGGCCCCAATACTGGAAAAAATGACCCATAATTGGAAATTTTCCTTCCAAAAACAAAAACATGATCTATAAATGAAAACTCAGTTCACTTCTTTTATGCTGTAATGGTTTGGTGCTAGAACCTTGTCTGCTGCAAAAATTAAGGGACAGGTTGAGGACATTCAGCATATTGGAAATAGTATTCAAGTATACAATTATTATTTCCAGCTCTGTGTGACAGAGGAGGCATACGTCGCATTGAGTTTGTGACAGCCAGCATACTTTCTGCACCTCTGGCATTGAGATTTCTCGAGCGGCTCTATTCTGGCTGCTCAGACGGGTCTCGTCGTGGTCTTTTGTTGTTGGCGTCAGAGCCACATGACGAAATCTATAGAGCGAAGCGCATTGGGATTTCTCGAGCGGCTCTATTCTGACCGCTCAGACGGGTCTCGTCGTGGTCTGTTTTTGTTGGCGTCAGAGCCGCACGACGAAATCCATGGAGCAAAGCGCATTGAGATTTCTCGAGCGGCTCTATTCTGGCCGCTCAGACGGGTCTCGTCGTGGTCTGTTGTTGCTGGCGTCAGAGCCGCATGACGAAATCCATGGAGCGAAGCGCATTGAGATTTCTCGAGCGGCTCTATTCTGGCCGCTCAGACGGGTCTCGTCGTGGTCTGTTGTTGTTGGCGTCAGAGCCGCATAACGAAATCCATGGAGCGAAGCGCATTGAGATTTCTCAAGCGGCTCTGTTCTGGCCGCTCAGACGGGTCCCGTCGTGGTCTGTTGTTGTTGGCGTCAGAGCCGCATGACGAAATCCATGGAGCGAAGCGCATTGAGATTTCTCAAGCGGCTCTATTCTGGCCGCTCAGACGGGTCTCGTCGTAGTCTGTTGTTGTTGGCATCAGAGCCGCATGCCGAAATCCATGGAGCGAAGCGCATTGATATTTCTCAAGCAGCCGTATTCTGGCCGCTCAGACGGGTCTCATCGTGGTCAGAAGCCGTTGACGAACGAAGTAAGGAACGGCTTCTATTCTAACAGTTTTTCCGGTCTCAACGTCAGAAGCCGGTGACGAACGAAGTATGAAACAGTTTCTATTCGGACAGTTTTTCCGGTCTCGTCATTGTCAGAGGCCGGTGACGAACGAAGTAAGAAACGGCTTCATTCTAACAGTTTTCGGTCTCGTCGTCAGAAGCCGGTGACGAACGAAGTAAGAAACGGCTTCTATTCGGACAGTTTTTCCGGTCTCGTCGTTGTCTGTTGTCAGAAGCCGGTGACGAATGAAGTGAGAAACGGCTTCTATACTGACAGTTTTTCATTCTCTGTCAGAAGCCGATGAGGAACGAAGTAAGAAACGGTCAGAAGCCGGTGACGAACGAAGTAAGAAACGGCTTCTATTCTGACAGTTTTTCGTTCTCTGTCAGAAGCCAGTGACGAACGAAGTAAGAAACGTAGTCCGTAGTAGTTGTCTGTTTGCAGGACTGGTATCAGATACTTGAAACATGCAGGGATGAAAGGCAGGAACCCTTAAAAGAACCTGCTGGCTGCAGATTTTAAAATTTTTCAAAAACGTTCCAAACATTTTGGATTTTTTAACTTTTATTTTTATATTTTTCCATTTTTGGTCTACAGCTCTGAAACCTACACTCTTTTACACACAATTAATTACCAGCTTTTGGTAAAAGTTTGAAGCAAAAATTCAAAATTTGTACTGATAAAATGATTTTTTGAAATTTTTAAATCCAACTTGTAGTGAAATGCATTACCAAAGTTATAAGTTCCAAATATCTGAATATATGATACTCAGTGTTCCAAACTGGATTTCTACAGATAGAATGGACTGTGCATTACAGCATAGACACTAAACTGAACCAAAACCATAACTTTGACGGTCAGTTTTGGCCCTTTTTCCAAAACATTGCAATTATGGGCTAAAACTTTGAAACCATATAACTTTCAAAATTTTAAAGCTTTTTGAACGCAGTTTTGTTTGTTGAAATGGGCATTGTCGTTCCAACAAGATAATCTAAACTCACATTTCTTAGTTAAGGGGAAAAAATTTTTCTGTTAAAAATACTATATTTTTTAATTTTTGGGTATTTATGAATATATATTTCCAAATTTTCTTTTTGAAATTGGTACCAAAAAATAGCCCGGCTCGAGTTCTACAACCGCCTGCCTGACCATACCCGCGCGTCTCCCATAGGTTTTGAGCTATATGATGATAAAGACTGAATTTGATGCGGTTTTCATGGGTTGTGCTAGATTCATCACCTGATAAAGTGCCTTTATACTCAACCAAGATGTATGGCTCTCTCTATACTTGTAGTATGGGAAATTATGAGCTCTGTCGTTTTAGTTTCATGACGCTCCGACGAAAAGTTCTCCACTGAGAGGCAAAATATTTCGGTCCGCCTTTTCCCGCAGCAGTAGTGACGTCATTCTGCCCTTCTTGCATGGCCTTCTGTGCTGCGGCGGTAGGCTGCAGCCGGTGGATGCGTGCAAGAAAGGCATAACATTTCTATCCGGGTGCATGCAGCGAATGGCTAGCCGGTCGGGGCGGGCAGGAACCTGACTAGAGAGCAGAGGGTGCCGAGACGTGTTTAGAGATCCGAGGAAGTGATCAGTGATGCCTTCAGGCATCTAGGGAACGGTAGCAAGGTCCAGAGGCGTGCTAAGATAGCTCATGGGAGACAACTCGGGGGGTCAGTGAGGGAGGGGCTGGCACGGGACTGGAGTCTTCCCCGCCATTGCCTCGGAACAGCTTCTGTCTTTGTATTAACGTTAGGTTTTCTGACATTGGGCGGGGGGGAGTTCAGCCCTTAGCTACGCTCATTGCATCGACCACCATTTGAATAGCTACCATGTATGTATATAAACATATGAAACATATGCAGATTTCGTTGCACTCCGTACCAAATTACTGAACAATATCAATGAGAGGCAATCGACCATGCAGATTTCGAATGTGGTATTCAGGTCAACGAAAGGTCACTGCGCATGCGCACTGGAGTTAGTTATAACAAAGGCTATCTCGGCAGCCTACGGGACGATTTTCTTGAAACTTTGTGAGCAAGAGAATGACACGTAACGTAAGCCACATATGATTTCATATTAAAGCTGCACTGCTTTGCGCATGCGCAGTAGTAATTCTAAAAAGAAGCCTCAGAGATTAAGATGTTTCAGACGAGGATATGAGCAGAGGAAAAGCCAACATGCCTAAATCTAGCATGATAGTTTTGTCACCATTGGTAATTACAAAGGTCACAGCGCATGCGCATTAGGGCTTACGATAACGGAGGCTTTCTCGAGAGTCAATCAACCGATTCGGCTCAAATTTTGCAAGTAAGAGCAGGATACTATCTGCAAATCCCAATCGACGGCATTATAATGCTGAACTGTCTTGCCCATGCGCAGTAGGAATTCTAAGAATGAAAAGGCAATGGGAGGTCACTTTAGACCAGGAGAAGAACACAATAAACCAGCATGGTTAAGTCAATTATGCTAGTATCTTCGCTGCCATACACTAAAAATGTCACTGCGCATGCGCGTTGGGACTAAGGGTAACCGAGGTTATCTCGGTAATGAATGGGCAGATTTATCAGAAAATTTGCAGGTATTTGTGGAATATAGTCGGTAAACCACAAAACATTGTACAGTATATTTCCATTGTTCGGTGCATGCGCAGACTTTACATAAATAAGCATTAAACGTGTGTATATTCCGTCAATGACTTGAACAGAGGACACACGTGGTGCAGTGTAAAGAGACATACTATGTAACCGACATTGCGTTGCTGTAACTATAATACTGCTAAAAATCCTCGCCTGTAAATCGAACTGTACAGCTAACGTACATTGTCACCGGCTTCTCCTGCGCCGGAGCGGTACCTTCCGAGGCCGCAGGCCGAGGTTGTCCGTCAGAAGCCGGTGACGAACGAAGTAAGAAACGGCTTCTATTCTGACAGTTTGTCGTTCTCTGTCAGAATTTCAGAATTATTTTTCTATTTTTGGTCTACAGCTCTCAAACTAATAGTCTTTTACACACTATCAATTACCAGTTGTTGCTAAAAGTTTGAAGCAAGAACTCCGAATTTGTACTTACAAAATGATTTTTTGGAAATTTTTACCTCCAACTTGTAGTGAAATGCATGACTTAAGTTATAAGTTCAAAATATCTGAAGATATGATACTAGGTGTTCCAAACTGGATTTTTACAGATCGAATAGACTGTGCATTACTGCATAGATACTAGACGGAACCAAAAGCATAACTTTGAAGGTCAGTTTTGACCCTTTTTCCAAAACATTGTAATTATGGCCTAAAACTTTGAAACCATATAATTTTCAAAATTCTGGACATTTTTGAACGCAGTTTTTCTTTGTTGAGATGGGCATTGCCATTGCAACAACATATTCTAAACTCACATTTCTGAGTTAAGGGGAAATATTTTTCTGCAAAAAATACTATATTTTTATTTTTTCCGAATCTATGACTATATATTTCCAAATTTTATTTTCGAAAATGATACCAAAAAAACCAGCTCAAGTTCTACAACCGTCTGCCTGACCATACCCGCGCGTCTCCCATAAGTTTTGAGCTATATGATGATTAAGACTGAATTTGATGCGGTTTTCATAGGTTGTAATAGATTCATCACGTGATAAAATGCCTTTATACTCAACTGAGATATATGGCTTTCTCTATACTTGTAGTATGGGAAATTATGAACTCTGACGTTTTTTTCATGACGCTCTGACGACTAGTTCGCCACTGAGGGTCAAAATACTTCGGTCCCGTTTTTCCCGCAGCAGTAGTGACGTCATTCTGCTCTTCTTGCATGGAGCTTCTGTGCTGCGGCAGTAGGCTGCAGCCGGTAAATGCGTGCAAGAAAAGCATAACACTTCTATCCGAGTGCATGCTGCGGGTGGTTAGCCGGTCGGGGTGGGCAGGAACCTGACTAGAGGGCAGAGGGTGCCGAGGCGTGTTTAGAGATCCGAGAAAGTGAGCAGTGATGCCTTCAGGCATCTAGGGAACGGTAGCAGGGCCGAGAGGCGTGGTAAGATAGCTCATGGGAGATATTTCGGGGGAGGAGCAGTAAGGATGGGGGGCTGGAACGGGACTGGAGCCTTCCCCGCCATTGCCTTGGAACAGTTTCTGTCTTTGTATTAACCATAGGTATTCTGACATCGGGGGGAGTTCAGCCCCTAGCTCCGCCCATTGTATCGACCACCATTTGAAGAGCCACCATGTATGTATATAAGCATATAAAAGATTGAAGATTTCGTTGCACTCCGTACCAAATTACCGAACAATATCAATGAGAGGCAATCGACCATGCAGATTTCGAATGTGGTATTCAGGTCAACGAAAGGTCAGTGCGCATGCGCACTGGATTTAGGGATAACAAAGGCTATTTCGGCAGCCTATTGGACCGTTTTGTTGAAACTTTGTGAGCAAGAGAATGGCACGGAACGTAAACCACAGGATTTCATCTTAAAGCTTTACTGCTCTGCGCATGCGCAGTAGCATTTCTGAAAATAAGCCTTTGAGGTGAAGATGTTTCAGACGAGGGCATGAACAGAGGGAAAGCCAATATGCTTAAATCTAGCGTGATAGTTTTATCACCTTTGGTAGTTACAAAGGTCACTGCGCATGCGCAATAGGGCTTGCGATAACGGAGGCTTTCTCGAGAGTCAATCGACCGATTTGGCTCAAATTTTGCAAGTAAGAGCAAGATACTATCTGCAAATCCCAATCGACGGCATTATAACGCTCAACTGTCTTGCCCATGCGCAGTAGGAATTCTAAGAAAGGAAAGTCAATGGAAGACTATTTTAGACCATGAGAAGAACACAATAAACCAGCATGGTTAAGTCAATTATGCTAGTATCTTCGCTGTCATTCACTACAAACGTCACTCCGCATGCGCGTTGGGACTTAGGGTAACTGAGGCTATCTCGGTAATGAATGGGCGGAATAATCACAAAATTTGCAGATATATGTGAAATATAGTCGGTAAACCACAAAATATTGTATAATATATTTCCATTGCTCTGAACCTGCTCAGTCTTTACATAAATGAGCGTTAAACACGTGTATATTTCGTCGATGACTCGAACAGAGGACATTCTTCATAGTGCCTCCACAGAATGCTTCTTCAATATGAAGACGGGTAAGCCAAACTACCAGTAGTCTAAAATTTGTATTTTCATGGGCTGGTTACATTGTTTTGAGAAACTGGTCATTAGATTGTTTTCTTTGTCTGATTTTTGACGATGCAGTTTCAATTTCCAATGCTTGAGCGCCACAATAAGGAATTATTTGCTCATTTTCTACGTGGCCTGGCGTTGGGATGTAGAATTAGGAGGGGTCCTGAAAACATGCCAGAATAGGACAATATGCAACAGGAAATACTGGCATTGAGTCTGCCTGTCTGAAGCTTAAACTAAACATTGAAATTATTACTTTATGTAATAGCTGCGAGTGTAAAAAAAAACTGGCTGACTGATGCATGTTTTTCAGATCGTTTGCGGCCGCGCAGCGTGCCACCACCATGGGACCCGCTGTACCAGATGCAACCGCCACTGACTGGGCGTCAGCTTGGGAACCGATTGTGTATCAACCCTGCTCTGGCTGTGGGGCGTCGGCTGGGGTCCGGAGCGCGTCGTCGAGAGCCGTGAGCGATCTATTTAACAGGCATTAACAGGCGTCTAGTGCTCGTGCGCACTTTGTCTCTTCTGTGCTACTGAGAATTGCTGAATTCAAGAGTCACAGTAGCAGTGATTATCAGAAGTCATATTCGGTGTTCGGGCGGCTCCACTTGGTGCTGAGATCTTGTCCTTTCAACGTTTGGCGTACGTGAGCCGTTCCACTCCCTTAGATAGGTCTAATAACACTTCTTTTGCTACGCAATGAGTCATGAAAAAAGTTCAGTCCATTCACCAAAGCAGCTTTGCAAGCCTAATTTATCCCCTGAGACGATAAGTTGTTTCATCGTTTTTTGTTTCATCGTTCCCTGAAACATCTTGAAATGGGCTGTTCATAGAGTTTTCTTTAAGTTTTCTGAGCTTCCGAATAAGACGACGTCGGCTTTTAACAAACGGTCTGGTCAAAGTCTAGATGACACTTTCTAAATATGTAATCGAAACGATTCTGATCTAAAAATGTAAGGACAAGTTCAATTAGCCGTGATCGTTTACGTTCTAAGAAAGCATTGGTAAACGAAAAATGGTAACTAGTGAATACACCTTCGAAAGCTTGTATAGTCTGTATAATGATATGATAATAATGTGAAATAATAATAATAATAATAATAATAATAATAATGTACTATAAATAATATAATCTGTAAAGCCTGTAATCTGATGTAACTGATGAAAGCTGAAATAATCAAAAGCCCTATTTTAGGATAATTGTACCCATCATAAGATGTCAACAGCTTCGCTTTTTTAAGAAATGATGCCTTTTATTGGAAGTACTTGAAATATTAAGTATTCACTGCACGCTTTTTATACTCATTTTAAATTATTTGATATCTTTTCCCGTCCAATTCTTTCTTGGTTCTATTTTGCTTCTTTTTGTTTGCACTTTTCTTTTATTTTTGGTGTTGATATTGTCAAACACTATGAAATGAATTCTCCCAAACCTGCCGCGTTTTGTTCAGTATCTAGCTTTTGTGCAGTTTCCCTGTGAAATTCAAGTGGACCCGCAAACTTAGCCGGATAACTGCCCGGCGCCTCATCACCAGCATCCTGGTCAACTCTTTCCTTGACACCATGTATTTGCTTCGATGAAAGGTAAGCATTGTTGATGAATGTGTTAGTGAACCTTCAGATGATACATTTTGTCGAAATATTTTAATGCAGTTTTGCCGCGTTGGCAAGTTTCAAGAGATTAACAAAATATCACATCATGACATATCAAGCTTCAAATATTTGTTTGTGGAAAAGTCCCATAAACTTCCAAAAGCTGATTAAAAATGAATAATCCTTGAAATCTATTTAGTCTTGCCATTACAGCAGGTGTTATTGTAGCCCCTTAAGTGTTTTTCAGATTTGTATCAGATAGAGTTTCGTGCAACTCTGCACAGCGATTAGCTTATGGGGCATTCCAGGACAGATCGACCAAGGCTTGACACCACCATGTCTAGAAAAAATCTGAAACTTTGCCTCCGGGGTAGTTTTGGGCCAGAAACACGCCTGTGAGAATCTCAGCCCCCTCCGACCAACGGTGACCGAGTTATAGCCCGAGGCACTTTCGGGAGGTCACGTTGTAGACTCATCTTTGATGCTTCATAACTCAACAACGCATCACCTGATTAACAAGTTTTGTATATCATTGAATTCGTCTTGAATTATAGTTTATTTTGAAAAAAGAAAATATTAAAATTTGAAAAATTTTGACTTTTAATTTGTTTGACCTTTTCCTTTTTGACCTAGCTTGACCTTTTCCCAGTTGAAATTGCCCTTTTAGACACCTCAAAAATGTTTCTTCATAAAATATCTTTCGATAGCAAAAATAAAAAAAATGCGTTCCTGCTATAAGTTCCGAATATTTAGCACCTAAGGTAGGTATGTACACGGTTTTTGACCATTGCGGTAGTACAGCCTTATGTTTAACGCCGCAAATATAGCGATTGCTTTTGTAATCGGTCGCTGGAAATCATACTCCATTGTCTTTACGAAATTTTAATCGTACAAGTATCCGAATTTATGACAATTAACACGCGCCCACCCGAGGGGGTGGGCAACCGGCCTCCTCAGGTTTCCACAGGTAGTAAAAAAAACACCTTCGCGCAGCGCCACCGTACTTCATGTACCTCTAACTCGAAATATTTGCAGCTTCTGGCAAAATTTTAGGTCTGGGTCATACCAGGTCAGACCGCCAACCCAGGTCAAGAGATCTAACCTCAAACTTTGGGAGGTGCATAAATCATATTAAATTTAGCCTATCGTGGTTAGAATCGCATTACATAGTAAGATCGCCTAGCAAGATAATTTTTCGTGGCAGGATTTCTATATCGATAACCAGGAGCAGGGCAAAGGTCATGATCTTTCCATTATAAATGCATGGGGCGATTGGTAAATTTTGATAACTTGCGAGAATTGAGAATTGTCGAGAATTGCGATGGAGGTTGTATTTTTACATTGTCGTATCTGACTTGCCACTGCAGTTTGATTAATATTCTTTTTACCATACAGACCTAAGCCTGGCTCTAGGTCAAAGCAGGTTAATTTTGACATTTGACTAGGCAATATTATAAGATACATAATCCGTTTGGGCTCAACAAGAGTGTTCCAATGGTGCTGAACTTTTCTTTCTACGGCCCTTCTCTGTCACCTATTATGCCACAAAATTTAGGTTTCCACTTAGTTCCCGTAAGAAATACTGTGACCTTGAGCAACCTCAAAGGCGACACGACCAAACGATTGTATGTAACATATTCGGTAATGATTAAAACTGGCTATTTAGCAGCATCACTCCCAGTGCACTGTGTCATTATTTATCTGGGATTCTCGGATCTGTGTCAGCTATGAAATGATTACCTTGTAAAAATATCATGAGGCAACCTGTTCAAGCGACCAAGTCGAATGCGTTACAATTTCAGGACATTTTGTCGAATATATGAGCGGATTCAAATTACTTTTTGTGAATGAAAGCCTTTCAGACACGTTTGTGTACATTGCATGAATCCCCTCAAACATATGCTGTGCTGCACTGGATCAGCTAGCATCGATACTATTTTCCATCTCCGGGAACGATGTAATTGTGTGAGTTAGTGGTGCTCATAGGATAAGTTATACTTGTTTCAATTATTGATAAGGTCGCGACATCTTTGTAAATTTTCGTTTAAGGCTGAAAGGTTCATTATTAATAAGTTCATTTGCCCTCGTCTCCCTCGAAACAAGGAATCCCTTTTTATCACTTTTAATGGCTGCAGTTTTTCTGTTTATAAATATTGCCCAAGTTGTTGCCAGTTCAGTTTTTTTATACATTTTGTACAAGTTGTTCTCAGTTCGATTGTTGGAGTCGGGGTCTCACTAAAGTCATCAATGGACTTGTCACGGAGACCCCGACCCCACCATCCGAACGAGCAACTCCCACAATGAAGGGTTGATTTTAGAAGCCAACTTTTAACGTCCCACACAGCACAGGGACGGCCGCCCCGCTCAGGTCACCCTCTCACCAGTCAGTTGCCAGCCGACCTGTACGTCGGGTAAGCTATTGAGCGCCGGAGCGTCTCAGCGGAACCGATCCCAAGCCTGGACATGCACTGCCACTGCATGCTTCTGAGCCGCGGGCCGGAGCCCAACGCTCTACCAACTGATCTACCGGGGCGGCAAGGAGGCGGTTTTAGGAGTAGGTGTCTCACTAGAGTCATCAAGGGACTTTTTACGGAGTCCCTGACCCCACCACCCAAACGAGCAACTCCCACGATAAAGTGTTAATCAAAGAAACAAAGTTGAAAGTCCCACAAGGCATAACGACGACCGTCTACCTCAGGTCACCCCCTCACCATCGAGTTGCCTGCTGGCCTTCAGCATTTACGGTACCTACCACCTCCCAGTTGACCTAAATTATTTTTCCAGAAGTTGCAAATGTTGTGTTAGAGGTAGATGGAGTACGGTGGCGCTGCGCGAAGGTATTTTTTTTACTACCTGTAGAGACCTGAGGAGGCCGGTTGCCCACCCCCTCGGGTGGGCGCGTGTTAATTGTCATAAATTCGGATACTTGTACGATTAAAATTTCGTAAAGACAATGGAGTATGATTTCCAGCGACCGATTACAAAAGCAATTGCTATATTTGCGGCGTTAAACATAAGGCTATACTACCGCAATGGTCAAAAACCGTGTACATACCTACCTTAGGTGCTAAATATTCGGAACTTATAGCAAGAACGCATTTTTTTATTTTTGCTATCGAAAGATATTTTATGAAGAAACATTTTTGAGGTGTCTAAAAGGGCAATTTCAACTGGGAAAAGGTCAAGCTAGGTCAAAAAGGAAAAGGTCAAACAAATTAAAAGTCAAAAATTTTCAAATTTTAACATTTTCTTTTTTCAAAATAAACTATCATTCAAGACCAGTTCAATGATATACAAAACTTGTTAATCAGGTGATGCGTTGTTGAGTTATGAAGCATCAAACATAAGTCTACAACGTGACCTCCCGAAAATGCCTCGGGCTATAACTCGGTCACCGTTGGTCGGAGGGGGCTAAGATTCTCACAGGCGTGTTTCTGGCCCAAAACTACCCCGAAGACAAAGTTTCAGATTTTTTCTAGACATGGTGGTGTCAAATTGAAATATTTTTGGTCGTTTTGTCCTGGAATGCCCCTTATTGCACATAGCTTATTGCGCATTCATTGTGTATGTGCATCTTTCGAAGAAAAATATACTCGGGTCACATCAGATCACTGATATGTGGCGTCATCTCCGGAAGCAGCTAGGGTAGATTTTCAGGGCCACACCGTTGCACAGTGTTGTGAACAGGAGCGTCGCCACCATGGGGGCCATTGCCCCATTATTTTTTTTAGGCTCTCCACCTGACTCAGGAGGCCGCTTTGAGACTTCTCCCCCTTTGAGTCTGGAACAACCCCTTGAATATCAAAGAGCCTGGGCTCCCCACTTGTAAAGGAGGCCTCCTAATTGGCCCATGCAGGGGGCCCCATTAGATATAAAGGAGGCTACGCATGCGCATAAAGTATTGTCTGCGCATGCACCGGCGATGGCGAACGCGTGTCGGAGGCTCAGAGGAAATCTGTACATTGTGAACGAACGTGACCGTCTCATGCATTTTCGTGCACTCCACGACATAGTGCAGTTTATATTGCATATTGTTGCATAGCTTTTGGTTCCCTGCAAACTGTACGCGCCGGGAGCGCGGTAGTGATCAGCGTAGCTGGCTTCCACGCAGCCTACCCGGGTTCAAGGCTCGGCGGCTTCCCTGAACAAGGAGCAAGCTGGCTCCCGAAAATCCCTTCCAACAGGGAAAGAGTTGGCGACGCCATATGACCCCGGCAGTTGGTGCGTCGATAAGCCCCAAAAATTATTATAACCTGTACGCGCCCGACTATAGGCTGTTTAGAATCGTGAGCGGATGATGGTGTACCTGGCGCCGAGAGAATTCACGGAAGGACGCTGCTTGACCACTCAGCGCGGAAATATCACTACCTTCTGCAGGGCTCTCCTACATCCAGCAGGGGGCGCGGTAGTGGAGTGGTCAGCGTAGCTGTCTTCCACGCAGCCGACCCGGGTTCAAGGCCCGGCGGCTTCCCTGAACAAGGAGCAAGCTGGCTCCCGAGAAACCCTTCCAACAGGGAAAGAGTTGGCGACGCCATATGACCCTGGCAGTTGGTGCGTCGATAAGCCCCAATAATAATAATAATCCTACATCCAGCAGTGATAGCCGAGTGGGTAGAACATCTGCGTACCACGCGGAAAACCAGAGTTCGAATATGGGTTATCGCGGGATTTATGATGGTCGTTGCCTGCGTGCTAGGAGCTGTTTTTGTCCCCCACAATACCGATTATGAGCCAGCTACGCCACCCGTGCGGCCCATTGCACGTTGCACCGCTGCTGCTGGAGACGTGCTGCGGCGTTGCAGCCTGAGGCCCTCAGGGGCGATCAACACCATTCTGGGGACGGAGAAACAGCAGCCACTGTGCAGTGGCTCTCTGAGAGTACCTATCGTCAAGATACGTCGTTTCAAAAGCAGAGTGGTGTATAGTGCCAACAGCGCATCCTTATTTCAGCTTGGCCGCTTTGTTTACCGTCCAACCATTCTACTGGCGGGAGACATTGAGGTCAATCCCGGTCCTGGACAAGCGATGACTGGTGCTGCGGCTCATGGGCTGGAAACGGGTGACGGACAGACAGCGTCCAGTACTGTGAGAGGTCATCGGCCTCCCATAATAAGCTGCCAGAACATTCGCAGTATGCGAAATAAGCTGCAAACTCTTCGCTCCCATGCTCCGGAAATAGAAAAGCATGATGTCATAGCATTTACGGAACATTGGCTGCAACCCGAAATAAGTACCTCCGAACTGCAGCTCGGGTTAAGTAACCAAACATGGTTCCGGAAGAACCAATAAACCCACGGTGGGGGCGTCGCGTGCGAAGTCCAAAGCTCTTATGTCCAACGAGAAGACTGGACCTGGAAAGTGATGACAACGAGATGCTGATTATCGAGATAGGTAGTAAACCAAGAATTCTTCTCGCGGTCTGCTACTGGAATCCGGTGCGGGACGGGGGAGCGCTTGAGAAGACCCTGGTTACGCTTCAGATGACAAGTACACACCATCCACATCATCACCTTATTGCTGTCGGGGACTTTTATGTTTCTGACACCAATTGGACGCCGTCATTAACACGGCCTGGGACGGCCCACCTAATTGTGGCCCGTGCCAGGCACCGAACCTCCATGCTCCTGGACGGCTGTAGTCTGGCTGTACCTACCCAGCACGTGCACCAGGCGCCTCAGGGCGACACAACCAACCTTAGATTTAGTGTTTTCAACGTAACTCCAGGTGGAAGCAGTAGTGAGGCAAGGCGTATTTTAATCAGATCACGCTGAAATCAATTCTACCGCTCACACTGTTAAAACTGTAACTCCATTAGTGAATAGGTCGAGTGCTTTTAACTATAAGACGGCTGACTTCGACGGTCTTAGCGCAGCCCTGCATTTGATTCCAGGGTGTATGTTAGACGGCATGACAGTTGATGACGCGGTTGACCTGTATTATTGTCTCCTGGAATCTGGAATCGCCGATTATATTCCCATTGTTCATGTAAAACGTAATTTTCCACCATGGTTTGACATGGATTTGCGGACTGCTCTTCTGGACAAGGAAAGAGCACACAAGCGCATGAAGTGCGAGGGTAGTGCGGAGTCAGGCGCAGAGTTCGGGGAAAAGAGGCGCTACTTTAAGAATCTGTCAAGTTCGAAGTATAAAAATTATTTCATTAGTCTTACCAATGACTAATACAAACCAAAAACCTTTTTGGTCATTTTTGAAATGTCTTAAAGGTGGAAAAAGGGACTAGCTGTGCTTTGCAATGATCATTAAGACGTAACAGACGACAGAGAAAAGGGTTTATCACACATTTGCAACTAAATTCACAGAACCCGAAGTAGACAACCTGCCGGACCCACCTCGAATATGATGTACCACTGACTGTTCGATTATATCGAGTGTGACGTGATTAGGGTGAGGGCAATATTAGACACTGTTTCAGTCCAGAAAGCATGCGGTCCGGACGGAATCAGTGCACGGATCATATACGAATGTCGTGATCCTCTTGCCGTGCCGCTCGCTAAGATTTGTTCTTTGTCCCTGGCCCAGGGAATCTTCCCGAAGAAGTGAAAGCAGACGAATATAGTGCCCATTTTTAAGAAGGGATGTCCTAAAGACCCCAAAAATTATAGATCCGTATCTTTAACTCCATTGTTTGGAAAGGCTTTGGAGTGCGCAGCTTATGTGTGCTTGTTGGGGCATGAAACCAATTTTATCGTCACCTCAACATGGATTTGTTTCTGGAAGATCGTGTGTATTTAACCTGACCACACTTTTGGGCGCGGCCTGGGACTCTAACTCGCTGGGCTACCAAACAGATTGTATTTACACAGACTACACGGCCGCTTTTCAGAGTGTAAGCCATTTCCTTTTAGTACACAACCTAAAAAATTCCTACAGCATTTCCGGTTCAGCATTAAATTGGCTCTCATCGTGTTTACAGAATAGACAGCAGGGAGTTATTGTCAACGGAAAGTGCTTGGAGTGGGGCCGGGTTATGTCGGGCTCACCGGAAGGTGGATTGATGTCGCCTCTCTTATTCGCGATGTACGTAAATGATCTTCCGGCTGGGGTTTCCTCCCCCATTGTTTCATGTTCGCTGCCGACTTGAAAATCTATCGTCAGGTTAAGTGCGAAACTGATGCAGCCTTGCTTCAGGGCAGTGGCGTAGCCAGGATTCGGCCAAGGGGGGGGTCCGACTACCGTCGGGGGCCCCCAGGCCGGGGGCCCCCTTAGTAGTCGGGGCCCATTTCCTATATGTGTCATATTATATTTTGGCGTTATAACATTTACACGACGGAAATTTTTCTATCCATTTTTAAGTGTTTGTTATTATTTTGTTTATAGTTTGATTTTTCTCGATCCGACCAAGTGTTGGTAAATTTAGGTCACCTAATATTAAGGCTGGCCCATACCTACATGACAGCGTGGCTATAATAACAGTTTTGTGGCACATTTCGGCAATCAAATGTTGCTGCGTGCATGATGTTAAACCTGACTTTACCTCAATTCACTCTGGTAATCAGCTATGAAGTCATTGAAGGTCAGTCGTTTTGAGTACGAATAAATGGTCTTCTACGGAAAATGATTACCAATTTTTTTCCGGGTGTCGAATTAATGAACTCTAATCAGAAAGTCTCCAAAGAAATGGAAAAAATGAACAAAAATACAAGGGATATGGTGGATGGTGGTGTATTCCGGACGTCATATAACGTCTATTCCGCGGAAAGATCCTGATGAATTCACCACAGTTACTTTCTTACCCTTGCTATGTTGTAAATGAGCAAATTACCAAAACAATAGGCCCCTGAGATAACTATCGCCTTGGATTACTCTGTCATTGTTATTTTAAATCTTGCATACCTATTCTTCTTTTTGGGATTATGCTCATCAATGTGTGTCATTTGCCTTGTTTTTCTGGTTTCCTACGAAAATATTTAAAGTTGTTTATTTCGGAATATTTAGGACGGTAGTTATTGGGACTAAGCTAATAGATGGAAAACCAGCTGAATTTCCAAATTCCCTGTTCGATTTCCTATTATGGATGCTAAAATTAGATTAGTTTTTGCCTTTCCTTCCGTAATGGTGCCTGATCGATATGTTTCAATTTGTCTTTTTTGGTACGCAATGGGAATATATAAATTTTCCGAGGCATATGATTTTCGAAATCTTCTTTGAGCCTAGGATCTCAAGCGATATCTCTGGATTGTATTCTAAAATCTAAAAGAAACGGAAAGGAAAAAGGACGCTCAGTAAAAAGGATATATAATTGTGCCCCAGATGCTATATAAAACCTATTCCATGGACAGTCCTACTGATGAAACCGCTCACTTACTCCTCCCTAGCCATTGGTTGGAGATCCCGGGGGCTTGGGGAGGTGAGTACTTCCTAGGACTTTAGGTCTCTGATAGGCTTTGTACAGGGCTTGTATTGCTATGCCAGTGTTAAGCCATCCAGGACCATCACCCACCGCCCCCGCCCCCCCTGACTCCTGGGTCGAGCAGAGATCACCAGGGGCCTAGCACTTGACACGGCGCCGAAACCAGTATCTGGGACACCCGAAAACAACACTTTTCCCGCAAATCTGTACTTACATCCCCCAAAACCAGCATTTGGGGGTACCATGAGACTACCTACTGGGACTCCCTGGAACTTACTCTCGTGGGGCCCTGAAGATAACTTTGAGGGGAGGGGTAGGAAGGAGAGGAATGCTCGCTGAGACTAGCTTTTGGGGACACTTGAGGGCAGCTTCTGGGGACCCCTGAGACTATCTCCTGGAGACCTCGTGAGACTAATTGTCGGATCTCTGAGATTAGCTCTCCGGCCCTCCTTACACTAGAACTGAAAGGTCCCCTGAAAATAACTCGGGCTTCCGAGATCAGTTCTTGGGGGACCTGATACTGGCTCTGGGACCGCCTAAAACCAACACTTGGCGCTACTCACAAGGTTAATTTCCGGCCCCTTTCCCGATTAGATCTCAGGGAGTCTCTGATACTGATTCACGGCGCCTCTTGACCAAAATTGTGGACTCCTGAGAATCTCTCGGGGCTCCCTAGATTAGTTATTGGCAGCACCTCTGGGCCTATTCATCGGGCCCCCCAGATTTGCTCTGGGGGAGGGGGCTGAGACTGACACTCGGGGCCATCCAGATTAGCTCTTGAGGATCCCATGAGGCTGTCTCTGGGGTGAGGCGGGGGGCTGGGTATGACTTCCGACAGCCCTCTGAGACTAACCCTGGGTCGCCCCCGAGACTAACACTCGAGGAGGGAGGCCTGGAAGCACCCCTGAAACTGAGTATTTGGCACGGCACTCCCGAGACTGCCTCTCGGAAGCCCAGATTAGCCCTCAGAGGTATAAGGCTAACTCGGGGCCGTGAGACCAAAATTCGGGAGCACCTCTGGGAATTACTCTCAAAGCCCCAAAAATAGATTTTGGACGAACCGGAGACTAGCTCCCGGGAGCACTCTGAGACTAACTTTTAGGTGCTCCCTGAGATTGACTCTCGGGGCCTCTTATGCAACAACTAGGGGGGGCACAGCCTCAGGCTAAATCTCGAGGGTTCCCAAGATTACCCCTCAGGGGCCTCCTGAGATCAGCACTCTGCGGATCAAATGAGACTAGCTCTCGGACCCCTAGATTAACTCTCGGGGCCACCTGAAAGTAAATATTGACTCCCGAGAGAGACGCCCGTGAGACTAATGGGACCGAATATCGGGGGTCCTCTAAGACTGATTCTCAGGGTCCCCTTGACCGACCCTTGGGGTTCTCTGAGACTGACTCTCATGGAGCCCCTTGAAATAGACTCTCGCGGGGCCCTGAGAACCACTCTCTGGGGGACCCTGGGACAAGCTCGGCCCCCTGAGACCGACTCTCGGGGCCCCTGAGACCGACTTTCGGGATCCCCTGAGACTAACTCTCAGGGACCCCCTGAAATCTACTTTTGGAGGTCTTGAGACTGACCCTCAGGGCGGGGCCCTGAGGCCGGCTCGGGACGCCCTGAGAACGAATATTCAGGTGCTTCTGATACTGATTCTGGGGGCCCCGTGATCCGAGAATGCTTTGCAGTGGTTTAGATTGGCCCAAAGGGGGTCCTCGGACTCCTAGAACCCTTTGGCTACGCCACTGCATCCACACATTCGGGGGCCCGCCGAGATCAGCACTTGGAGGCCCCTGAAATCATTGCTTCCCCCCCGATACCAATACTCCGGAGCCCCTGGATACTGATGCGCGGGGCCCCTAAGACCAAGCTCGGGGTTCCACTTAGATCAGGTTCGGGGGCACCCTTAGGCCTATGCTTGCGCTTTTCTCAGGAGTAACTCGACACCGTTGTTTGGGGGGCCAGATCAACACTCGAAGGCCCCCCCCGAGACTAATGCTCGGTACTCTGGAGCCCCTCGATACCAATGCTCGGAGACCCTGAGCCCAAGCCTCGGCCCCTGAGACCAAATTCTGGGTCCCATGGGGCCAATTCTCGGGCCTCGCTCATAAGTCCCCTCGATATCGATAGCCGGGGGACACCCCGAGATCAATATTGTCCCCCCCCCACTTCCCGAGATCAATGTTCGCTGCTCCGGAGCCATCGATACCAATGCTCGGGGGATCCCTGAGACCAGCTCTGGGGCTCCCTAAGACCAAGATCGAAAGTCCCGTGAGACCAAGCTCGGGGCTCCCTGAGACCAAGCTCGGAAGGCCCGTCAGACCAAGCTCAGGGCCCCTGATGCAAAGCTTGGGGGCCCTGAGACCAAGCTTGGGGGACCTGACCAAGCTCGAGGAGCCCCCGAGACCAAGCTCGGGGGTCCCCTGGTACCAAACTCGGAGGGCCTCGTGACACCAAGCTCGGGGCCCCCTGAGACCAAGATCGAAAGGCCCGTGAGACTAAAGCTTGGGGGGCCTGAGACTAAGCTCGGGGGCCCTTGAGATCAAGCTCAGGGGCCCCTGAGATCAATGTTCGGTACTCTGGAGCCTTAAATACCGATGGTCGGGGGCCCCCTGAAACCAAGCTCGGGGGCCCCTGAGACCAAACTCGGACGGTCCCCTGAGACTAAGATAGAAAGGCCCCTGAGACTAAGCTCGAGGGTCCCTGAGACCAAGCTCGGGGGCCCCCTGAGACCAAGATCAGGGGGCCGTAAGACCAGGCTTGGGGGGCCCCTGAGACCAAGCTCGGAGGTCCCTTGAGACCAACCTCGGGGGCCTGATATTGAGCTCGGAGGGCCCTTGAGGCCAAGCTCAGGGGGCCCCTGAGACCAATGCTCGTGTTTTCCAGTGCATAAGGTCAGCCCAAGGGGGGTCCGCGGACCCCAAGGACCCCCCTTGGCTACGCCACTGCTTCAGGGCGATATTGATCGAGTGTGTCGATGGTCCAAACTTTGGCGATTGAATCTAAACCCCGACAAGTGCAAACTCTTTTGCATGACATTGAAAACAAAACTGGTTCTCGCAAGGTATTCTGTCGAAAATATAGAGTTGGAACGTGTTGGAAATATTCGGGATTTGGGCGTCATTTTATACACAAAACTCACGTTTGGTCCTCAAATTGAAAAGACGGTGAAAAAGCCAACATAACTCTTGGTTTTTAATAAGATCATTCCACAAATCCGGTAGAGGAGGAAATATCAGCTTATCAGCTGTTGTCGTATCTTACTATGCACACGTTTGTTCGGTCCTCGGGTATTGTAGTGTTATTTGGGGCGGAGCAGCTGCTGTTCACTTGACTCGAGTCGACAGGGTGCAATACAAATTTCTTCTATGGTTTAATGCAAACTGCCGGAACCAATCTAGATCATTATTGTATAACGACCTCATGAATCATTTTAAGGTCATATAATTGTCCGCGAAGAAGTCAGCATGATTCGATGTTCATGCGCAATGTTCTTAAATGTAGGATCGACTCATCTTTTTTAGTACGACGTTTTTCACTGTATGTGCCCGTGGGAGCAACGAGGCAATTTGCGTTGTTTAATGTGCCATACGCAGGAGTGAATACCGTGAAGGAAGGATTGTTTGTTAGATTGCCCAGAGTCATGAACATATTCCTGAACATCCGACCAAAAGCAGACATATTACATGACACCTTCAGCTCATTTCGAGCAAAGGTCATCACATATACAGCCACATTATAGTTAAGATTGCACCTGTCGGTTCTAGTCTTGTGTTCTTTTATCAGTTTTAGTTTTTATGTCTTATATTTTTATATTTTTAGCGCAACTTTTAGCTTCATGTGTTTTATCTTTAAAAGTTTTGACATACTTTTACTTCTTAATTTTTACGGAAGTTTTAACTTCTGCCTTATGTGGATCTTATGTGTGTAACACTTTCTCAGCGTATTTTTACATCCTATTTTTATGCGACTTTGCCTGTAAATGGGCCTTGTTCCGTGGGTAATATGATGAATAAATGAAACATAAATGAAAGGCCCGTAACGGCTTACGTGGGGGCGACGCCTTTGAGGCATCGCAGAACCAAAGGTGATTGTTCGAGCACTTTTTAAGCGAAAACAATGTTTTGCGTCTCCGGAATGGAAGAACCTCAATAGACACTGGTCACGTGACGTCCGCACATGCTGAACTTCCGCGTCGATGATCTAAGTCCAGAACATACCCAGAAGTTCCAATAAGAAAAATTAAAAAAATTGCATCTCCGTAACGGAAGACCCCCATGTATTAGTTTTCCAAAGTCTGCACGTGCAAAACTTGCGCCATGCTGACTTCAGTTCATTAATTAACACCAACATGCCAAATTTCTGCCCAATCGGCCAACTAGTTCCCGAAATGGGGCCTGAGAGGTTATGCAGCTACTGCGCATGCGCAGGGCGCAGGTCACTAATTGGCTGATTCAGAAAGGTGCAGTGATCAGCCTGGGTCACCATCCCCGAAAACAGTAAGCCTAGCTTCATTTGTTTGCCCATGATAACATTATTGGTCTTCCGTAGTCTTAACACTAATTTTTTTTTAATTTTGTTCAAGTTGTTCCTGGTAAGGCTGCTGGAGTCGGAGTCTCACTGAAGTCATCAAGGGACTTGTCACGGGGACCCCGACCCCACCACCCGAACGAGCAACTCCCTCAACGGAGGGTTAATTTAGAAGCCAAAGTTTAACGTCCCACAAAGCACAGGGACGGCCGCCCCGCTCAGGTCACCCTCTCACCAGTCAGTTGCCAGCCGACCTGTACGTCGGGTAAGCTATTGAGCGCCGGAGCGTCTCAGGGGAGCCGATCCCAAGCCTGGACATGCACTGCCACTGCATGCTTCTGGGCAGCGGGCCGGAGCCCAACGCTCTACCAACTGAGCTACCGGGGCGGCAAGGGGGTATCATCAAACTGGGGGTGCCCATGTGTACGGGAGGGCACCGTTTGCGCCTGTTACCCTATTACTAAATCAGACGGTACAAATAATCCTTGTTTTAAGACTTAAGGAGACTATCTGCACCATCAGCAGCCTTATAGTGTCTTAAAACCCAATTTTAGAGGAGTGTCGGTCCTCCCTCAAGGTCACGTGGCACGCGCCAAGGGGTATCCAGACGGTTCAAAGTGATGTCATCAAACATATAATCCCCCTGGCTACAATCGAGGTGGGTTTCATCTAAAACGTTCCCATACGGTAGAAGTCAAGTATCCCATAGCCTTAACACTAATTCATGTATGTATGTATGTATGTATTTGTAGCATATTACACGTGCAGCAGCAAGCTTCACCGGACCATCCACGAGTGGGTTTTCAGGTTTGCGGCGTTACAAGGTCAGCAGAAAAGCAGAGCACACATTTGCACATCAAAGCACACAATCAAATATTATAATTCCGTCATTTACGCGTGGACCTAATTAATCTTTCAAATCGTGCAGGAGAAGGCTCGTTCATCGTTCGGTAGGGTAGGTCGTTCCAGGATTTTGTAGCTCGGTATCGGAATTGTCGTTGAGAGTTCGTTAGATGGCAGACAGGCAGCTCGATGGAGTTTGTCTCGGTCGATCGGGTCGTTCGTCGTGAAACTTCATGCCGCATCACAAACATTCCTCGGATGGCTTTTGGACCACATTCTGAGTGAATGGACTTGTGGATCTTTAGAAGATCTCTTTCCCGCACTTGATCCTCAATCCGTCTCCAGCAAAGTGACTCAAGTACTGGTCCCACTCTGTCTCTTCTTTTCATCCCTGTCACTACTCGCGCACTAAAGTTAATAACTTTCTGAACACGAGTCAGCTGTTTTTTCGTAGTTCCTCCCCAAACCGATAGACCATATAGAATGTGTGGTTGCACATGCGCCTCTACCAGGACCTTGAGGGCATCCTGAGTGAAGTGATGTTGAAAGCGGCGGAGCGGGATGAGCAGAGAGTTGCATCTTTTAACGACTTGCGTGATATGAGCTTCCCAAGACAGATACGGGTCAATGTCAACACCAAGAAGGCGAACGGTCTTAGAAGGCTTGATGATGCAGCCTGCTACACTTAGTTTGAGTTCTTTTGTCTTTTCAATAGCGTTGCGAGTTTCAACTAGAATGAAGTCCGTTTTTTCTTTGTTCATCTTTAGTGAGTTTGATCTGAACCAGCACTGCAGTGTGTTGAGCGCTGTTTCGATCCGTATTTTCAATGAGTTCAGACTTATGCTGTCTAGATCCGAGTGGTCTAAAAGCTGGGTATCGTCAGCATAACAAATAATTCTACTTTTCAGCAGATGGCAGTGCATGTCGTTGGTAAAAAGGCTGAAAAGGACTGGCCCAGCGATCGACCCCTGTGGTACGCCACAGCTGACGGAAATGGTCCGCGAACCACCTCTTACGATCTGCTTTCGCCCGGTCAGATAACTCCGAAACCATGCATCATCTATGCCATACCATCCAAGCTTATTTAGAAGTACGCTGTGGTCCACACTGTCAAGGCTTTGCTCAAGTCTACCGCTGTGACAGATGAGACTTCACCTCGCTCGAGTTCTGGGTGATCCAGTCAGCGACATCTAACAGCGCATCTTCCGTGCCGTGCTTCGGCCTGTAGGCATATTGCTGAGGATAGAGGACGTTACATCGAGTCAGATATGCTGATAGTTGGTTGCACACAACCTTCTCAAGTAGCTTTGACATGTGCGAAAGCAAGGATATGGGCCTGAAGTTAGCGGCAGTGTTGATGTCACCCTTATTTTTGTATATGGGCACGACCTCAGCAATTTTCCAGCTCTCCGGGAAAATGCTCGTCGATATTGAGGTATTGACGATTCGCAACAGGTAGGGTCCTACGACAGCAAAACAGCGTTTTAAGGCCTTCAGAGGAACACCATCAATGCCTTCCGCCCCCGATGAATTCATTTGCCGCATAACTCTACTGAGTTCAGGAGAGTGACGGGATATGGCTTGAAGCATGATGATATGACAATGGGTGGTTTTATGAGTTTCTGGCCCGACTTAACGTCATCTTTTAGTTCACAAGCTATGCATGAGCCAACAGATGCAAAGAACTCATTGAAGCGATCTGCTCTGCTCCGTTGTTCGTCCTTGTTCTGGTCTTCGTCTCGTTTCACACCTGCGCTTTTCTTGGGTTGTGACATGTAATGTCGCTTGAGAGTTTGCCAAAAGTCTCTCCGGTTAGCGGACATGAGCCGACGACCCAAATATTCTTTTTCGCCTGATGTATCAGTCGTTTGACTTCATTGCGTAGACAGCAGAATTCAGAGCGAGATTCAGGTGTACGAAGGTCTCGCCATATTTTCAGCATGTCGTCTCTGGTTTGCATGGTCCGTTTGATTGTTTGATTATTTGCAATCCAAGGATGATTTGGTGAACGAGACTTTTTGGTCGTGAGCGGACAATGTCTGTTTATCACGCGATCCCAGATGGTCTTGAAACTCTCCACCATTTTGTTGACATCGGTCGTATCATCAAGCTCTGACCAATCTTCCAGAAGGAGGTGAAGGCAGATTGCGTTCCAGTCCGCGCAGTTCCACTTGCGACCTACCCGCCTAGTGGCGTTGTTTCGTACCCGGTGTAGTGGGGTTTTCATCACGATTGGCTGATGGTCACTGATAGCAGTATCTAACACTTCAACACAATTGTTCTGCAATTTGACGTTGGTAATTATGTGATCGATGGCTGTCGGTGTCGGTGACAGATGGGTTGGCTCTGTGATCAGTTGTTTCAGATCCAGTTCATCTAGCATTTGCTGGTAACATTTTCCCGGGGCACTGTTTTGGTTCAAAACATTGATGTTTAAGTCGCCCAAAAGGAAAGATGGTTTTCCTTTTGCAAGTATAAGTTTTAGTTGATCGCAAAGCTCATCACAGGCTAGAGTTACGGAGCCATTTGGAGGTCGATACGCTACTCCTACAACAGCGGGTATACCGCCTTTCCATGATATTGAAATCCATAGCATCTCGATGAGATTACATTTAGGCATATCTAAAACATGACATGTTATTTCATCCCGGTGTATGATGGCTACACCACCTCCCTTACTTTTTGAGCCTGGAACAGTGTTTTTGTCTGTCATATCTTAGGATTTCGTACCCTGGAAAAACCATAAACCTTGATGGTATTTTTATCTGTCAGCCAAGTTTCACTTACGCATAAGATGTCTAAATCATGTGTCTCAAGAAGCACATTTATTTCATCCACTTTCGGTGCCATTGATTGAGCGTTTATGTGTCCAATCTTTAATCCGTGTTTCGAGTTCAATCGATGATCGTTTGTATTGTTGTCGATATTATCATTTTCGATGGTCGTTACCAGAGGCGTGGTAAGAACTGGTATTCGTTCAGGTCGCTTCTGTTTTGGTCGTCTGTTTTTCGTGATGATGACGGGGATATTCCCATCCCGTCTTCTCGGATCTAGGCGATTGAGTTCGTCAGTAGTGTACTGTGTAAAGGCTCGGCACATCTTCTTTTTCGTCAATATTTGTTTCGTAGTCAAGTGAGAGTTTTGCGTCAGGCTTCTGTCACGTGACGACTCGTTATGGCCAAAAATCAAGAATGAAATTCGCTGCTTGACAAAAACCTAAATAATGAAGTTTTTGTAAAATATTCGAAAATATATAAAGTTCAAATGCTTATAACTTGGTTAGGAAAACACTGACCGAAAAAATATTAACACAGTTTAAGAGCTAAAACTTTAGGCTACACGACTATATCTAATGTAACACACTTTCGTTTTATATCTAGTACACTAGAGCAGTTGAAAACTGGAGAAAGAAAAACACGTCCGTCGGCTCCAGATGCAACTGCCAACTATAGGGTATCTTATAGGGTATCTTCTATCTTATAGGGTATCTCATAGGGTATCTTCAAACTGGGGGGTGCCCATGTGTGTACGGGATGGCGCCGTTACTCACTTTTACCCTATAAATCAATCAGACAGTACCTATAATCGTGGTTTTAGGACTTAAAGTGGTTATCTGCACCATCAGCAGCCTTATACTGTGCTAAATCCTAGTTTTGAAGGGGTGCCAATCCGCACTCAAGGTCACGTGGCACGCGCCAGGGGTCATCGAGACGGGTCAAAGTGGTATCATCTGAAACATAACCCCCTTGGCTACCATCGATGCGGGTTTTATCAAAACGGTTCCTATAGGGTAGCCGCCATGGGCTTGTGAACTCAAAAAAATTGAAAAATCTCCAGAAACTTATAAAATCTCTAAAAAAAGCCTTAACAGGGGACCTTGATCGAAACAAGTGTTGGGTGCATATGGTACCCTACCGGCGACAGTTATACTGCAGGTGTCAGTTTGACCTTATCTGGAAAGCTCTGGGTGCTATAGGGGGCACAAATCTGACCCAAGAGGAAAAATAGTTGTAAAAGGTTTTTTTCGCAGCGGAGAATCCCCAGCCAACGTAATGATTCCAAACAAGCACCCACCAGTTGCCCCCAGGCCTTGTTACCACAAATGCATGGACTTATTGGCCCAATGTGACACCGGTAGTGCACCAGGGCCAGTGGCGGCAGATGCTATTTTCGGATGGCGGGGGTAAGAATTTCCCAGGGGGCCCTCTTTGCGATGGGGCCCCCTCGGCAGCTTGGCGGACTCTGAAACCGAGCTTGGAGACCCCTGAACCAATCTCGGGGGCCCCTTAGACCAATCTGGGAAGTCCCCTTATACCAATCTTGGGGGGCCCTGAGACAAATCTCGGAACCCCATAAGGTAATGTTCGGGAGCCCCCTGAGACTAAGCTTGGAGGGCCCCTGAGGCCAAGCTCGGGGGCCCCTTAGATAAGCTCCGGAGCCCCTTAGACCCCTGAGACCGAGCTCGGGGGGCTCCCTTAAGGCTAAGCTTGGGGGCCCCTGAGACCAACCTTGAGGGCCCCTGAGACCAACCTTGGGGGCCCCTGAGACCAAGCTTAGGGATCCCTAAGACCAATCTGGGGGGCCGAGGAACAGCTCGGTAGTAGGGGCCCTGATACCAGGCTCGGGGCCCCTTAGACCAAGCTCTGGGCCCCCTGAGACCAGGATCGGGGGCCCCTTTAGGCTAAGCTTGCGTTTCGTTATTCAGGCCACACATCGATGATCAATCCCAGCCTCACATGGACACAAACAGAGAAATCAGCCCTCCTTTAAACAACATCGTTATCACCAAGCGAGAAGTGTTGAACCAACTAAACTCACTCAATTTCAATAAATCCCTAGGTCCCGACGGAATTCCCCCTCGTAATTTGAAGCTAACGGCGATACTGATATACAAACCACTTACCACTCTTTTCAACAAATCCCTAAATGAGGAAAAATGTCCATAACTGTGGAAACAAGCCACGATCCAGCCCATTAAAAAAATGGTTCTCCCTCTGGCTCAAAAAATTACAGACCCATTCCGCTTGGTACCATTAGTCTGCTATTACCATATCATATGTGATCCTCCAGGGACCGAACGGCGTTCGTTGCGGCTGCGAAGCGAAGTCCTGTACTTTATTTTCGTTCAGAATTACACGTTAGAACGTGTTCTTCTGAATGGTCTTTGAAACCACTGAAAATTCAATCATGATGTCATTAGCTGCATACAGTTAGTTGTGATGACAACTGTGCTTTTCTAGTACACGTAACTAACACAGAAACACAAATAGTACCTTTTGACATAAATATGTCACATTGTTATTAACCCTCGCCCCGGTAGGTGGGGTGTTTAAACAACCCCTTCGAACTTGGCCCCTATGCGGGATAGCGAAAAAATGCAAATGCTGGTGGATAGCTCATTAAAATTCATGAAGAAACTATATTAGCCACTTTTTGGCTCAGTTCAATATTGAGGTCATGACATGTAAAAATTCCCATTTTGAGTATATTTTCGGCTCTAGCGTCTGACAGAGTTGAGTTTTAGAACCATTTTCTAGCACTATTCGCTTCCGCTCATCACGAAAAATCGAATGATATATATGATCATGCTAGGTCAAAAAACAAAAATTACCTGACCTCAGGTCAGGTCAAAGTCACTTTTTTACCTAGCCTAGTCAATATGCATGTCAATCGACTTGCAATAGCAATCCAAGCGCAATGATATCAAAATAAAAGCTGTACCATCATTTCATGCAAAGTTATTGACCGAAGTCTGAAAACTACTTAGGTAACCCAGGTGACCTCTCAGAGGTCACAGGCCATAAATTGCAAAATGAACCTGGAAAGGGGCACAGGATACAACGATTTTGAGAATATGAAGGCATTCTCAGTTGTATCTACACAAATACAACCCAATATCTTTTCTTTCATGCATTTCCAATGGAGAGGTCATGGTCTGTACTTGACCTTAGGTAATCGATATGAAAATCCCGGAATATATGTTTTAGCGCTTGGTGGACCCATTATGTGGTATAGGTTTCAATTCGATGGATTCCTCATTTCCTACTTATGCCACCTTAAACATTTTTTAGATGAGGTCACTTGGCCTGCACTGGTGACCTGACCTGAGATGACTTAACCTTAAAATTTTGCGGGATTGATGAAGGATAAGCTGTGCCAAGTACGGCGGCGCTTGGCGCTGCCGTTTTTCTTGCCGCCGGAAAAAGAAAACCGACGGGGTGTTCAAACACCCCCACCGGCCGAGGGTTAAGATCTGACCAATGGTTCGGAAAAACGACTCCATCACGTGGCTCAATTGAAGTTCACATATTAAATGTGGAACTTGAACCTTCTGTCCCTCGTCGTTCGAGACCTCATGCACAATAATGGTCTTCGAAATAACCAGCACGAATTTGTGAATCTTCAATGTTCCTTTTCTCGTGATTGCCTTATCGAGGCATTTTCTGAGCTCAGTAGCTAATTTGAGTACTTTTTGTTTCTGCACATACATTTCAGCGATGGCAATAACTTTACTCTTGTTGTAGTTTGTTAGCCAATACGATACAAGATTTAAGTTTCTGTTGTATTCCTATGGAAACATACCTTGGCCTCCGAGATCACAAAAATGACCTGACCGAAAAGTTGTATAAGCATTTTTTGGTAGAGATCGAGGCAAGCAATGGAACACTGCTTTCCTTTTCCCTTCCAAGCATGGTTGCTGAGATCGTAGGGGGATGGGTACCCCCATGCTAGTAAAAGTGGCCTGAGCCCTCATACCACCGCGTGATAACAAGCACACTGGAGGGGAGCCTCGGAAGCCCTCACCTACTTTTTTCAAGGTGGCCGGAGAACACTTCGTGGCCAACAACGCTATATACCGACACTTGAGAATATCCAATGGCACGTCGATTGGTCAAATTATCTTGAAAATCGGCCCTAATTTTGTAATTATAGACTTTCAAGGGTAAACCCTTTATTTTGAGATCGCTGCAATCGCGCGGTTGTACCAGTTCGCGTGCATCAAAGACCGACTGGCAAAGTTATAGCGGTATATAAAATGAGGTTATATGTCAAGTTCACCCAACATGAAGATCAAGCACACAGTTCAACGCCATACCAGCATTCTTAAAGTCATTGGTCCGGTGCTTCCGATCGCATGGCGTTACCCAGTATGACGTATACCATGCTACGACGTCAAAGTTAAGATAACTCAATGTAAAGTTCAAGGCACAGGTCAAAGTAAAATGTCATGGGTAAAGGTCAATGCTCATTTCCCGTCCAACGGTTGCTATGGTGCTAGTCATGGTGTAGTTATAGGGAATATGTCATATTGTGACGTTATAGGTCAATGAACTTGAATGACTTACCCCCAAAAATTAAGTTTACATTTTTGAAACGTTCTCATTATGACCTTGGTCCGTTTTTAGTGCATTCTTAACTTCTTGCGCTTAATCACAGTATTTTCAGAAAAATCCCCAGCACGGCTCATACATGACCCTTATGACCTCGTTTGAACTTGACGGTACTTACCTAGGTCAATCGAAATCGGTCATAGTATAGATTTCAATAGCTCCCACCCAGCCTCCAACCGGAGTTTTTCTACGTCTCTTAACCCGCGCCCCACCGGGGTCCGGCGCCACCTTCGCCCCACCAGGGGCCATCGATGGCCCCCCTCTAACTCCGAAAATATGGGCGTTAGCGCAAATCTGCAAAGTGCAATAGAAAGCTCGCGTGAATTCAGTAAGAAATTACTTCGCATGTTTTAGTGCTCAGGTCAATGGTTTGACCTCCAGAGGTCAAATTAGGTCAAGATCGGCTATTTTCACTCAAATATGCAATGATTAAGCAAACTGGGCATAACTCTTATGTCATTAGAGCTATTGAGGCCTGGTAAAGTACATTTGATAGCAAATTGCCAGTACTTTTCCGCTATGTGGAACGTAAAGACCTCCCGCCAGTGGTTTGAGCGCCAGAGGTCACCTCGTGACCTAATATGACCTGAGGTCACGAAAGGTCAAAAAGTGACCTTGCCGTATATCAAATGAAAGCCAGTGACAAGACAAACACGATGGTGTTTGTTTCACCGCTCTAGCTCAATTAGGTCAAAAGTTATTGTCAAAATACTGTTTGTGACCTCTGGTGACCTTGGATGACCTTGGAAAAGTCAAAGGGCAAATATGACCCCTGGGATCCGTGAAAGGGTGTCCAAAAACGCTGTTCTGAGCTGTCTGAGTATTTGCAATCACTTTTGTGGCTTTTATATCATGAAATAGCTTTTCCCCATGCTTTTCCAATGGGAGAGGTCGCCTCGTGACCTGACCTCAGGGCACGAAATCGAAAAATCCCGGATATACACCTTGTAGACCCTGGAGGGGTCATGAAGTATAGGAAGTTTCAAATCGATCGACTTTGAAATGTAGCTCTTACAGAGCTCTAAAGGTGAAGTGAGGTGACCTTGGTTGACCTCGTCTGGTGACCTGACCTTGGGTGACCCGGGGTAAAAAATTTCAGGGATGATGGGAAAATGATGCAGTGAGAGGTAGAGCCCTCAACCGCGGTGCTGCGCCTCGTCGTTTTTCTGCTATCCCGGAAAAACCTTAGGGGGGCCATCGATGGCCCCCCGGTGGGGCGAGGGTTAATTTCCGAGAGCTCAGGGGCCCACCAGTGCGCGTGTCAGACCCCTCTCCAGTGTGGGTGTTAAGGAATGGGACATTGATTACAATTTATTGTTTTAAATACATCCTTACCCTCATGCCCCACGAATCCCACCATTGACACAAGTGTCAATGGTGGGATTCATGGAAAAGAAGGTATTTTTCGTGACCAGAGACGTTTGATAGTCGCAGCGACGGCGGGCCGTGCTGCGCACGAACCTCACAAAAGTGGGGATCGGGACATTTAGGAACTCAGAACTCGTGATTGGTTAGACTTCATTCTTTTTATTGCTGAATCTTATAGAGAAAATTATAAAGAGTAGTACGAGCCTCAAACAAATTAAAATAAGGCATAGGGGAGGGTGGGGTGGGTTGTATCAGTTTTTACTCCAGGTTCATTAATTTCGTAACTACTTGGGATGGCCCCGTGATTTCAATACCACCTCGTAGCTGCATCCTTTGGCTTCCTTTTGCCGATATATTTTTCTTAATCTTTACTGGTTTGTCTCCTACTGCCCGGCGAATGGACCTTTTCACTTGATACAACTTACCCCACCGGTTGGGTGAGTTGTATCACATGGTGGGTCAAGTTGTAACAGTGTGTCACGTTTTGGAGACTGTACCTGCTACCGATCATGGCCGTGGGAACAACCTACAACGAATTTAGAATTTAATTATAAACTTGACTTGCATTTTATTGAACCTAACTATGGACAATACAGTACGAAATTCATGGCGACAAAAAGCGCAAACGAAACATCAACCGTCCAAGTGTAAAAGTGACCCGTTTGGAAAAAGGAAGCCAACACAATGCGTCGAAACCGGCAAATTCTTGACTAGGTACCAGCAGACTTAACCCGCGCCCCACCGGGGGTCCGGCGCCACCTTCGCCCCACCGGGGGCCATCGATGGCCCCCTCTAACTCCGAAAATATGGGCGTTAGCGCAAATCTGCAAAGTGCAATAGAAAGCTCGCGTGAATTCAGTAAGAAATTACTTCGCATGTTTTAGTGCTCAGGTCAATGGTTTGACCTCCAGAGGTCAAATTAGGTCAAGATCGGCTATTTTCACTCAAATATGCAATGATTAAGCAAACTGGGCATAACTCTTATGTCATTAGAGCTATTGAGGCCTGGTAAAGTACATTTGATAGCAAATTGCCTGTACTTTTTCCGCTATGTGGAACGTAAAGACCTCCCGCCAGTGGTTTGACCGCCAGAGGTCACCTCGTGACCTAATATGACCTGAGGTCACGAAAGGTCAAAAAGTGACCTTGCCGTATATCAAATGAAAGCCAGTGACAAGACAAACACGATGGTGTTTGTTTCATCGCTCTAGCTCAATTAGGTCAAAAGTTATTGTCAAAATACTGTTTTTGACCTCCGGTGACCTTGGATGACCTTGGAAAATTCAAAGGGCAAATATGACCCCTGGGATCCGTGAAAGGGTGTCCAAAAACGTTGTTCTGAGCAGTCTGAGTATTTGCAATCATTTTTGTGGCTTTTATATCATGAAATAGCTTTTCCCCATGCTTTTCCAATGGGAGAGGTCACCTCGTGACCTGACCTCAGGGCACGAAATCGAAAAATCCCGGATATACACCTTGTAGACCCTGGAGGGGTCATGAAGTGTAGGAAGTTTCAAATCGATCGACTTGGAAATGTAGCTCTTACAGAGCTCTAAAGTGAAGCGAGGTGACCTTGGTTGACCTCGTCTGGTGACCTGACCTTGGGTGACCCGGGGTAAAAATTTCAGGGATGATGGGAAAATGATGCAGTGAGAGGTAGAGCCCTCAACCGCGGTTCTGCGCCTCGTCGTTTTTCTGCTATCCCGGAAAAACCTTAGGGGGCCATCGATGGCCCCCGGTGGGGCGAGGGTTAAGCCAGGGCTAAAGTCTGTTCAATCTGCAACTGTTCAATGTGAAAAGCCTAAACGTATTAGTTATTGACTTACTAAGTAATCATCTCACAATAGTTACGGGAAGGGTTGTATCAGGTATACGGATGAATTGCATGGACGTGGGAAGTAGGAGGCGGGGGCGAGCAGGGTGTCCCTCAAATTTGCGAAGCGAAGGTGGGGATGTGGCCATAACTTCTCGGGACTTGTTATACTTTAATTTTTGTTTTTGCTTTCATTCCATCAGCGCGGCCTGTCTTGTACTTATCCTGGCCCGCACTTTTTGCAGCAAATATATTTTTACCTAATTTTTCGTTGTGGCTACCTGTGATGATATAGTGTTTTTTGGAAAAAATGAATCTGTGGCGACATCCCTAATGAGCTGTATAGGCAGCGTGGGGTGCCTACCCATTTTATCGGGTCCTAAATAAGCTCAGGGGGCCAAAACTAGCCCAGGGGGCCAACCTTCAACTCATGGGGCCTAGACACGCTGAGGGGGCCCAAAGCAGCTCAGGAGGCCCATACAAACTAAGATGGCCAGACTAGCTGGGTGTCTCGACGAACTCATGGGGCCCAGATACGCACAACGGGCCCCATACAAGCTGAAGGGGTCTATATCAGTTAAACGAACACGATACCAACCCAGGGGTACCCTTGCCAGCTCAGGGGAGACTAATCCAGCTAGGGGCCCTATGATCAAACCAGAGGCCCCTTAAGTAAATCCTATCACGGGCCCTAGACCAGCTCATGGCTGCCACAATAATTTCACCTACAGGGTTATTTTTAGCTTAGGGGCCCAAAGCAGCGAAGGATCTAAAGCCAAGCCAATAAGCTCCTGTGCAATACTCTTTCACGGTCCCAGAACAGCCCAGGGGGCAACCTGAAAACTCGCTCTCAGATAGCTAACAATTAACTCAGAGGGCCCAGGATCTGTTGAGGGGGGCCTACAACAATTAAGGGACCCCGAAAAGCTCAGAAGGTTCCAGTGGCGACACATTCAAGTTCAGTGTGAGGGCCTGGTTATCTAAAGCGGTCCCAGATCAGCTGAGGGGACGCAATATCAGCTCAGAGCAGCCACCAAAAACTCAGAGGCCCAGGCCCGCAGAGGCTCTGCGGCCTCTGATGCTTAGGTTAGCGTCAATCGGAGATTTCAGTAGGGACTCAGCGTTAGTCAAAACAACTGTGATATGTGGAGGTGGTCGATACGGCACCTTAGCTTTCGCCATGACTTAAGTTCAACAAAGTTCACTATATTCATTGTTAATTGCGCTTATTGTAGCGTCAATCGGGGTTTCTGTAGGGACCCAGCGTTAGCCAAGACAACTTTGATATGTGGATGTGGTCGTTACGACACCTCAGTTTTCTTCCAGATCGAAGTTAGCTGTATTCTTTGCTCATGGTGCTTCAGTTAGCATCAGTGGGGGCGTCCAGCTTTTTCTACCAATGTACCAGTCATTACGTTCTGGGCGAAACCTTGCCGGCCCGAAATATGTTTGATGGTAAACGTGAACATGTTTCACTGAAAGGTGCTTTCATGAAAATAAACATTTACAAATACGTTTTTTAAACGCGTTTTTTCTTCGACACTGCCCGCCTATTGGATGGTAAATTGGCGCCCCTCAGATTCCGCGCCCTCAGGTTCGGTGCCCCTCTCCCGAGCCTGCCCCTAACGAAATCCTAGATTCGCCACCGGACTTGTTAGACTTTAATCTTTGCTTTTGCTTTCATTCCATCAGCGTGGTCCGTCTTGCACTTATCCTGACCCGCACTGTTTGCATCAAAAATAGTTTCCCTAATTTTTCGTTGTGGCTAGATGTGACAATGTAGTGTTTTTGGCAAAAACGAATCTGTGGCGACACCCCTAATGAGCTGCATGAACATTGGGGTGAGTTGTATCACTGTTACAACATACCCCACCTGGCCTTGATACAACATGTACCACCCTCCCACATTGGAAAAAACGTCCTCGTGCTCAACAACCAGTGGCCAGCCGAGAAAATCCTTCTCACGCACGAAGCCTTAGAATCTACCCTTACCACTGCTACAGCGATCCTTCCAATTCGTGATCATCTGAATGACAAAAACACACATTTCCTTACGACGAAATTTTACAGAATGACCCCCGAAAACACATTTTCTGCACTCACTGCGAAACGCACCAAGCCAAGCAGACGGCAGTATAAAGAAAGATGGCGGACCGCATGCCGCATCATCTGGTCGTGTCGAGAGCGCTATCTCTTGGATAGTTTTGGAAAAAATCGCTCTGATACAACTTGTCCATGATACAACTCTCCCCGCTCTCCCTAGGAAAACAACTTTACATAGATTTTGAAAAAAATCAAGAATGTTTAATACATTCAAAATTTTATTTTTGAATTATATTTCTCATGAGCCAAAATTCGTAATTCGTCCTTAAGAGACCTAGATCCAGTCTTCATGCTATTTTTAGAATCATACAGGTAAAATTTCGTCTTTAAAAAAGACATGTAAATGAATATGATCAAATGCTTGAGGCTAAAATTTTCAAACCGTAAGTCAGGGAGCAGAATGTATAGAAAAAATGGTCATCAGCTTCATCAATAGCACCCCTCACAAACACATATTCGTCATGCGGCTCTGACACCGAAATCTAAGATATGAGGGTGTTATCGACTTGTCGATATGTCATGGAATGCCGCCTATACGCCATGGACAAACTTTGACAGTGATGTCCACTTAAACTAGGCATCTTAAATGATGCTTTTGATGATGATGCCTTTCTCTCGGTAATTACGCATATACATATTTAGGTCTGAATTCGTATAGAGTTTATTCAATATACCAAGGTAGCATCAATTTTCCCTAAATATCTGTTTCTAGGTTGATCCCCGAACTGGAAAAAATCAAGAATGTTGGGAGATTTTGATCCAAAGAAATTTACAATTACCTGCGAGTTTGAACTGGTGGTCTGGGGGACAACAGACCTAAGAATCGTAAAAAAGTCTGCAAAGAAAATGAGAGAAAACCGTGGAAATGTGATAAGTCAATGTCACCCTTGATTAGCCCCCTCAATCCGCCACGCTCTGCAATGCCCAGTAGCGCACCCAAGGAGAGGGCCAGCGGGCCCGGGCCCCCTTCCCCCAAACGCTTCGACTCCAAAGTGCCGGCCCTCGGCCATGTCTGGCGTGGCACTCGACGTGGGTTCTGGTAATAATGGACCGCTGCAGGCACCCATCAAGAGCAGAAATGAGGCTTGATCTGGCTTTTAGTAATATTTATCCTCTCACCTTACCGCCCCTGCTCACAGTGTGTCGTCCCTGCAGTGAATTATTCACCCAATATGTGATTCAACCACAGGCCAGGTTTATAATAATTGTATCCCCTTCCATAAGCGTTGGAAAGGGGGGGGCAGGGGGCCTGGTCCCCACTTTTTGGCCAAAAATTTCCTGATCTCGGTCAAAATGGGAGACAACAGCACATGCTTATAACCAGCCGCTGCGGAAGGCAGCAAGGAGCCCAAATTCAGACAGTTTTTTTCCTGACGTGGAAAGTGTTTTTCAGCATCAGGTGGGAGTTTGGCTGCCCCCCCCCCCCACTTTTTTGCGCGGTGGCGACGCTTATGACCCCTTCACTTGGGTTTTACACCATACGACAAATATGTATTGCTTTTTACCTGATAAGTACCCTCTCTGGCCAATTTTTCCCCTGCAGTAGCCTGTCACGCCCTGTCAAACATGCCACCTCCCATCAGCCCCCCTTCGTCAGCCGGACCCCCGAACGAAAATCCTTGATACACGCCAGGCAATATCCCAATTCTATAGATCTCAAGAGAGGCATAAAGAAACCCCCGTCAGGTGACATGTGATGCGGACATTTCGTCCATTTTAGTTCGAATCTGCAGTTGTAGCACCCATGTATAACTGACCTAAACTTGACCAAACAACATGTGTGAGGTGTGCGTTCCACCCCTCCTCAGCTGTCCCCGCCCAATGCCCGCCCACTCGCCCGGCTCAGCGCTACAGCGTACAGTGACTTCCAAACTAGTGGGTCGGCAGCGGAAAGATACTTTCGCAACTGACTGTACATACATACATACAACCCAGGTGGTGCCGGGTCGATTTGTTCTGGAACGCCCCCATAGCCAGTTTTCGTTGACCTAGGTCAATATCGTCAAGGTTAGATCGCATTTTCTTTATTTCTTGCTAAAAGATGAAAGATAAAACAAAATTTTGAAAGTGCCTTAAAGACCATTTTATCTGCCAAAAGGTCAAGCTAGGTGACGGAAGAAAATAGGAAATTATCAAAAAGTCAAAGTGTAAAAATTTTGAAAATATCTTTTTTCCAGCATGATCTTCATTTCAAGATGAGCTCAACAATATGTGAAATGTATATATCGGAGTATACGTCTTTGAGTTAAGAAGCACTAAATACGAGTTTACAGCGTGACTTTTTGAAAATGCCTCGGAATTTAACTCGGTCACCGTTGTTTGGATTGGGATAATATTCTCACAGATCTGTTCAGTGTTAAAAACTGCCCCGGACACAAAGTTTCCGGTTTTTTGGACATTTCGGTTTCAAATTGAAATCCAGACACTCTGGCAGACAGTCCACTGTAGTGTCACGGTTCCGTATTTAGGTGTAAGTACTGGCACCGGGTGTTTTTTTTCTTTGGCTCTCTGTGTACGTCAGTACACTGCACTGGTCTGGCTCCGCTGGTGTCCTGGGCTCTGCCGGCGGCGACGCAGTAGAGGGAAAGGCTGATTTGTCTCTACAGCGCCCGGCCCCGCCGCAGTGACGGCGACAACGAACGGTACCGCGGGCGGGAGCCGCGACGCCGCACAGTGTGCTAACCCAGCCCAAAGTGGGGACATAACTCAATTTCTCACGAAGTAAGAATCCTAGAAGCAATTTAAGACTCATACTAAATTATTCATCTTGGTTTCATGATTCCTGAGAAAGCAGGAAGTATGAATCATAAATGAAAAATTTTGGCATAAATCAAAAACTCTTTTCCCGCAGATTACGTGGACATCATATGATTTTCATTAGTTGACCCCAGTGGGCATGGCGGTCAGGCCTTTGGCCCACATCAGCAATAGAATAATGTTATTTATATACAGTAATAAGGTGGCTTTGGATGGATGTTCTAGCTCATGTCCAGTCACTTAAAATTTATACGCATGACATGCTTAGCACTGAAGACGTTATTGAACCCTTGTTTAACTTGAAGAGAGGGGGAGGTGGGAGGGAAGGGGTACACCCAGGTACACTAGCACGTCGTATTTACGAGCTGTAACTTCGTACTGGGGCAGGGAAGTGGCTTTGATACAGGGATATTTGTGATTGGAAGCTTTCAAATATACTATCACCAGGAAATATACATAGGATAGAATCTTGGTCTACTAAGCGAGTTGGCACATAACAGCACACACTCACAGGCGTGGACTGGTGCCAGTTGGCACATAACAGCACACACTCACAGGCGTGGACTGGTGCCAGTTGGCACATAACAGCACACACTCACAGGCGTGGACTGGTACTTTACATAAAGTGGACATCGGAGCAAAGTGTTTTCTGTTTCTCCCCATTATACTGTAGAACAGGCCTGCCGACGTGTATTTTACAAATAGCCTATGACTTTAATCAGCATCAAATTTTGGAAACCTACAGTTCAATCAATTAATCAATTGAAGGCATGTTCTTAGAAACGGTTTATATTTGAGCATGACGGGATCATGTTTGCCTGGAAATGAGCATTGCTATTGGCTTTTGTCGTGTTGCGTAGCGAGGGATTCAAAGGTAGAAGTTTGATGCATTGTCACGGCGATTTCAAAGGTCTCGCTTTTTGCCATTTTCTGACAGTCTGATGATATTACTACTAATTTCAAACATCAAAATCGGTTTCTAAAGGAGCCTAAATTCGATAATGTCCCGATGTTTACCTCCCTTAGCACACTGTGCGGCGGCACTGAGGTGAGAGTGGTTCAGCCCGCCGATCGTCGACAGTCGGAAGGAGGCGCAGCACGGAGCGGACGGCCAGGGACGACCCACGGGCGGAAAGGAGAAATCCAGACGGCACTGAAACTCCGCGAGGGTTGAAGAACTGGTTATATGAGGTGGTGCACAACGAGATGGTAGAGGGACTGGTCAGCTGAAGACCCCAGAGATGACGCATTAACTACCCTGCCGGATACACTCAGAGGTAAGCGTGAGCCTTGCTTACCCGCAATAATTTCTAGAGCATAACGAGGCAGCAACTGCTACTGCTCAGTGGTGTCGTTCACGCTGTAGTTAGGCTCTCGCTGACGCTGAGCCGTGGGGAATTTTGGGGATCAGATCTCGCGTCTCAGAAAACTCTCCAGTATTTGAAATCGGGATCTTTGGCTTTAGCCATGTCACCATCAGTTCATATTGTCAAATTCACTCATGTTATCAAATTTAAGTATAAAAATGTATGCTTCCCCATTTCATTGTTGTTGAGACCCGATAAATCATGAATTCAGAACATTAACCATATTCCTAACAGGAAGGGTAGCGGATTCTGCCCACCCCTCATGTTTTCCTATCATAACCTTTCGCGATAGGCTTTTGAAACGTTTTGAGTTTTAAAATGACATCGGGCAGACCCCCTGAAATTTTTTGAACATATATTTAGGGAGGGGCGGAGCTATGGCTCGGTATTTGGGGACGGATCTATTCGCAAACCAAGTATTATCGTTGCCGGCGTATTTTTTTTTGTAAACAAAGCCGCCCGAGAAAAATTGAGATCTATCAGAATGTTCGAATATTATACATTAGACGTCAGGTAAGTTTTTAATTATATTTTCATGCAATTGTTTGGGACAGAAGTGGTTCCAGCACCTTAAAATGGAGCGTTTCTATTCTAATTGGGTTGTACTCTTGCAGAGTTGTGTTGCAGTGCACAGGCTGCTCGCGGTACAGTCGGTAGGAGTACAAGTAGCTTTGCCGTACTCTCAACCTTATATGTAAAAAGATGCAGTAAGGGGTGAAGAGTGATAAGATTGTGGAGGTGGAGTCTGAGTTCTGAACTTGGATTTTGATGTTGAAAATAAAAGACCTCGACCGGGTCCTGAAAAAGATGCAATAGGGGTGTTAAGATGTTGTAATACGAGGGTTTCACGAATTTGCAAGTGTATTTTAGTATACGGAGCGCAATGAGTGAGACAAGCATGTTCGGTTTGAATGTAGTTCCAAGCAGGGTCGGATCCAGACCGACGGTTGGGGGAAGGGGGCGGGGCTAGGGATCCTGAAAACCACGCTTTAAAAAAGTGGAAAAATCGGGGGGCTTGGGACAATTGCCCAGATGGCCCCCCCTCTCCTCTGGGTCCACCAAATTAGCCAGCAACCATGAATAACTTTTTAATTCTTCCAGATTGTCACTGCCCAAAAAAGCTACCACATGTTCGTATATTTTGTCTTAAGATCCACTGTATGCGGTTTTTCACTTGACACATCATTTCTATAAAAGTAGGTAAACACTCGGGATATTGGCTAAAATACACACAGAGCATAAGAGACATAAAATCGTAGCGCTGAAAATAAAAAGACAGGTAACCATCAAGAGTAACGATAAAATTATTACTATAAAAACAGACATTAAGCATGCTCACTCGCGGCGTGACAGCAGCGTGTTTCTCAGCCATGGTCTATAAAGTACACGGTCGTCCACTGCCAGCTGGTTGTACATTTGTACTCCTCGGTATACAATACTGCTCTAGGTTTGTCGTATTGTCGGCATTACTTTTGGGTTAGAGGTACCAATATGGTTGTTGTCACGACATCCAATCTTATTTTTAACGATTTATTCTAAAAGGCATTTTTGTGTGAAGCTCAATTCGAGGTCTGGCTATACTAGGACTGAGAATTATTGACATTTATTCCACGATTCTGATGAAGGGCTGTGCCCGAATATATAATCTTCAGTTTTTTTTACATTTCCGGATTCGAGGGGAGAGGCCAGGGAACATCTTAACAACTCATCATCATGCTCCTCGCCGCAGCACTTCAAAACTTATCATTGTTTCTAACCACTTTCAATTTCGGATCTCCAAGAAATCAGTCGGTCCCGTCTGCGCTCGAATTCGCCCGTCACGCGCGTGTATGATCCCTAATGGTAGCGGTACCGCCCGTGTTTAATACCCTCCGTCACTACACCGACGCCGATCCACCTCGTCGACCCGAACTCGTACTCGTATCGAACTCGAACTCGTAGTCCCGCGTGCGTGCGCGTCCGTGCTGGTCCGTTCGCGTCCCCCACCCCCACCCCTCCACACTCATCGCTCCTTAACCCCGATGCCATCCTCTGCATATCAGTTCTCTCCTTTTGTTGTAGCGTGCATATCTTTGTGTATGAATGTATGAATGCATGTTATGGATCAGAAATGTGTAAGGTTTTAACTGCTACTGATGTCGATTGGTGCACGGAAATGTATAAATTAGGACATGGCAGACAATTCTGGGTACAAACCTGTTCTGATCGTGACTGATAGAAAGAGTCGCCTCACTTCAGTGTCTATTGAGTGCACACACAGTCTCGGCAGTGCCGGCACGGCGCTCCGCCCTTGGCACTAGTCTGCACGCGTCTGGCCGGCCCCGCACCGACTGGGCCGGCCAGGTAACAGGTCACGTGACCGAGCCTCAGCATAGCGCCTTCTAACCAAACACCTCCCCCTGAGTTATATATCAACCACTTAATAAGCTAATTGACTGAGCCAGCTGATAGGGACAAATCTCATAGCTAATGAGCTAATAATAAGCTAATCCAATAAGCTGATTATTCCAATCCTATTGAACCTTTTGATCCTATTGATGATTCCACCTAATCCAATTGACTGAGGCGGCTGATAGGGGCAAGCCAATCTTGTTGGGCAACAAAAGTAATAATCCCGCACACAACTCGGTGCAAAATTAACCAAAGAAACGGTGTCACGCATAAGAAGCAAATCACACCCAAACACATACCCGACCCCCTCCCAGTCGATTACGCATACGACTTCTTTGAGGGATCGACGACGAGACGGTCGGGTTCTCTCCGCTGGCGTTGGCTACGACGCGGTGAAACCCGAGATGAATTATTCGATGGCGCTTGATCAGCGAAACTGACACGCTTTGGCGGTGATGGAGGCGCCGGGAGAGCCGGTAGGGGGCGCTCCGGAGGTGAGGCAGCTACAGTAGGTGGCGGGATGGCACCGTCGGGCGTCAGCAGCGGCTTGCCAGTGGTCTTGGCGGTGTTCTCGCTGAGGGGGGTTGGTGGGCAGCATGGTCGTAGGAACCGGCGATTTCGCCAGAGGATACGGCCGCTCGGCAACTTCGTGAGGTATGTGCGGCGGTGTCCGATAGCCACAACTACCCCTGTCCGATCCCAAAGGCCAGTGCGGGGGTCCCGGATGCAGACGTGAGCGCCGACACGTAGTGGAGCCAGCGGCTTCGATGTGGAGTCATATCGCTCCCTTACTGCTTCACGACTGGCGTGAGCAGCCTTGTCTAGCTCGTCCGCAGCTTGTCGCCACCTGGGTGAGAAAGCAGTGTGGTGCATGGGCACGACTGCCCTTATTGGATGGCCGTACAGGTGTTCGGCGGGCGATCGTCCATCAGCCCGCAGTGTGTTCCGTCATTCCAGAAGTGCTTGTGCGAACTCGTCGTTGTCAGTGTCGCCGCCAGGGCAGCACTTCTGCACTAGGCGTTTGACAGCTTTTACAGCCGCCTCCGCATGCCCGTTTGACTGGGGATAGTGCGAGGATGACACACGGTGCTCGACGGCCCATCTCTTTAGGAAATCGCGCGTGTAGCGTGCCGTAAAGGCTGGACCGCCATAAGATTTGAGGCAGTTTGGGACTCCAGTGGCTGCGAACACTTTTCGTAGAGTTTGGACAAGTGTTTTGGCAGTGGCCTCTCTACCGCATGACACCGCGATCGGCCACCCAGAAAGTCTATCCGCGCATATGAGGAATGACTTCCCTGCATACGAAAAGAAATCTGCGGATAGAGTTTCAAAAACTCGCGAAGGTTCCGGGTCACTTTCCAATGGCTCCTTTTGTTGAGCTGGAAGATATTTCCGGCATGCTGCGCATGCAGACACGGTATTCTGCACATCCTGGCTGAGACCGGGCCAGTAAACGGTCTGTCGAGCGCGGCGCTTGGTTCTTTCCACGCCCTGATGGCTGGCGTGCAGCCGCTTCAGCATGTCACGCCGAAGGGCCCGTGGGATCAGCAGCCGTGATCCACACAAGATAATACCGTCGTCGAGGGAGAGGCTATCACGCACCGACCAATACGGCTGCAGTCCTGACGGCAGGTCCGTTTTGTGGTCGGGGAATCCATCCTTGATAACTTGTGTGAGGGCCCGGTAGTCGTCGTAGTTCTGAGCGGCTGAGCGGATTTCTTCGATCATCAAATCCGGTACAGGCGGCGGACTGCCGGTGTCGTTCAACTCCAGAACGCTGGCCAGAAGGACGCTCCGGATCTGGTGATGTACGTCGTATTCAGCTTCTTCGTCTTCCTTAGTTGGGTCAGTCACGGGCGCCCGGGACAGAGCGTCCGGGATTCAGTGCGATTTCCCAGACTTCCATACTGCTGTGAAGTGGTAAGACACCAGCTTCTCTCGCAGCCTGAGGAGCCGAGGGTTTTCGGTCTGAGCAAGCGACTTCTGGTTAAGGACCGGAACTAAAGGCCTATGGTCAATGATCAGGTCAAAGCCCTTCAGGCCGGCCAGATATGTGTGGAGCTACTTACAAGCCCACGTGATGGCCAAAATCTCCAGTTCAATAACTGCATATCTGGACTCCACTTCTGTAACGAACCGAGAGCCGCACTGGATTAGACGCCAGTGGCCATCTTGGAGCTGTAGAAGGGCATATGCCAGGCCATGCAGACGAGTAGCGTCGGTATGGAGTGCAGTGGGCAGGCCGGGCTCGAAGAAAGCCAGAACAGGTGGCTTCACCTGCGAGGCCTTCACCGCTTCGAACGCCGCCTGGTGTGAGCCTCAGTCCAGCACCACTCGTTCTGAGGTCGCAGAAGGTCACGCAGCGGGCCTGCTGTACTGGCAGTCTCGGTCGAGAACGAGCCGAGCTGATTGAACAGGCATATGAAGCTGCGCAAATCCGTCAGGTTCTACGGCGTGGGAAAATCTGTGAATGCGCTCAGCTTGCGTTTGTCCACAGTGTAGCCGCCAGCGCTGATGTGGTAGCCGCAGTAATCTATATCTGACTAGGCGAATTGCAGCTTCCGAGGGTTGAGGGTGATTCCATGCTGAGCGCATCTCTCTAGAATGGTAATAACATGCTGTAGATAAGACGAGTAATCTGCATCGTAAGCAAGAATGTCGTCCGTGAGCTTGCATGTCCTCGGTATGCCGGCGAGTGCAAGGTCACCGCGACGATTATATTCGTCTCCAGATGAGCACAGACCTTGGGGCGCTCTCCTGAACTTATACCGCCCCCAGGGCGAAAGAAAGCTTGTGAGATCCTGCGAGTCCCTTGCGATTGACAGTTGCATATAGCCGTTCTTTGCGTCCATCTTCGTGAAGAACCTGCTGTCCTTATTGATGCCAGTGACAAGGTCCTGCGCTGACGGGGCAGGATGAGCGCCACGTCGAACGTGCTTGTTGAGCACCGTAAGATCGACGCATAAACGGACGTCCACTGGACCACCGTCAGTGCCTTCAGCAGGCTTCTTCGGCACGGGAACGAGTGGGTGTACCCATGGCGTGGGGTACGTGACCTCCTCTATGATGTCATCCCTCACAAAGTCGTCCAGCTGCTTTTTAATCTTGTCCCGCCATGCGTAGGGTATGGAGCAAGCAGATGTGATGGCGAATGGAACGGCGTCATCGTTCAAATCAATCTTCATAGGACCACCTACCATCTCACGCAGGGGTCGATCCATGTCAAAGACCTCAGGGAAGGCGGCCTTCAGCATGTTCAGGTGCTCCTCTTTGACAGCTGAAGAGGGTTCGCCTTGTTCAGGAAGCCAAACGGGGTACTTATCTTGCCTCGACCCGACTGGCACGGATGACGAGCGTCTTCCCTGTCCCTCAGGCGGCGTCTCCTTCTTGACCTTGCTGTTGAAGGAGATGGAGGCTGAGTAGGGCGCAGCTGATGCTGACCGGTGGGATCTGACTGTTTTCTGACTGTAGGAGCCCTCCATGCTGTGCGTTGGCAGAGACTGGCTCTGTTTAGCGCCTCTGTTGAAGGCGTTGTCGTCCCCGTTGCTTCCCTTACTGACGTCCAGCTGAGGGTGAGCACTTGCTCGCCTGATCTGTCGTGGGAAGTCGGTCGGTAACAGACGAAGCGCGACACAGTGGAACCAAGACAGCAGCGCGCCGTTGACATGGGGAACCACACAGACTGTGACAGCTGACACAGTTTCTTCGCCCAGTGTCAGGGAACACTGGAACGTGCCTCGACAGTGCAGTTCTTCTCCTGCAGCTCCAAATAAGCGGTCCGAGGGAGGCTTCAAGGCGTGGAGATCTACCCCGATCCTGCTGGCTTCATCGAGGCCCATGGCACAAATCTCTGCTCCCGAGTCTGGAATCCAGGATACAACAGCATTTCCTTGGTCATGTTGTACCTGTATATCCACCTTCGGTGTGCGGTGCGCAGTTAAGCCTTGGACACGTATGCCGTGCAGGCGCGTGCTTCCCGGGGACGGTGAGCGCTCCCGCCGCCTCCCTCTGTCAGGCTGAGGAGGCCGGGTAGACACCTCGGGAGGATCCCTTCTGTTGCTCGAGCTGTTGGCATGGGATCGACGCCGGCGACAGACGGAGGAAAAATGTCCTACGGTATCGCACGCTGCACACCTCTGGTATCGGGCTGGGCAGGTCGATAGCAGCTCGGGAGGATGCCAATTACCGCCACAGTAGCCACAGCGCTTGCTCACTGGGGCGGCGTTCCTGTTGTGGCTGGGCTGGCGTGCACGCCGGTAGGCTGATACAGCGCTGATGTGATCCGAAGCGATGACGGATGCGTTGGACTGAGCGGTTTCACGCGCCCGGCAGATGTCAACAGTCCATGTGAAATTCAGATTTTTCACCGCCAGTAAAACTTGAACGGTCGCCTCGTCACGCAACCCCGTGATAATACGGTCGCCAAGGCGATCTTCTGAGCAGTGAGTGCAGAAATCGCAAAATTGCGATATTTCTTTCAGGGCTATTAAGAAATCGTCAAAACTTTCATCAGACGCCTGGTTTCGCTGGAAGAAATCTCGGCGGTCTAGAATCACATTGCGCTGGCTTCTCAGGTAAGTCTCCATGGCTGACACAACCTCGTGCAGGCTGGCCGTTTCCAAAACATCAAGTCCATGCTTGATGACACGATGCCACTCGTCGTCCACCAGTGAGTACAGCATTGCCCGCTGTTCAACTGTGGAGAGCTGATCGACTCCAGTCAACATGATGTACCCCTGCACCCGTTCACGCCAAGTAGAAAATTCCCGAAGACTGGCAATGCCAGACAGGTGTGGCACCAGTGTCGCTGTAGCGGGCAGTCTCGGGCGTGGTGCAGGTGCTGCATTTTGATATCCGTCTGCTGTTATAGGAAGAGATGTGGAAGCCTGTGCCGTAGCTAAAGCTTCCAGTCGCTCTTCCCGCTGGTTGGCTATCTCTACCTGCTGACGTACAGTCTGTTGCGAAAGTATCGTTCCGTTCCAGGGGTGTCCGACCAGGCGAGAATATGAAGTTTGGGAACCACATGTCTGAGGGCGTGGCCTGTTTGGCTGGTCGACCTCCCCAGCGGTTAGCGGGTCGGACCGATGAGTCTGGGGTCAGCCGGGGAGGGTGGGGCGTCCCAGTGCTTTCACTTTCAGTCGTGGAAACTCCTGTATTTGAGCCTCCCCAACAGAGAGGCGAAGCACCACAATGGTAATTTCTCGGTTCCGCTGCGGTGGGCCACCAAGTATCCTTCCCCACTATTGAGAGCTGAACCCCAAATACCATTGGAGGCAGGACCGTGTGTTTTAGGGTAGTATTACTTCCAGGAGGCGGAGGGGAGAGCAGAGGTCACATTGAGGTCACATTATTTCCAGAAAGTTGGCAGGAGGGGGGATAACATGGTTGTCGGGGGTGCAGAATGGGCAAATACAGGATTTCTTATGGGAGGACGCATGATTGAAAGCAGGTAGCCATCCGAGCCAGAAGGGGTAGGTTTCAGAACCAGTCTTAAACACATGACATTTCCAGCATTCTCCCACCTGGCATATATATTCGGGTTATTACCACGGTACTCTGTGCACCATGTTTTCTTCATGAGTAATTTGTGCGAGAAAAAAACGATCACTTTTACTTTGACCTTACCAAGCAGCAAAGGCGCTGACGTGGCTGAAGCTATGCTCGAACAGCTGGCTGAATACGACGTAGATGTGACGCCAGTCACAGGTGTTGTCTGTGACACGACAGCGGCCAACTCAGGCTGGAGATCAGGTGCCACGTGGAGGCTGGAGCTGGAAATCGGCCATGCTGTGCTCGGCCTGGAATGCCGCAGGCATGTACACGAGCTTCACGTTTCTCATGCAACAAAGACCATTTTTGGAGGAACAAAAGGTCCGTCGAAGGCGCTGTACAAGGAGCTCAAACAAAAGTGGTCACAGCTAGAAAAAGACGGTCCAATCATTGGCTTTGGCTGGTCCTGAGGCGTGGATTTCCTGAACAAGAAAGCAGAGAGCGTGCTCGGCTGGGCGACAGATCATATGACCTCAAGCACATTTCTGAGAGATGACTACAAAGAAGGGGGCGCGGTGGTGGAGTGGTCAGCGTAGCTGGCTTCCACGCAGCCGACCCGGGTTCAAGGCCCGGCGGCTTCCCTGAACAAGGAGCAAGCTGGCTCCCGAGAAACCCTTCCAACAGGGAAAGAGTTGGCGACGCCATATGACCCTGGCAGTTGGTGCGTCGATAAGCCCCAAAAATTATTATTATTGACTACAAAGAATTGTGCTCACTGATCGTTACCTACCTGTCGGGAGAGTTACCTGAAAACTACCGGATGCGCAGGCCAGGAGCAGCAAGCGAAGCAAGGCTTCTGGCAGATGCGTTGTATGCCATCAAAATGGATCTGCTGTTCTTTCAACTCAACCTCTCAGATGAAAATGCAGCCAAGATCAAAAGCTTGGCAATTTTTGTCGTTTTTTTAATGTTCCCTTCTTCCTTCGCTCCGGGCTTACTGTCACTGCAGTATGGGACGGCCTCCAATACTACAGGGAGATGCAACAGCTGTCCGAGCTTGCACCTTTCTGCCCGATCGCTAACGCCGTTCTGAAGTTTTTAGAGAGACACACGGCCTACCTGGAAGCGGCGACACTAGTGTTGGTCATGTTCAGTGAAGACGTGTTGGAAGAGGAACGTCAGAAGTTAGCGGAGTGTTTGTCCTTAATGTCGAGACCTGAGGTAATTCCAGCCGGGAAACCACTTTCCATGAACATTCATGGGGTCAAAAACCTGACGGATCTTGTGGGCGAAAGATCGTGGCTTCTGTTCAACCTGCTGAGTGAAATGGACACTTCATGGCTTACAGATGATGTCAAGGAATGGCCAGATTCAGCTGGCTACAGTCACGTGAGACGCTTTATTCGTGACCTTGCAGTTGTCAACGATGGCGCCGAACGTGGCATTGGGCTCTTGCAAGAGCTCATAGACAAGACCCAAGATGAAGAGCAACTGAGGGCTCTAGCACAGGCAGGCCTGTGACCATACCAAAGAGGCTTACTCGCGCCTTTAGTGAAACACGTAGCACATATGAATAGAGTGTTTACGCTGTTTGCTCAAACAATCTGTGTTTTGCCCTTTAAGTTATGAGCGATATGACTGCACAAAGGATGTATGTCAGAACTGCCGGAGGCGTAATGACCTGGTGCTTCAGGAAAGCTGATATATGTTTAGGAGGAAATTGTTATGTCTTTGCAACTATGGAGGTATGTTTTTCATTCGGAATGGCTGCAGGGTGCTTAGCCGTATAATCAGATAATAACTGCAGATGCTCAGGAAAAGGAGGTCTTGTCAAAAAGTAAAAGTTGGAATTTAGCCACATGACGATGGCAAATAAGCGAAAACTATCTATTTTGGGCTCTACCAGCCCAGGTATGATACTGAAGAAAACAACACACACGTTTATTTCTTCAAATTGATTAAATTTCGGCCTTAAATATCCACCAATACCACGAATATCATGGAATCCCCTTGAGGAGACTTCAACGTGGCAATACCGATAGCACCAAATTTAGGCTTAAACTTCAAGCGCTCGGGGCGAAGAGAGTTTACCGGTCAAGAATTCTAAAAATTGGTTGAAATAATGCTCATGGAATAAGAAAAGGGATTCAGAAGTCCCTGCGTGCCTACATAAACTTTTTTGAAAAGCGGGACACCCTACTGTACAAGCTCAGTCAGGCTGCTGACCGCGGCCGTGAGGCTTTCCATTGCTACTGAAAAAACAGCAACAGCCAGAACCGAGAATCGAACCAAGGTCTCACGCGCAGTACTGGTCAAGCGTTCCGCGCTCCAGACCACTCGGCTACGGAAGACAGGTGTAGGGCGAGTGTTAGGTCGAAGTAGATCAGCGATCCTCAACAGTTGACGCGCAATCAGGGGATGACGTCACCCTAGAGAACACGGCAGACGGGCGTTGCGCACAGAGTCCACATGTTAGGCACACAATTCACTGATTAAATCACTTGGAGCCAATATGTAGATCACAGAAACCAACCGACCGCGCCATGTTCTGATCGTGACCGATAGAAAGAGTTGCCTCACTTCAGTGTCTATTGAGTGCACACACAGTCTCGGCAGTGCCGGCACGGCGCTCCGCCCTTGGCACTAGTCTGCACGCGTCTGGCCGGCCCCGCACCGACTGGGCCGGCCAGGTCACAGGTCACGTGACCGAGCCTCAGCATAGCGCCTTCTAACCAAACAAAACCAACAAAAATTTCCTGCGACTTTTTGCAATTCTTGGACAATATTTTGTATTTTTACCGCAATGCGCCTGGCCGCCGCGGCGCCCATGCAGCCATAATGACAGAGAGGACACTGGGGTTGTGGAGTTCTGGACTTTTTAGCGATAACTACAGCTGAAGGAAGGTGGTATCAACAAAGGCGGATCCAGGGGGGAAAGTGGGGAACTCCCCTTCGATTTATCTTCGTCGCCCCCTGAAAGTCCGATGCCGCCCCTTAAAATGTCACTTCTCTTCCCTTTCCCCCATGATGTGACTATGGAAGGGGGTATCGACCCCTACGATAGAATTTGGCGCGCACTTGATAATTTTAAGGTTCCATCTGATGGTTTTACGCCCCGAAAATTGGCAACCTCGTGGTCCGGGTGCCACCCCCCCCCGACCAAGTGCCCCCGATCAAATCTCTTGCATAAGCTTACGTGCGGCACCACCCCAAAACTTGTGTGATCCTCTATTGGTGTTTACTGGAGATGGCCTTAGTAGCTCTTCCGGAAAAATAAATAACAGAATAATAAAATGTTAACATGTGCAGTGGAGGAGGGATCCTAAAATGCCCTGTCACCTATTTTTCCAAGCCGGCCAAAAAACCGTTCACTACCAGAAAACGTTACTCTGCCGTATTTGAGAGAATTTATGACCGCGTCGGTTGGTGAAAGAATTTTGAAAATCAGTCAGTAATTTTTCGACTTATAAGCTTTCAAAGTCAGACCTATATTTTGAGACCGTCGCAATCACGTGTTCGCACCAGATCACCTGCACTGTTGACTAAGTGGTGACGTCATAACGTCATATAATCAAGTTATACGTCAAGGTCAACCCACATGAATTTCAAGGTCAAATTTTTCAGGTCAAGGTCATTGACCTCAGTACAGGCCATTTTTTAACATGCTCACTGGGGGACCATTTACCCCCCAGTCGGCCGAAATGCCCCCCAGTGCCCGGAAATTGGCCCCCCAGTGAAATAGACAGATGACTTAAAATTTACCAAATGGAGACTCGCCTAACGAAAATAAGACAGAACACCACCCGATAATTATAACTTTGTTCTATTTCTGGTCCCAAATTGGCAATCCACAAAAATTGTGTTAACAAATTTCCCCCGTGGCTTTCTGCTAAAGTGCTCCATCTTGCGAAGACGAAACAAAGTGCGTAGTTACGGGAAATTCCGGCAAAGCAGCCTCAGCATCAACTGCTCACAACGCTGGAGAAGAACGCTGCCATACAACCAATCAAACATCCTGTTCTATCCGACCGGAAGCCCACATCCCAGCCAGTACCGTAACATTGCATGATGCCCTCGTGTCACACGCAGTCAGTTGTCAGCGCTAAGAGCTCGTTCGTGGATTAGACGGGACATGGTATAGTCAAAGTGCGTAAGACTGGTTGCTGGTGTGGCGGTATGAAGTGCTTAGCCTTTCTATTTATTGTTGTGGTGGTAGCATACATAAACTTCGCCACCGGCAAAAAGTGAGGGGGCCAGCCAAGCTTGAACCTGATGCTGACAGCAACCTTTCCACGTTAGTACCAACAAATTTTCGAATTTGGGCTCCTTGTTGCCTTCAGCAGCGGCTGGTTACACAAATATCCGGTTTACTCCTATTTTGACTGAGATCAGGAATTTTTTGTCAGAAGTGGGGGGGGGTGATTGATGATAAAAAATGTTCTGGTTATGTGGATAAAATCATTCGATGGCCACGCAGGGTTGGAAGGACACCCCTGGCTTCCTATTAGGTGGGTAGTGTGCTAAAAATATTGCGTCAAGTCAATATCAAACAGTCAACAATTAGTTTTAAACAGTGATACAAGTCGCTTTTTCTGTGGCTGTATGACTACCGCTAGGGGTCGTTTTAGCCTCAAATCTGGCTTTTGTGGTGTTTATTTGGCTATTTTAGTGGAAATACAATTTTGCCCCTCTTTGGCCCTTTTTCTAACTCGGTTTGACCTTTTCCGCTGAAAAAATCTGGGAGCCCTGGGCAGCATCTATAATCTCTAGACTAAAAATAACTAAAAAATTGAGAAACTTTTTTAACACTAACGCGTCTAAGTTTTATTAAACCCCCTCAAAATGGGGTCTTGACTGACCCCTTGAAGACACTAAAATGGCCAGCACATGAAGTGCCCACCCCCACTGACTTTTCCTTAAAAAATGCCCTGCCTCAGTATTCCGGTGAGATGACATTATTCATTATGAAGTGTGTTATGCTATGATTTCGTAGTTAAGGCTACTCAAGGTCAAGTCAAAGGTCAAGGTCAGAAGTCTTTTTAAACGTCAAATAATCGTTTCCCGCCCAAAGGCTACTATAGAGCCAGTTGAATTAAACATTATTGTGAATCTGGCACATTAGGACGTCATAGATCATTGACCTTGAATGACCTTGGCCTAAAAATTCCAGATAACAGTGTGGCACCTTTCCTATATGAATATAATCCGCTTTTGTTGTATTCTCGGCTATTTTCCGCATAGTTACAGAATTTCCCAATACGTCCCCTAGCAGGGCCCATATTTGACCTTAGCGACCTCGTTTGACTTTGAAGATATTCTTAGGTCGATAAAACTTGGTCATAATGTTGATCGTTATTGCCCCCACGAACACCAACGGACGTTTTTATAATCCTCTTGGCTTCCGAGATCTCAGGGGGCACTTTAGGGCCTCCTCAACTGTGCGTTGACGCCAGACCCTTCTCCACTGCGCATGTTACTTGGAGCGTAGATTTCAGTATTAGGCTATGAAATGAGAAATGATATTCCTATATTGTAACAAGTTATTTTTGTATTGATTGAGACCCTTTGAGGGCTTATTTGGAAAATGATTTTGGGGTCACTTTAGGACCCCTCCTCTGTGCGTGTTAAGTCCAAATTTGAATGCAGTGTGAAATGTTGTCATTTTATCACTAACAAACTGACTCCCAGCCAAACTAATATAATTCATTAATGGATTCTGTCGTTAGGAATAAATTCCGGCTAAAAGTGGAAAAGTTCCGACTGTGCAGCGGTCCCTTCAGACGGAAACGGAAAACAGCCGCACATACCTCGGCGGCATCCGTGTCCGGGGCCTCGGCGCGCGACGGACGCCCCAGCTTCGCGTGCAAGTATGCTACGCCCAGACCAGCCTCACGATGATGTGGACCCCCGACACGGCTGCAGAAATATCGGCGATGGGAAACGATCAAGCCTGCAGCCTGGAAGTGGACCTGTCTGCGCTTTCACTACCGTCTGCACGTATCTACGGCGCCGGCGGGCATCAACTACCCTGCGTCGGCACATTTCTGTGCACGTTGAAGCTGAATGAGGTCAGCGCTCCTGTAACGGTCAGCGTCATCCCGACCATGGACGGCGCCCTGCTGTCCTGGTTCGACAGCATCGCCATAGGTCTGCCGCCCGCCAGGCTGCGTCGCGACCAGTGCACCCGGCGGTATCCTGACGTGCCGAACGTCGATCCCCGCAACAAATCTCATCTGTAACGAATGTGTGAAAATCCACTGACTCTGTCATTGCGTGTCTATTTGCGGTGATCGACTAGGGGAGGTTAGGGCTGCCCATTTTACTTACGCCCGCAGGTTTCCAAAATAGTCCACCAGATTCCCATTATTTGGCCTAAATGCTACTCAGAACTTGTTTTGTTTTCTTCGAGACTAAAAAAATGACCATGCGCAGCGAGGTTGAAGATATCCCCTATATTGCACTAATACCCCAATCTATACCATGAAACATAAGGTATCAAATATGTCTAGCAAAAAGATTACTGGTTATATTCACACACCTCATTTATTGCGCTTCATTGAGTACAAATGTGACAAGAAGCTTTACGGGTAACACAGTAGCAAGTCACAGTCATTCACAAGAAGCATTGATGATTCTCCCTTCACAATACCTCCCAGCCGCCGACGTCACCGGCACCGCCGGTCTAGATTCTCAGTTTAGCCCTCAAGTGTTTAATACGGTGCAAACCTTTAAACTTAAACTACCAGTAGTTTTTGTTTGTTAATGTCTTTTTGGTGAAGTTGGCATATACCTTCCAGAATATCTCCATACCCTGCACCAGATTTATTCTTCTGAGCCAGTCTTTCCAAGTAAGAATTTTGTTGTACTCTGTGATGGTGCAGCAGAACCTCTCGGTCAGGTGGTTGGTCACTTTGGCATTCCGCACAAACTCCTCAGTTTCCTTGTACTGGTGGTCCTTGCCCCACAGCTTGGAATCCCTCGCCAGTTACTTGTGGTCGACTCCCAAGGATTGCGAAAAGCATGAAGGATTTAGGATCACACAGGTCGGCCAGTTCGGTCTTGGAGGTGAGCTCTTTGAAGCTGGGCTTCTCGAGGGAGTAGCGCTCAGGGCAAGTGTTGGGCAGGCACGGCTGGTATACCGCCGAGCTAGCCAGCAGCCTCGCCCACAACCCCCTTTGCAGTACTCCCTCGAGAAGCTCACCTCCAAGACCGAACTGGCCGACCTGTGCGGCTCCAACTCATTCATGCTCTTCACCATTTTCAAAATCGATCACACGTGGCTGGTGATGGATTCCAAACTGTGGGGCGAGGACCAGCAATATAAGGGAACGGAGGAGTTTGTGCGGAATGTCAGAGTGGTCAACGATCTGACCGAGAGGTGCTACGGCACCATCACAAAGTGCATCAAGATTCTTACTAGGGAAAACCAGCTCATAAAAAACTGCCAGGGCGTGGAGAAGTTCCAGAAGGTGCATCCCAACTTCACCAAAATGACACTGAACGACAAAAAATACTGGTAGTTGAAGTTCAAAGGTTTGCACCGTATTAAACACTTAAAATATAAACTCAAAATCTAGCCCGGCGGTGTGGGTGGCTTAGAGGTGCTGTGAAGGGAGAATCATCAATGTTTTTTTGCGATTGACTGTGACTTGGTACTGTGTGAAACGTGAAGCCTCATTCGTACTCTATGAAGCGCAATAAATGGGTGTGGCTATAAAATCAATAGTCTTTTGCTAAAGATATTTGATAGTTTTTAGGTTTCATGGTCTAGTTTGAAGCATTGCACAGCGGTGCAGCGGGTGTAAACAGCAGGGTGAAACCCTTAAAAGTGACTTCTTAGGAATGATATCAAATGGATATAATACTTTTAAGAATTCACTGGAACATGGGAAACCTTGCTTACTTCCTTCATTTGCCGTGCCACGTCCATTTCACGGCTGCTGAACCATGACAATTCTTCCATGTCATTACATACCGCAATCTTACTAAAAAAAACAATGGCATGATTCCAAACAAGAATCGCAAATATTAACACCTAGCCAGCATTGCATTGTTGCCGTTCAGATTTCTGTGACCTTCTGGTCATAGAAATACGGCTCTAGCTGGTCCCAACAACATTTTGAGGCCATTTTAATAACGGTGTGTTGTGGAAATAAAATCCCACACAAAGCACGTTTTCTTAAACCAGCAAAATTATTACTATCAAGATCAGCTGGAAAATAGGTTTAAAAGAGGCGAATAATTGAGGGAGTGCCCTCTATAGTCTTAATAATGGAATTGGCAGGTTGGCATCCGGCGACCGAAAACAAGTTATGACGGTTTTAGTTCTACTGATAATTAGCGGAGGACTAAAATCATGAATTTGTTTTGGGTCGTTGCATGCCAGTCTGATGCTGTCGCCATTCAAATACTATAGAGGATAAAAACTGGCGATTTTGCGTATGTGTGTACGTAATAGCACGTAACATGGCATTAGCTGCAGTTGTCGATATGCTCCAAATCAAACACGTTTCCGTATAAATCGCAGCTTATTGCTTTCGGTCAGATGTGCCGGCTTTGTCGTCATTTGAATCTATTGTACTAAGCATAAGAGCCATCAAATACCCTCAATAGTCTTTGTGGTGGAACTGAAAATGAGAGTCAGAAGAAAAATTGTGGTGTTTTCATGCGTGACCAAAGCGTGATTTGACGGAAACCTGAATTCGAAACACAAGTATGTTTTGTGTTTGTTTGTACCATTCAACGAAAAGCCTTCTAGTCAATTAAAAATTGATTTTCTATCATTATAAGTCCTTGATTAGAAAAAGACCACTACCCATAGGCGGATCCAGGATCGCCAATCGGGGGTGGGAAGGGGGGGCACATCGCTGGGGTGGGGGCTGCCATCCAGACAAAGGGGGCACCACTTTTGGCCGGAAAATCTTATCAGGTGGACGTGAAATCCTATCGCGGGGCGCCTATTTTCGCATGGGGGGTTTGGAAGCGACATATTTCAAGGGGGCGCCATTGACCCTTTACTGGAGCACCGTGACTATTTTAGGGAGCGCCAAGGGTCGGTCGGGGAGGGCACCTGCCCGTCTTTGCCTGCCCCTGGATGGATGGCACCTGCCCCTGGATCTGCCTACGGCATTACCAACGTGTAGTGGTATTTTTATGGCATCACTTTATTTTAATTTGTCGAAATCTGGAATCTGAATATGATATTTTGTGTTCGTATCCGAACCATTTGACCACCAGCCTTAAATTGAAGTAAAAGTCATCATTCTATCGTCATAAGTTCTTAATTAAAAATGGTTATCACCAGTATACAATTATGATATTTTACTGACATCACTAGATGGTCATTGGTCGAAAGCCCAATATCGAAAACCATCACTGCGCGTGCTTGCGTGAACCACCCAATAGAAAGCCTTTATTTGAAGCAAAAATTATTGTTCCATCGTAAATAGTTTTTGAGCTAGAGGCTCCAACCCATTTTCTACTGGTCTCCTGCATCACTGTGTATTTGTACGATATAGGGACTTTGTTCACCTCCGCTGCGCATGGTCGGTTTTTTAGTCTCGAGGAAACCAAAACCAGTTCTGAGTAGCATTTTGACCAAATAATGGGAATCTGGTGGACTATTTTGCAAACCTGGGGGGTGCCACTTAAATTGGCAGCCCTAGGGGAGGTGTTCTGTTTCGCCGGACTCCACCCTCCTGTGCCGAGCCGGCCAGCCCTCAGCTGACCCGCTCTGTGCCTCAGGGCACCAACTTCGCTCAGCCTGCCCAGTCTCCACCTACCGGTGTCAGACTCCGGACAGGCCCGTTTTGTGCGTTCTCGTGTAGGTGTGAAATAGAATGTGTGCCGTCGACGAAAACGCCTTTCAGTCGGGAGATGGAACACATGACAGGGATGAATACCCCATTTGAGGGGAGGGGGTTAGTAAAACCTAGACGCTTTAGTGTTAAATTATTTCCAATTCTTGTGTTATTCCATATTCTATAGATTATAGATGCTGCCCAGCGCTGCCAGATTTTTTCGGCCAAAAAGGGTCAAACCGAGTTAAAAAAGGGCCAAAAGGGGTAAGTAACATTTTAAGTTCATTAAAATAGCAAAATGAATACCACAAAAGCCAGATTAAGCCAGGTTTGAGGCTAAAACGACGTCTAACGGTAGTAATAGCCTTACCGAAAGACGACTTATATCACTGTTTAAACTAACTGTTATTGACTTGACGCACTATTTTTAGTACACTACCGATTTAATAGGAAGCCAGGAGTGCCTTCCCATCCGGCGTGGCCATCAAATGATTTTATTCACATAACCAGAAAGTTTGCTAGCATCATCAATTATTTTGGCCGCACTTTTTTCAGCTAACATTTCATATTTTCCTTATTTTCCAACTGCCAATGTTTTGCTCTTGAACAGAGGTGGATCCGGGATTTTGGTAAGTGGGGAAGGGTGGAGCCTCAGAGGCAGGGGTGGAGATCTCTTTTCAAACCAGGGGGTCCCAGTCCGGTCGAGGCAGCAGGAGTGGATTTTTTTGTAAGCAAATGAAAACACTAAAATTCAGGCAATGCCTATAAATACCGTATGAAAACCTATGATGGTAGGATTTTTACACGAACCGATCATGACTTCCTCGGAAGTTAAAGCCGGCATGCATGTACATTTCAACACCCTTCGAGCATTCAATCAGATTTTTCCGGAAACTCAAAATGAGAGACGGGTCCAAACCTCTGCCGTTGACTCGGTCTTTGAAAGGATAGCGATTATAACGTACCTTGCGGTTTTTAATCTGGTCCTCAGTGAAAACGTGTTAGCAGCAGACAACATCAGCGTGTGAAATACAATACTTTTCGATGTTTAAGTCTAATGTGTTCCCCTTCTGAGAAGTCTTATGTCCCCAGTATTTGTTGCATCATTATGGCCCAAAACGATTATTACAATATAAATATTTTGGTTATATATTAAATCACCAAAAGATACTGAGCCATGCTACAATATGGCGATAGCTAGGTCCAGTATGCTGTTTCCGCAACATTAGCACAATTTTTACGCTCTTTCTCCCCCTTTCTCACTCACTTTATGTTTTTTTCCCTACAATTAAAAAAAACTGGACAATACATCAAAATAAATTTTATAAAATATAAATATGCAAAAAAACTCGTTCCTAGAATGCGTGGAAAATTCAATACCTTTAATTAAATCATTTTCGTGATACTTTCTCCTGTGTAGAATCATGGGTCCCGCCGCTGGGGAGACTGGGAGACGCGTCCCCCCACTTTTGAGAATGGGAGAGGATGGATTATGTTTTGTCTCCCCCTCCCGCTGCTTTTCACGCAAGGTCCCATTACGATGTCCCGAGTACTGAAATCATTCTAACGAAGAGCGGGCCTGCTGCAAAAACACCATTTACAACCACAATTTCTTTCCAATACCTGACTGTGTGGGTGCAGATGCCCATTTTGATCTCTCAGGGGGCCCTCACTGGCTCAGGGATCCTGCAATCAAGTCAGAAACCCTCCGCAAATTATTATTTTAGTGGCACTTCAATGGACACCAATCCAGCTAGAGGCCCTAGGACCAAGTCAGGAACCTCTAACCTGATTCCTCTCAGGGGACGTAGACTAGCTCCGGACTTCTTTTAACATTCTACCTCAGGGCCCTTTTTAGCTCAGTGGGCCCAAAACCAGCTTGAGCCCAATATCACTCCAGGAAACTCCTGTGCAATACCCTCCCAAGGACCCAGGACAGCCCAGAGGACTTTTGGCGACACTCCCTCTCAGGAGGTCCAACGTCAATTCAGGAGGCCCGAGACAAAACAGGGGTTCCTAAGATCAGCGAGGGGGCTTAACCATCTAAACAAGTCCTAAATAAGCTCAGGGGTCCAAGCTTCAACTCAGGGGGCGCAGATATGTTGAAGGGGCCCAAAAGCAGCTCAGGAGGCCCATACAAACTATGAGGGCTAGACCAGCGGGGTGCGTCGACGAGCTCACGGAGCCCCAGATAAGCACGAGGGGGCCGCAAACAAGCCAAAGGGGACCATACATTAAAGAGACCCGATACCAACCCGGGGGGAATTGTTAGCTCAAGGGACACTGATCCAGCTTGGGGCCATAGGACCGAGTCAAAAACCTCTTATGTAGCTCCTCTCAGGGGCCCTTACCGGCTAAAGTGACCCCAAACCAGCTTGCGCCCCAAGACAAAGTCAGTAAGCTCCTGTGTAATACCCTCTCAGAGTCCCAGATCAGCCCAAGCACCCCTCTCTCACAGGAGGCCCAAACCCAATTCTGGGGGCCCAAGGTCAGATGAGAGGGGCCATACCAGTAGAGAGGTTCCAGGCCAGATAAGGGGCCCCTAACGTCTCAAAAAGTGTCAGTACCAGCACCGGGGTTTCAAGATCAGCGAGCGGACCCTGACCATCTAAAAGGACGCCAGATCAGCTCAGGTTGCCAGGCCCGCTTTGAGGGCTCTAAATTGGCTCAGCAGGCCCATAAAAACTCAGGGGGCCAGACCAGTTGGGCCCCTGACGATTTCAAGGGACCTAGGCCAACACAATAGGGCCTGGGCAAGCAAAAGGCCCATACCCGCTTAAAGGGCCCAATACCAGCTCAGGGGCCCTAACTAGCTCAACGGACACCAATCCAGCTAGGAGCCTTACGACCAAGCCAGGGACTTCCGAAATAAATCCTCTCAGGGGCCCTATACCAGTTCATGGCCCCTGAGCCAACTCAGGGTCTAAGGCCGAGCCAGTAAGCTCATGTGCAATATCCTCTCACGGCCTCAGAACAGCCCAAGGGCTACCTGCAAAACTCCCTCTCCAGCGGCTCAAAACCAACTCAGGGGTCCCAAGGTCAGCTGACACCAGATAACTGGTTCTGGCAAGGACAGGGCACTCCAGTGCCAACACATGGGTTTCAAGATCAATGTGGGGGCCTGGTTAGCTAAAGGGGCCCAAGATCAGCTGAAGGGACTCAATACCATGTCAGATGACCCACCAACAACTCAGGGGGCCCAGGCCTGTTCAGGGACCCCACAGCCGTTCAGGGCAGGAGGTCCAGAAAAAACTCAGAGGACGATACCGACTGGGGGCCTCAAGCTCAAGTCTAGAACCTGCCATGAAAGAGTCTCTCAGGGGCCCCCAGAACTGCTAGGGGCCATAGTGAAGCTCCATCTCATTAGGCACAAAACCTACTCAGGGGTTCCAGAACATCCCAGGTGTTCCAGAATATCTCAGGGGTCCCGAAACTGTCTGAGGGAAGCCCCATACCAATTAGGGAGTGTCAGACAAGATAAAGGGCCCCAAAAGAGCTTAGGGGTCCCACGGTCAACTCAGGGGTCCATATCAGCCCACATGTCTCCATATAAGCAGCCCCCAGAGCAGCCCGAGGGCCACCTGTAAAGCTTTAATCTCAGGAGGCACAAATTCAACTCAGGGGTGCAGACCAGCTCAGGGGTTCGAAGACCACCTGGCAGGCCCAAAAAATTTCAGGGACCCCGGACCAGATAATGGGTCCACGATGAGCTCGGAGGCTCATGTCCCAACTCTAAGGGGTCCAGTTTATCCCAGGGTTCTCAAGATCACTGCAGGGGATCCGACCATGTAAAGAGCCCAGACCAGCTACAGGGCCTGACCAGCTCAAGGGCCCACACCATCCCAGGGGCCCAAACAAGTTCGAGGTTTTAGTCTACTTCAGGGACCGCAGACCAGCTTAACTTCACGGGATCCCAAAACTGCTCAGGGGTGGGGAGGGGGCAACACCAACGCGGGGGCTCCACGCCAATTCAGAGGCCCAGTGAAACTAAGAGGCCCTGAATCAGTTCAAGGAGCGCCAAATCAACTCGGGGCCCCATACCAGCCCAGGGGTCCTGACATCACTCGGAGACCTCAACATGCGAATTTCGGGGAGTCTTTAAGTGCCCCCACATATTGTTCCAATGTGGCCGGAGAACCATTCGCCACCAGAATACGCTACTTGGACATCGCTACTCGGAATAAGAATACGCCAGAATACGCCACTCAGAGAAAGCACGAGCGCGTCAATTGGTGAACAAATGTCAAAATTGGTCCATTTTTCCCTATAGGCTTCAAAATTCAGACTCATATTTTGAAATATTCGAAATCGTGCGGTCGCACCAGTTCGCCTGCACTGTTGACCAAGTGGTGACGGAATAACGTTATATAATATTGCTAACAACTGGCTAAAATGACTCAACTAGATTCAAGATGACTAGGCTCTAAACTACATTTTTCCCTTAAATTGTTTCGAATTTCAATTCTCCCACGATGCTTTAGAGGCGGACAAAGGAGGTAAGCTCCGAACGCCTATCAAGGGACCATAAATAATACGGTAATAACGCCAATAACGTCAGCCGACCCCACAAATGCCGCGAATTGAACCAGCATTGCTTCTGGGTTAGAACATATTTTGTGAAAGCAAAAGGTGTAGGACCCGGGCTGACTCCCAGTTTCTCTCGATTTCAAAATCAGGGGGTCCTGACCCCCAGCCCCCCCCGGGATTTCCACCCATGCTCAGAGGACGCACTTTGCCATCAACTCTTCACCCAAAGGGCGCCTATATTACCACATCCTTCGCGTCCGCTTTTCTTCGGTGGCCGTCATTTTTTGTGAATCGTGTTTTAACGTTCTGTCCCTCCCCAAAGTTCTGTCCCTCCCTCCCGCCACCATACCAGTTTTTCTGCAGCTCTGCTGCTTTCTGGTGTCAGAAAATCTTATTCAAGAGCGGAAAATTCCAAAAGAAGCCATATTTATGCAAAAAACAAACAAAAAATAGCTTAAGTGCCAGTTGCTAGAAAAAGGGCCAAAAATGCCAGATTTCACGAAAGGGGTACCAAAAAAGTCGCCGGTCTATACGCGATAAAAAGGCCAAATTCGAAATATCTGGTCACAAAATGGCCAACCTGGCAGCCCTGATGCTGGCGCAAAGTATTCCAAATTAATATAATAGCCTTATTGTTCTTTACGAATGTGGCCATGGGCGCCGAAAACGGGAGTACGGGGTACGCGTCCCCCTCTGTTGGCCAGCGAGGGGGGTGGGGACGTCCCCCACAATTTTTGGTCTAGCGTTATTAATGCTTTCAGGTACTGAATATGCTAAAAATTCGCCTCTCCCGGTCAGCATCAGCGCCGGTCCGTCCCCCCCCCGTGAAAATTCCGTGGCGGCGCCCCTGAGTGTGGCAAGGCAAGTAGATTCCTAAAGTATCCAACACATGTGGTTTATAGTTTAAATTGAGACAATATTTTATGTACATACATATCTACTATGATGTTTGGCTGTTGCTGACAAAATCATCGGGGGTGCGGTAGTGGAGTGGTCAGCGCAGATGGCTTCCACGCAGCCGACACGGATTCAAGACCCGGCGGCTTCCCCGAACAAGGAGCAAGCTGGCTCCCGAGAAACCCTTCCAACAGGGAAAGAGTTGGCGACACCATGTGACCCTGGCAGTTGGTGCGTCGATAAGCCTCAAAAATTAGTATTTATTCTGTCAAAATCATCTAGAGAATTTAGTGCAAAAACCAGTTCAGAATAGTGGGGCCTATCGACGCGCCGACTGCCAGGTTCACGAGGCGTCGCCAAACCTTCTCCTGTCGGAAGGGTTTCTCAGGAGCCAGTTTGATGATTCTGACGAAGGGCTATGACCGAATATATAATCTGTCCCAATTTTCAACATAAAGGAATGGATGAGATTGGCAAAATAACAACTTATCAGCTTTACACAGGAAATTGATGAAACGATACCACTATAAATTTTACCTATGCTTCTACCACAATAATAAATGAATAGGCTAAGCACTTCAACCCGCCACACCAGCAACCAGTCTGACGCGGTTTGACTACACTGTGTCCCGCCTAATCCACGAACGAGCTCTAAGCGCTGACAACTGAGAGCGTGTGAAATGAGAGCATCATGTAATCCCACAGTACTGCACTGAGAGAAAAAAACGACACCTGATTGGGGTATCAGGTGATGCCGTAAAAAGTCCACCTTTTTGGGGTATCTGGAAGACCCTTCCTTATGAAGTCTTTTTCCCACCAGATTTGGGGTCAGGGGTGTCAGACACCTATCTTCGGAGTCCCGAGTCTTGATTAGGGGTCAAAAAGGACCATCTGACATCCCGTAGGGTCAGCCGACTCCGCGTAAGGTGTCATGTGACACCCAATAAATGAGTCAAGACACCCCATTTGACTTTCCTAAAGGAGTCATTCTCCGTGAAAAGGAGTCCATTGACACCTCTGAAAGGGAATCTAGGGGTCATCTCATGCCCCTATTTTGTCCTGATGGCCCCCTGTAAGGTGTCATGAGAAAAGCCGTGACCCCAAATATGGGTTCTTTTCTCTTAGTGTGTCACTTGTTTGTACTTTTGGGGTCAATGCTTCAGCATACTCCGATTCTCCGACTTAAATCCAACCACAGGACTTGTCTGAGCTTTCATGAAAACCACAGAAGAAAAAAAGAACCATTGTATTCGATCTAAAAAAAACGACACACAAACTCGCAAACGAACCCAATGGACAGCTGTTCATCAACCCACAACCTGACTTGGTCGGATCCAGACCGACGGCTGGGAGGGGAGGGGAGGGGCAACGGGGCCCAAAATTGTGGAAAAACGTTTTTTTAGGAAAATCGGAAAAAAATCAAGACGACAATTGCACAGCTTGCCCTCCTGGATCTGCCAGTGTTCCACGCCGAAAAGTTCAACGCCGTTGAGCCACCGTCCCGATACGCATTCACACTCATTGACCAAAGGCGATCAACACATCTTCATATTTGTAACGGTCAGTGACGGATCCAGGGGGCAAAAAGGCATTCGCCCCCAAACAGAAAATATCGGGGCAAAACTATGTTCCCCTAAGCTGTCGACCTCATTTTTGCCCCGACTCATATTTATTTCAAAATTAAGGTTCTGGTGCTTGAACTCTTAAGTTCAAGCAGAACCATGGAACTTCAGTGTAAAAATTAGGCCTTAGAGAGCAAAACACATAACTCTTGTGGCCATATGTTTCACCCCGTGACAATTTTTTTAGCTTATCGACTTTTGAGTTTACCCTAAAAACATACCGTCCAGTTAACCCTCGCCCCACCGGGGGCCATCGATGGCCCCCTAAGGTTTTTCCGGGATAGCAGAAAAACGACGAGGCGCAGCACCGCGGTTGAGAGCTCTACCTCTCACTGCATCATTTTCCCATCATCCCTGAAATTTTTTACCCCGGGTCACCCAAGGTCAGGTCACCAGACGAGGTCAACCAAGGTCACCTCACTTCAACTTTAGAGCTCTGTAAGAGCTACATTTCAAAGTAGATCAATTTGAAACTTCCTACACTTTATGACCCCTCCAGGGTCTACAAGGTGTATATCCGGGATTTTTCGATTTCGTGCCCTGAGGTCAGGTCACGAGGCGACCTCTCCCATTGGAAAAGCATGGGGAAAAGCTATTTCATGATATAAAAGCCACAAAAATGATTGCAAATACTCAGACTGCTCAGAACAACGTTTTTGGACACCCTTTCACGGATCCCAGGGGTCATATTTGCCCTTTGACTTTTTCAAGGTCATCCAAGGTCACCAGAGGTCAAAAACAGTATTTTGACAATAACTTTTGACCTAATTAAGCTAGAGCGGTGAAACAAACACCATCGTGTTTGTCTTGTCACTGGCTTTCATTTGATATACGGCAAGGTCACTTTTTGACCTTTCGTGACCTCAGGTCATATTAGGTCACGAGGTGACCTCTGGAGGTCAAACCACTGGAGGGAGGTCTTTACGTTCCACATAACGGAAAAAGTACTGGCAATTTCCTATCAAATGTACTTTACCAGGCCTCAATAGCTCTAATGACATAAGAGTTATGCCCAGTTTGCTTAATCATTGCATATTTGAGTGAAAATAGCCGATCTTGACCTAATTTGACCTGTGGAGGTCAAACCATTGACCTGAGCACTAAAACATGTGAAGTAATTTCTTACTGAATTCACGCAAGCTTTCTATTGCACTTTGCAGATTTGCGCTAACGCCCATATTTTCGGAGTTAGAGGGGGGGCCATCGATGGCCCCCGGTGGGGCGAAGGTGGCGCCGGACCCCCCGGTGGGGCGCGGTTTAAATTATGGCAAAATATTTCACAGTGTGACGTTTTTTTCTTTTCGACTTTGGATTGCCACCCAAACCTACCGGCTAGATCCCCCACTGGTCCCATACCATAGCACTTGAACACAAATCAACAGCAGGCCGAATTGGTACGACTTACCTCTCAAGTGGTTTCTTATTGGTTATGATTCTTATGAAAGCCGAATATTTATAGGCTTCCTAAAATGCCTTTATCACTCGGGCATGTCACCCACAATGCACTCTCTTAGTGACAGCACGAGTTCAGAGAATCCTCCGGTATCCTTGCCCAGTGCTCATCCGGGCTGTTCTTGAAGTTGTTCAACATTTCGCACTCGATAACGCAGGATGGAACTGTTCCAGTCTGCCACGGCCCTGTAGCCCAGTTGGTTCCGCCGAGCACGGGTATTTGCACGAGGATGGGCGACCTTGAACTGATGGCCTCGTGTATTGTTGACTTGCGGTTCCTTGATCAGTATAGCTCCTTTGATACTCTCGTGCAGTTTTGCATTATCTTTCAGATAATTATCATGTTGCCGATTATGCACGGAGATCACAACAGGAAAGCCACCGAACCGTGTGACCGATCAATTCAATATGTCTGCCTCAACGGCGGCGGCGTGGTTTGCCTTTCAGTAAAAAAAGACAACGCACGTGCACGCAAAGGAGTCCGACTCCGCATTCCGGAGGTATTTGACACCTTTTTAAGCGTGGGACGGTATGCATTAGGGAGTCAAGATCACAGTAGGGAGTCAGCTGACTCTTAGAGCAATTAGCCGTTGTTTTTAGGAGTGTCAATTGCTCCAAATGACTCCGATAAGGGTGGAGAGGACTCCTTTGTAGAATCAGGCAGTGCTTCTGAGGGTGTCTAAGTACACTCAAAACAGGTGTCTGACACCCCAAAATAATCATTTACAGATTTGGGGTATCAGAGATCTCGGAAGCGACACCATTTATTGGGGACTGGCCCTTTTCTTTAAGACCGGCGACGCTCTAGGCTGGGGTCGACCACTAAAACTGCAGCCGCAGACTCCGCGGTGGAGAGTCACTGCGACATTGGGTGTCACGAAATTTCTCTCAGCGTGACTGGGGCGTGGGCTTCCGGTTGGATAAAACACAATTTTGGATTGGATGTAGGCTATCTCTCGCGTTGTGAATGCTGATGCTGAGACTGCTTTACCGCGATTTCCGTAACCACGCTCTTTGTTTCGTTTTTGCACGAGGGAGTAGACAGTCACTCGTGAAAATTCTTGTACACAACTTTTGTGGATCGCCAATTTTGGACGAACAATAGAACAAAATTATTATTATGGAGTGATGTTCTGTCTTATTTTCGTTAGCTGAGTTTGCGTTTGTTCAGTTTGAAGTCATCGCCTGTCTATTTCACGGGGGGGCAATGGCCTGGGACTGGTGAGGGGGCATTTTGGCCGACTAGGAGGGGGCAAAAAGTCCTACAGTTAGCATGTTAAAAATGGCCGACCTGACCTAAGCCTGAGCCCAAAAATTTGGCACAAGTTTTAAAGATAAGTTATGCTAAGTACCGCGACGCTGCCTGTCGCCGTTTTCAGGCTATTTGCTAAGAACCCGACGGAGCGGAGAATTACCTGCAGAAATGCCCACGCTAAGAGATCAAGCGTGAGTTAAATTTCCGACATTTCTTTGTCCAATATATGCCATGGAGGTAGTTATAAGAATATTGTTGAGCTACTTTTGTATGTTACATTTCAGGCCGCTATTTTACGGCTGCAAGTACAGTATGTTGAAAAACATCAAGGCTTCCATAGTCCTCATGGGTGCCAAAATCCTTTTTTTACCAGAGCAGTCTGGCATTGAGGTCATCACTGCATTAAAAAAACCCTCACCTAGTGTTATTGAACTGTCTGTGCAGAGCTTTCTGCTGTTGGATGATGTCAGCACTAGGTAATACATTCAGCGAATTCTATGGAGGGACCAGTAGGTCTCCGGTTTCACATATGAGAGCGGGACAGCCAGAAATGGGCTCCACAGTACTCTTATCTCCTGCCTTCCGTACAATCATCTGATACGAAAGGAATATGAAAATACTCAAGTCAACCACACAAAAAATGTTTGCTTTAAGGCCTATTGTTATGTACATGCATAAATGTTCCTGTAGAGCCAAAAATAATATATAATACGCATTACTTCGGGGAGAGGGGGCAAAACAATATGATGACCCATTCCGGTGCTTTAGGGGGCATGTCCGGAATGGCCCCCTTTGCGTCCGCCAATGGTTCAGGATGTGAAACGTCTCTTCGTCACACCGTTACCACAGGCGGCTAAACCGACGTCGTGCCTCAAGGAGGACGCATGATTGCTGATTCCCTTATTCGACTGCTTCATAATAGGATCGGCAGTCACGCTGCTGTTTAATGTTGTATTTGTCAGGGCTGAGAGGCACCAGTAAACGACCTTTTATAACTGAGAATTACATACATGTTCCCACCACCAAGCCGCACATGTATGGTTAAATATATAACAGATGTATAGGATTGGTTCCTGTTCGCAGCGGTGCTTTTATGCTCACTGCTAGGGTAACTCTGCTCCGTAAAACACAAGGTACTCGTTATAATCTTTACGATACTCCTTTATCTCTGACAGTCAAACCTGTGACATTGATGAATGGCGAGGCACATTGTACCCATTTGTAACCTCTTTCAAAGAATGGCGAGACACCTCAAAGTCGCCTGAGTAGCATTTAACTTTGTTTAGTTCCTTCTCATCTCCTCGACTTCGAATGCTTTCCTTAGTGAGGACTATCTTTTTTATCAGAGGAAAACCCAACAGAAATGTAGGCCATGCTATTTTTCCCGAAAAGTATTGTACTGTAACTACGAAATCCCGCACGGCTGTGCAATTCGAAAAATTATTGATGGTGCCCTACTAGATTTTTACCGGTACGAACAACATATTGTTCGTCTGGTATTGGGGGAAGCCTGTACATGTTTTTGCAGAGGTCAGAAAAGGTAATTTGGTTCCCCAACGCAGACCAGTTTATGCCCCGAGATGAGAGGAATGTTCCCCAGAGGCAATTATAGCTTGTGGAGCAAGAGCCTGAGCACATGGCCCTTATTTTTTACATTTAGGTAATACAAATATACTATGCATTGAGGGATATTATTTCGAATTAGTTAAGATGGTCTTCAGGCCATGAAAATATTTTTAAAGTGTAAAATAATCAACAATCTTATAATACTTTTAATTTCTTGGGGGTTAAAAATGTTTTCTTTATACATATTCCTAAGTAGCCTGGGACACTGACTCCAACAAAAAAGAGATTTGAAATCTATTGGCATTTTCAAAAGTTATGGGCATATAAACTTTTGACGCACTCGTAAAGTCCTTCATGTTTATGTAAATCCCCATATCTCTCATAGTTTATGCTCAATTGCTGTCAAAGTTTGTTCTTATATGTTTTCTGACAACTTCATTCAAAATCTGTGCTTGAAATCAAAATTTGATAAGCAATTTGAAAATTAAACAAAAATTGGAGCATATTTTTCAAAATTTTTATTTCGATCCAAGGATGTCAAAGGTAGTCTAAAACAAATTCGAGCACCACAAAACATTGAAATCTCCTTATAACTTTAAGAATTATAGGCAGATAAATGTGACGTCCCGACAAGATTAAGAGTAAATCATAAATTTATTTAGAACATTTCGTTCAATTGCAAAGTTAAGTTTATTTTGCCAAATTATACAAAGTTTATTTTGCCAAATTATACAACTAAAATGACCGGTTTAAGAGTTTACCAGGTTTCAGCTTGATGATATATGGTGAGTGAAGGACCAAGGAAAATTTAATTATACAGGTCCTTCCTACACACAACATGAGATGCTGACTGTAAAAATTACAACTGTGCCCGTTTCGAGCTACCAATGCAAACTTGAGTCTTGCTTGCAAGAAGGTAGGTAGGTACCCGGAGTAATGCATGCTTACCTTATTGGGATGTTACAAAATGTCTAATAAATAATTTTATCATGCTCCCCCTGTAACCCATTTTGAGCATTGTCCATCCAATACCCAGTTGAAATAGTCCACTCCAGACCCCACTTTTTAAACGTTTCCGACCTCAGCTGAACTGGAAAAATAACTGGAATTATATGAAACCAGTCAAGTCAAGTCAAAATACATTTATTTGCTTTATAACCGAAAAACAGTACAAACGAACCACAATTGGTGAAATGCTCCAACGAGCATGAATCGAGGCACCTCTTGTTGGTGGAACAAAAGCAGGTCAATATATCAACACAAAACACACATACACACTTAAACACAGTACAACAGTTAAAACAGACCCGCACACCCAGAGGTCGACTAGGTTGGCGACCCCGGCCTGGCCGCGCTAACGCACCACCTCCGCACCACAGCTGAGGGTATTAAAGGAGAATCTTTGTGTTTTGATTATATATTTTTGAACTAGTTTTGCCACTACTTGCTTCCTTCGCTGTCAGGCCTTTCCCATGAATAAGTATATCCAGTTTGTTTTGTGAGGTAGTAAGGCGAGTTATGAGTACTCTGGACAGGTCGCGCCTCAAGATGGCTCGCCCTGGTTGTATAGACTACATGCAGTGAAAAAGTGAAGGGAAGTCTTGCTCCTTCTCCACACCTGCAGGTTGGAGAGTCGCATTTTTGAATATCAAACTGATGCGCATTTAGTGCCGAACTTCCGATTCTTAATTTGGTGTGTAGAATGTTGCCATTTTTGCAGCCGGTGGAGTAGAAAATTGGTGGGGGTTTAACTAACTGCCTTTTAGATAATTCTTGTTTGAATACTTTTATGGAGGTATAGTCTCACTTCAGCAGGAAGCCGATTCCAGGACCTAGTTGTTGCCGGAATGAAAGACCTCTGGAAACGCCCGGTCCTGTTGCGGGAGAGTTTGTTGAGAAAATTACGGAGGGTCATGGCTTGTGCGACGTTGTGTTGGTCGTGTTTTTCGAATATTCCGAAGGGTAGAGTTTGATGTAGTGAACATATAGTACGTGGGAAAGGTAACAACTGCCCAGAACCGCCAAACTCTTGTTCCTAGTGAAGGAAGTTCCTTGTCAGCAACACGTAGACTGCCTCACCACACACTTTTAAGGTTTGTCAAGTGCACAAGTATAACACGGTAGGTATGTTGCCCAACCAGTCCCAGTTTCCTTACTGTATTACCTTGCTTCTATCTTTTAAGGCCTTGCCTTCCTCCATCTTCTTCATCGCGAGGTAAAAAAGTTCAAATCCACAGCCCATAAGCGTTGCCACCGGGACAAAGTGGGTCAGCCAAACTTCCAAACTGATGCTGACAAAAAACTTTCCACGTTAGGACCAAGAACTGTTCGAATTTGGGCTCCTTGTTGCCTTCCGCAGCGGCTGGTAATAAGAATGTCCGGTTTCCTCCCATTATGACTGACATCAGGAAATTTTTGGGGGCCAGGCCTCCCCTGCCTCCCCCTTTTTTCCGACGCTTATGCCACAGCCTAAACAACTATGTAGACGAGTCCAGCGCACTTTTTGCATTGCGCTCTATAACAATTTGCAACGCGTGCGCCATCTTGTCAGCCGGGGTCCACCGGATGCCAACTCTTGCCACCGGGATGCCAACGGATTCACTTAAACACAGTCCCCGGGTTCCCCGGCCCGACCTTCCCCCAAAGGCGCCCCGGGTCCTGATCTGCTTAGAATATCTGAAAGCAGATTTTTTCTAGTGCCAGTGCCAGTGAAAATAATGAAGCAGAAGGATTACAGGGAGGTGAATTCACGCGATGTTCAAATAGTCAACTGTTCAAATAGTCCACGTTTTAATTCGACCTGAACAACAAAAACCCACAGCCAGAATGTTCCAATGAATAACTATCCAAATGTCCAATGATTACATTTCTCACTAATTTATTCTTAAAAACATGAAAAACAACTTTTGGGTCTGACACATATCGTATGGCCACATGCTAAGTCGACACAAATATCATATCACATTAGCCGTTTTCACACGAGGAAATAAATGGAACTTAGTTCATACTATTTGCCTTCCTACTACTTACCCGGGTGAACAGTAGGTTTTAGACGTTCTTATTTTGGGTCCTAAGAGCTCATTTGGGACCAAAATACAGTTATAAAATAGATATTGCATGATTTTAGGTGATCTGCAACCAACCTTATTCAGAATATTCATAGTAATACCCTTAAATCTAAGTCACAATCCCTACGTGGGAAGAAGTAGTACGCAATCATCTCTACCGAATGTTCCGACCCGCCCGGTCGGAATTTACATCTGGCAAAGTTCCACCTTGGGAAAAGTACAATTCTAGTAGGAGGGTACTTAGCCTCTGCCTATGCTGCCGTGAGCATTTTAACCAATCAGCAGCACTCACGGTTCACGAAACTTGGGATATGTTCACCCTTCGCAAACTTTTCTCAAGATAACAGAAATTAACCCCATGCTGCCACCTCAAACTTTCTGGCAAATTGTTGGCTGTCACAGGCAGCCATTGTTGATGGGCAAATAGTGTTTAGGTATTTAGATGTTTCATGCGTAGGTTTGTCATTGCAAAGTTACTGCTAATCAATTGGTCAAAATAACTGATATGGCAGGAAATTAAATAGGAAAACTAAGTTAGAGGTGCGCTCTTCCAATTGATAAGTCAGAAACATTTACATATCTACCACGTGCTCAAGCAGAAAACATTCAGAGTAATTTGTAGGCTTATGTTGCTACCCATATGAAGTGTGTTTTTCTTGAAAATAAATGGGTGTTTGTTAAGCTGATGGAATCCAGTTTGTGTGTGTATGAATTTTTTAAATAAATCCCATGTTTATCCATATTCTGTTTAGGCGCAGTCTTCTGCGGAACAGTACAAGTCATATACCCCATCTCTTAATTATTTGATAGTGCTGAATTCATTAAAATATGATTTTTTTTTCTTAAAAATAAATGTGATTGTGAAGCTGATGAAATTCAGTTCATGGTGGCTTAAATTTATAGAAAATCCCTGCACACACATCTACCACGAGAACATTCAGAATAAGTTGTATGCTTATGTTGCTAGCCATATGAAGTGTTTTTCTTGTAAGTAAATAGGTATTTGTTTAGCTGATGGAATTCAGTTTGTGTGTGTATGAATTTTTTTATAAATCCTATAATTATCCATATTCTGGTTAGCCGCAGTCTTCTGCGGAACAGAATAAATCATATACCCAATTTATTGAGATAAGTTATTTGATATTGCTGAATTCAGTGAAATATGAATTGTTTTTCCTAAAAATAAATGTGATTGTGAAGCTGATATTCAGTTCATGGGTGCTTAAATTTGTAGAACAACCCAAAGTGATTGACTTTCTGATGAGCCGCACTCTTCTGCGGAGCAGTACAGATTATATACCCAATTTTTAACTATTTGATTATCTTGAATTCGCAAAAATGTGAAGTACATTTTTCAAAAAAAAGTATTTGTTCAGCTGATGAAATCAAGTTCATGAGTGCATGAGTTTTTAGAAAACCCCAAAATTATTTATATTCTGATCAGCCACAGTCTTCTGTGGAGCAGTAAAAAGCATATACTGAATTTATTAAATATCTGATAATGTTGAATTCAAACTTTCAAAAAAATATTTAATGGGATGGGTCGTAAGGCTGATTTCATTTAATGTGTACAAAATATTCTGGAAAATTCACCTATTTGAACGTTTTTTGCTTTTCGTCAGGTATTGTCCTTCGCGTGGTAGAGATTGGGAAGTTCATATTCATTTCTTTACAACTTAAGGATGTTTGAGCTTAAATATTTTGTCAGGGTATGCATCATTTAGTTCTGAGGGTCGAATTCCATGTGATCTCTATATAATTTTTTATAATTTACTGACAACGAGTCCTTTCAATTTTTCACCGTAGACTTATAATGGGGTGACCAAAAAATTCACCCCACCTTAGGTCAACAATATCAAAATTCCGAGATAGTACATTTGTAGAAACTAATGACCTTATCTTATCTTGAAAGTTTCAAACTGATCAGTCGGCAGATGTTCCTTAGGCGCCGCTTCAAACTCGTGATTTTAGGTTTTGAGGTCGGGTCACTTGACCTTGGATAGCTCCTTGACCTGACATGACCCGACCTAAAAAATGTGGTCAGATGCGTCAAATTGATTGGGGATAAGGTACTGCAAGTTTTGTTCCTCTACGTCTCTTCGTTTTTGCGTTATCTGGGGAAAACCAGGAGGGGGCGAATTTCGCCCCCCGCCAGCGGGGCGCCTGTTAAGTGTGGGCTGACATGCCTATTTGCGACCTGAACGGTAATCTGCCCCCCCGCCCATCGCAGTGACTTGACTGAATGAGGCCAGGTGTGCTGAAGTATGGCGCACCGGATCTGGTATATACAGGTGGTGCGCTACCACTGGAGCAATACGGCGTGTACAGGGGAGCACAGGAGGGGGGATGCGGGCGGAACCTGGTCTCTAAACGCACGATATTGATCTCCAGTGAACCTGAACCTCCAAACAGAACCTGATCTCTAAACGAATCATGAAGCCTACTAGCGATTGCCACCCGCGTTGATAATCCATCTTAAATGGCTCACCTACGCCGCTAGCACATTGCATAAGGCACACGATCATGTCTCCTTCCCCCTTAGCAGCATGGATCTCAGCTGGATGACCAATGGGCCTCCGCAGATCTCGGGCAGCCCTGTGTACGACTTGTACGCAGTGGTCGAACACCATGGTAACGCCCAGACCGGCCACTACACTGCCTTCTGCTGTAACAAGTCGGAAGATCGATGGTACTACGTCAACGATACCTCGGTCAAGGAAGTGCCGGCAACAAAAGTGAGGGAGGCATTGGCATACATGCTCTGCTACACCACTAAAAGCGATGGATAATCGTGGAATCATTGCAAACTGACAATATTGATGGAAATAGTAGCCGTTTTCACACGAGGAATAAAAGGAATTTAGTTCCTACTGTTTACCATCCTAAAGGTAAGCAGTAGGTACTAGGTAGTTGCATTTCTTGAGCACCAATTTTGTATTCATGACAACATTTAAGCTCTAAATTGTAATGATAAATATCTATTTAGATATTTAAAAGGGCATGTCGCACAAAGATACATGTCTGCTCTGTAGAGCAACATTCGAATTTGTTCTATTTATTTATTATTTATTTATTTATTCATCTCATATGAGCGACAGGGGCTTGCCCCCAGTAAAAGCTCAAATCAGTTATACCATCCAGATTCCCTAAAATTACATACATGGCACATGTTAGAAAAAAGTCAAGACAAAAAGTAAATACAAGGTAAGAATGAAAAGATAAAAATATACAAAATAAAACTCTAAAAAAATTAAAAAATACATATGTAAAGGGCAACAATAAAATTCAATGAAATAAAATAAATGGTGCGTTCCTACTGCCTAATATATTTCCGAACTTGAGATTTGAACTGACCTGATGATAATCTAAATGGATCAGCAAATGGACAGGCAAGCATAAAATCATTAAAAGCTTTGGGCAGCCGACAGTACACACTAGCCTGAGTCGAGAAATTTGAAAGGTATTTTTCGAAAAATGCCAGCCCTAGGTTTTGTGCCTCTTGGTATGTACTTCAAGGATATTCATCAAAAAAATAATTTTTTTAAAGTTTAGCTTTGCAAAAATGAGCCTTAAAAATGGCATGTTTTCACATTTTTCACGTCTTTTGTCTATGGATAAGGCTATTTGTCCCGGACACAAATGTGATTAAAACTACCTAACTACCGCTCCTGAATGTTTTTAATTGCTTCTAGATAAAAAATGGAGTGCATTTTCAGTGCTATTTTGAATTGCACTGTCACTTAAATTACCCTTCTAATGTCCTATACATCCATGCAATTAGTCCCATTCCTAATGCCGCGCTTAAAACATTGATCCTACGTTTGGATAAAACCTATGGGGCAGGGTTGATACAACTGCTTTGTTTCAGAAAATGTCTGGTGCTAGGACTCGCCACAAGTCTCAGAGCAGATTGGCTAACAATGTAGGAAGTTGCAAGGACCTTCTTCCAAGCGAACTGCCTACTGTGGGGACTATCATCAGACAAGGCATTAAGTTCCGGGATGATAAGTTGGTGACAGAAGAGACAGCGAAGGTGGACACCTGGATAGTTCACAGATCTCCGGGCAGCCAAATAAGGAAGAACATGTCAGACAGACAAAGAAAAAGGCCGGAAAGGACGCTGGTGATAGGAGAATGGACCAGCAAAGAGCCAAAGAGACAGATAAGACAGGAGGAGTCATTGAGCAAATGGATATTTTCGATGGTAACGTGAACAACAACGATACTGAGATGGTAAATCTGGAGGCTGAAGCCACGTGCGGTAGAGCAGTGGCTAGTCTAGAAAAGAGAAATACCGTGGATATATCTGGACTGGCTCTAACATCTCTACGCTACCGAGCTCAAACAGGGAAGCAGCAGCTGTCGCTACTGCCTACGTGGGTGACCTGATAAAGAGTGGCCACCTTCCCGCTGACGCTTCGTTTCTGGCTGTGGACCCGCCCAAAGTGCTACGAGCCAGGGATAGGCTTCTAAAGAATGCCAGCTCCAGAGGCGAGAGAAGATCACATGACGAAGACATCATCAGCATCATGTTTAATATCCAACAGGATCCCACCAATGTCAAATACTTTGACGAAGAGACATAAAAGTTCTTTCCACGGGTACAAATCAAAGAGCACTACACAGTGACGGACAGCGAGGGACGATACCTTACTCATCTCACCAAACCAGGGAAGAGGGACGTCGCAGATGGTGAAGATGAACTGTCTGGATATATTGACAGACCTGAGGAGCGCGTGCCTGCAGAGGAGCCAAAGAAGAAGCCAGCTGAAGTCGTCGAAGACTTGCTAGTCGAGTGTTTCTTAAATTGGGATGTTTTATGAAAATTGGGAGCCTGAAACCACCCAAGGCCGATCCAGGATCGCCGATAGGGTCACCTTGCCGGGGGTTGGGACGCCATCCGTAACAAGCGGGTGCCACTTTTGGCCGGCAAAACATTTCACGTGGTGCCAAGTCCTATGGCGGGGCGCCGATTTTTGCATTTTGGGGAGGGGTGAGAAGTGACAGTTCAGGGGGTGTCATCGTCCCTTCAGAGGAGTGCTGTGATCATTTTAGTGGCGCCGAGGGTCGATGGGGTACCTGCATCCCTTTCCCCCTGGATCCGCCTATGGCTCCCACTGCCCCCTCTTCTGACGATTATCTAAAAAAATGTGTTTTTACTGGAACCTGCAAACAAAGTTATATCACTGGTTCAACCGTTTTACCAGCTTCATCTCTAAATAAACAGACAGGTGATGAGAGCCCCGGCACCCAGTGACAGCTAACATGTTTCGCAATCCAAGCACAAGGACGGAGCCAGGACGGAAAAGCTATGGCAGAAGGGAAAAGCGGACCAGGAGGGAAAATTTGTTTAACCCCACCCCCGCAACAAAAGAGATTCCGATGTTTTTTTCCCGCCTGTGACCATTTTATTGGATTGTGACCCCACCTCAAAAAGTCACTCGTGGTTCTGCCACTGCACTGCCCCCAGGCCAGTGACACCAGATGTTCAGCACACAGCAGTGGCGGATCTAGCCGGTTGGTTTGGGAGGGGCAAACCAAAGTCGAAAAGCAAAAAAAAAAAAAAAAAAAAACGTCGCGCAGTGAAAATTGCGCTACAATATACCTTTTCGGTAGGATTTTCGGAACTGGAGACAAAAGCAAAAAAACGTCACGGGGTGAAAATATCGGCTCAACATACATTTTTTCCAATCCAAGCCCCAATATTTACACTGAACTTCTAATTCTGTTTGAAGTTGAGAGTTGAAGCATCAAAATTTTGCTTACAAGCTAAAAGGAGTCGGGGGAAAAGGAGGTCGATCGCTTTGGGGGCAAAACATGTTTTGCCCGAGCTTTTCCGTTTGGGGGGCATTGCTTTTGCCCCTGGATCCCCTGGCACACAGCAACACAGTGAGAGCAATTGTAATACGAGTGCCCCTCAGACACGACGAGATTTGTGGGAGGGTTGAATGAGCTGGCGCGCTGCCAACTGCCCATTCATCTGTGAGGTCACGTGGTCCAGGTATGGGCGAGAGGGCCAGGGATTATCAGAGGCGGTGGCAAGTCAGCCGAAGACTACCCCATCAGAATGCAGCAAAATCAGTAATTGTATAATATGTTGTTACCCAGCTGTCGGATTAAGAAATAAGGGCAACCACTGGAAAGCTCTTGAAAAATACACACGATGAACCCGTTTGTAAAGCTAGAGGCACCATAGGTTGCGAGATATCCATCCTAAACCAGTCGAGCCTAGTCATGGCAATTTCAATTGCGGGGGACTGTACGTTTCACTGAGTTTGAATTGGTTACCATCAAATTCTAAATATATTGTGTAAATGATTTATACCTACTGCTCTGCAAAAGACTGTACCTATGCAGCATACCAATATTTTTGAGGGATGTTTCTGAAAACTCATGCATATATGCACGAAGTTTCAACAACTAATCAATTTCAAATATGTCAATATTTTATGTATATGCAAGGTTCTTTTTTCTCCTCCCTTACTTAATTCCTGAACCCACTTTTAGCGCTCCTGGGTCGCCTGTGCCTGGCGCTGATGGCCGGGGCGGGGTGCCCATGGTGGGGGGGCTGGTGTCGCCGCGGTTCACCGGCGGTGGGCCGTCCGGTCGTGGGCGGGTTACGTCCGCTCTGCGGCTGCGTTTCGCCGGTCGCCGTACCTGGGGCGCCAGCCTGCTGCCCGCCGCCGCGTCCGCTCTGCAGCTGCATGTCCGCAGCGGCCACTCTGCATTCTCAGGGCGCCGCCCCGGACGGCGCGCCGGCGGGGCCGGACACCTGGCGATCGCCGTGCCCTGGCGGCCTCTCGCCGTCCGGAGCGGTGTGCGCTCTGCGGCTGCACGTCTCCGGTCGCCGTGTGGCGGCATGGCGTCTTTTTTCTGCGGCCGGGATCTGGCCCGGCGGTTGTGTGCACTATATTGTTCCGCTGTTTTGTACTGGTACTCATGCATTTTATAATATTGCTTAGCGTAATCATGCCGGCCGGCGTAAGGATTTTAGGGTGCGCACCCATTGTTTTGTTCATTTTTTTTACCGTTGTAGTGTTTTTCCGTGTGTGTTGTTGCAAAATACATGTATGGATGGAGGTGGGGATGAAAAAATAAAAATGAAGCACATGCAGAGTGAAACAACAAGAATGACAAGAACCTGTAAATACTTAAATTGTCAAATTTTACAGTAAATGTATAAAACACGTGATATTCAACTCCAGAATCAACCTATGTGTAGTTTACGAGATAGTTTGCAGCTCAACATTACCAATTCAAACACAAACTGGTTCTTATTTGAGCAGCCCTCAAACATGATTGTCAAACCAGCACCTACAATATCAACCAGACTGCATGGGGATGTTAAAATTGGGGGTCATTGACATAACATGACCATGTCAGGTCAAATGGAAAAATAATCTAATCTCCAGCTAGATCAGGGTCTCATAGTGATCTGTTATGGTCATGTTACATATTAATAGACTCCCCTCGTCGGGTTGCACCGGGGAGGTCCTGGCGCCTTTGCATCTCTCTGGAATCGTAACGCGTTATAACCAACGTATATTAAACATGTCTGTGGTTCAGCACCCAATGTCGAGTCACATTGTGGTGCTCCCACGCCTGACACACATATCAATTCATGCCTCACTTCATGCTCTCATCTTCAGTCACTCGCACCCCATCATCTTCTTTTCAGAATAGATACCGGGGGAGTCTAAAAGGGTGAGTATAGACCTGACTTTATCTTTTTTTCTGACATCGACATCATTTGGATCGACAACCAGACGAGAAAATCCCCGTTCCCTTCGTTGCTCCCGGGGGCTGGTGAACAACAGGTTTTCACCTCGCTTGCTGGCCCGGGGGAGGCAACGGAGGGAGTTATATTCACTCATGCTCTCATCTCCAGTCGCTCTCACCTCATCATCGCCTCAAATATACAAAACACGTCGTTTTAGTACGGGCAGTAAATATGTCTCAGGCTCAGCACCCAGTGTCAAGCTGCGCACTGGGTGTTTCCGCAAGGGACAAATATTATAAAAAATATAAACACAATGAAAGCAGAATGGAAGCTCCATCTCAAGGCGGTGCAAAGTTATTGGTAAAATCCCATCTGAGTTCTTACGTGACTTAACATGACCTTTGAAAGGTTAGATGCGCAAAATCACAAATTAATGGTCAGGGTCGTGGTAGGAATAAATGGTATGAGAATTTTCAATTTGGTCTATAACATATGTTCTCAAAGTCATCCCTTTATATTTTTTTACTTTATACTTATAGTGGGCTGAACAAAAATTTACCGCATCTAAGGTCAGCAATGTGAAAATTTTGAGACAGATTATTTGTAGACCACCTCATTGACCTTCTCATTTTATGATAGTTTGGTACTGATTGGTTACAAGATGTTCCTTTGGCGCCGTTTCAAACTCGTGAATTTGTGTTTTGAGGTTGGGTCGCTTGATTTCGAATTACCCCTTGACCTGACATGACCTAAACGACAGAATTGAGTCAGGTGCATGAAACCATTTGGGAATAATGTGCTGTAAGTTGTGCTGTTCTGCGTGTCTTCGTTTGTGTTATTTGGGAAAAACCAACAGGGGTAAATTTCGTCCCTCCGGCGGGCTGCATGTCAAAACGTACGAAAGTTAAAAGATGTAATTATTATTATGCGTTATTGTATCCCTTGGAGGTCATCCCTGAAAATGTAACTCCCATATCAGGCTCATTAATAGGACGGATATGATACAATGCTTGGTCACATTGCGCTTGCATCACTAATTTGAAATGACATTTCACAATTTTGAGAAAACACCTATTGCCATTTGTTTTACAATGGAATACCAACATCTCAAATTTCCTTTTTGATGGAAAAAATAAACCACTTTTTAGTGCCATCATTATCAAATCATGTGACCTGAGTCATGTGAACTGACCAGAGCTAGGACTACCGAATGAAATTCGGTATTTGGTGTGAGGACTGAGAGTGCGCCCGTTTATAACGGCAGGGGCGGTCGCAGACTCGAGGTTTGGGGGTCAAACCCAAGCTTCTCCTCCTTGGGGGGAGGGGTGGGAGCCAATATTTATTTACTGGACAGACCTAGAATAAAATATTTTTAATTTCAAAGCTGTTCATCCGGTACAACACCGCCCTCCCCAGCTCCGCGGCAGCAGAGAGGCTGTTCAGCACAGCGGGCAACATCCTCCGCCCCAAGAGGTCCTCCTTGACAGCCAGCAACTTCGAACAGCTGGTGCTGCTCAAGGGAAACAGTAGAATGTTCAAGGCCGCCCTGAAGGAGGACTTCAAGAAGGGCCCCGACACCGTCCAGGAGTAAGAGAAGAAGAAGAAGACGGCAAGATCAAGGCAGCTTTATTTGTGTTGCAAAAATTCTTGGCTGCTTTTTTAAATAGTTAATTGTAATAAAAACGTGCTATAATAATTAAATCAACAAAGTTTTACTGCTAACTTTTTTCCAGCTGCATAGTTATATAAAAGTGTTGCCGAAGATAATTTTTTAGTTTTTACGATTAAAAGGTCTTTATAGGCTTTGAAACATTAACCCCTTGCCCCGGTGGCGGGTACGAGCCACCTTCGCCCTGGTGGGGGGGCTAAAAAAGACCCCCACGATCTCAAAAACTAAGAGAGCTAGAAAAAAGCACAAAACGGCATTCGGCATTGTGTTAGGGACCTGGGCTGGCTGTCGGCGGGTGAGCTGGTGAGGTATCACACTTGTACTTGGCACAGGTGGTGTGTTTCGGGGGCCAGAGGGCTGGTCTGGGTTCGAGAGGTCCGGCTTCGGGCGCGCACGGGCGGACGGGACTTTCGGGTGCGCGCTCGCGGGTAATATGGGACAGCGCGATTTAAGCCCGGGGTCCGTTGTTTAATGATCTGCCTAATGACCTGAAATGCTCCGTGCCTTTTTCTGCCGGCCTAGCGCCACTCTTGGCGGGCGGATTTGGGGCGTGTGGGGTGTGGTGGTGCGCTGGGTGAATGGGTTGTGTATTTTAGTGATTATTTCTTAATGTCGATTTTAACTGGTTTGTGTTGTTGAAGTGTGTCGCCTAACTATATCCCCAACCATTAATAGCTTGACGTGGGTCAATAGCCACGTTTTTAACTGTGGATGACTCTGAATAAAGTCTTGCTTTCTTTGTCTTTGAAAGCTCTTCGGAAATTATATCGAAAGTACTTCAGTCATTTGTTTTGTCAGGTCAATATCAAGGTCACCAGAGGTCAAAATAGGTCAAAATCGCTAATATGAGGTGTACTAAGAAACCTCGTATATCTCAGAAACTATGATAGCTAGAAACTTGTTTCCAACACCATTCGAAAGTTCTTGAGGTGCTCTTTCATTGCAATGCATTCATTTTTGTGTCAGGTCAAAGCCTAGGGAGCTACAGGTCACTGAACATGGCATATTCTTGGGAAAGTCCATAGTCACCCATGCATAAGGGCGTTTCCTTTCTCGCTAATAACTTCCAAACCAAACAAGATACAGCCATAGTTGATGCACGATTGCAATTTTCTTGTCAATACGAATCGAATGATATATAACATTGCTATACCAGGTCAAATTTAATAATTTGACCCGACCCAGGTCAACGGTCTGACCCAACTTGACCTGGTATAGTCATGATGTATATCATTTGACTTGCAGTGGCTATACAAACACTTTGGTGCCAAAATAAAAGTTATATCTTAGTTTCTTCAAAATTTATAGAGTAAAACACCAAAAAATGCTTATTTGACCTAAAGTGACCTTTTAAAGGTCACAAGTCAAAATGTTTGGCATCAACTTCAGAAATGGGCTAAGAGCAAGTCTTAACCGATGTTTGAAGTTGATTCCATCCATACTCACGGAGAAAAGCTCATTTCGTGATTTTCCCCATGTATTTACAATGCGGAGGTCATGCTCTGCACATGACCTTAGGTCACTAATATCAAAAATCCCGGAACAAATGTTGTAGCTCCTGGTGGGCCCAATATGTGGTATGAGTTTGAACTTGATCCATTAACCCTTCTTTTAGTTATGCGGTCCTTAGCATTTTTTAGGTGAGGTCACTTCACCTGGCCTGGTGACCTGACCTGATGTGACATTGAGCTAAAATTTTCAGGAAAGATGTAAAAATGATAAAGGAACAGCTAGACTAAGTTTGGCGGCGCTGCACGCCGCCTTTTTTTGGTCACTTTGGAAAACCCGAGGGGTCTAAAAAGACCCCACCCGGGCGAAGGTTGAAGAAAATGGTTGCAAAAGGCTCTTAAATAATCAAATAAATGCTTTAGGGGCTCTAAAATGTAGTTAAGGCTTACATATGTGTTTTATGGGCAATACAATGTATTAAAAGGTTTTTAAGAGTTTTTATAAAGAAGGTTTTTAATCTACCGAACCGAAATACCAAATACCGAATCATTCGGTAGATTTTTTTGGAAATCTTCCAAAATACCGAACTGAATGACCCGTTTTCATCTACCGAACACCGATACCGGCGGTAGAAAAAATCTACCGAATCCCAGCCCTGGACCTGACCATAGGTCACCGGTAAACTTGTATTGTTTTAAAAAATCTAAATTTAGGCACCATGAGGTTTTTTAGGTATTAATGATTCCAGGAATCTATAATTTATAGACTTATTTTGGTTAGCCCCGACGATATGGCTATTGGAAGAGTAAGGTTTTTCACTTGGTCCATAAACTGCCAGAGGCCATGTTATAGTGGCCGGAAGTTACCGGTGGCAAGCCACCTGCCGGCCGGGCTGCCATCTGATTGGTTGGCCGGCTGACCGCGCCTCAGGCACGACCCGGCCCGGTGTCCGTCCCGGCGCTAATACACAGCCTGGTCCGAACTGTCTGATCTATCACAGGCCATAACTCGGAAACCACAGGACGACGAACCTAGAAATAAAACAGCGTTAATCGGCACCCTGTACAAACCCTGTGGAAAATTTTCATCAAAATCTGATACGTAGGGTGTGATCGCTTGATCAATTTATCGTGGAGCTTCTCGAAGCTGGGTGTGAAGTTTGTTACCAAACTTCGCAGTGTGCCAGTTTTCCCAAAATTGGTTATGCGCCAATCTTGTATGCTGCACGTGTTCATAGAATGTTCATATAGGTGAAATATATTTTGGGTTTAGGTTTGGATACAAAGTTACGACCCTGATCCTACGGTATTTGTGAACACTTCATTCAGGGGCTTCTACAGATCCTCAGGGCCGTTATGAACACCCGGATTTTCTATTTACTGTGCGAACCCATGTTGAGTCCATGTACGAATGCTGCTCTATACAGAACATTGGTTTTCAAACTTAACAGTGGGAATTTTAGGACGAAAATAGATAATCTAGACACATTCAGGGGAGAATGGGATCTTTTTGGGTGGATGGCGACTTGGTTTGGTTGGAACCAGCACCAGTAGCGCAGCCGCCCAGTAATGTTAACCGTGACTAGGTGTGTGTCCGCATTCTGAGCGCGCATGTATCCGCCTCTTGGCCGTGCGTGTGTACGCCTCTTGGCCGCGTGTGTACGCTTCTTGGCCGCGCGTGTGTCTGCATCTGCAGCCTGAGCACGTTTGTCCACATTCTGAGCGCGCGTTTGTCCTCAACCTGAGCGCGTGCGTCCGCTCCTGACGGCGGGCATGTGCGGCAGGTGGCGATGCTGTCAGCCAGTGCTCGGAAGTCCGGGGCGCTGGTGCTGCTGGCCTCGGCTCTGCTGGTGCTGGTGCTGGTGATGGTCAGCGACTCCGTCACCACTCGCCACTACAGGTGGGTACAACGGGAGCGGCCAGGGGCCGCCGAAGTCTGCTGCTGGCTGATACGGGGCCCAGGTCCAGTGGAGGCCGACACGGGGCCCAGGTCCAGCGGAGGCCGACACGGGGCCCAGGTCCAGCGGAGGCCGACACGGGGCCCCGAACCAGCGGTGGTCTTCAGCCCTCAGCCACTAAGCACGGTGTCCAGTCACAGTACGCCGGGTCAGCTGGCGACATAACAGACCGAACCTCAGGGTGCACGCCTGTCTTTGAAGAGCTGAACACAAACAAAGCAAAGCGGTGTTCGGACTCCGACCGGTCAGGGCCAGCGGTGCAGCCAAGGGGGAGGGGAGGCGACTAGGGTGCCCCCCTTAAGGACCTGGAGGGCCCATCAAGGACACGGGTCGCAGAAAGTGCGACCCAACCGCACTATGCTCTGTGGCCCGCTGTGGAACTTATATCAGAAATGGCCGTCTTAAGCCCTCCTCAGCATTCCATTCTGTAACAAGCAGGGACCTTTCAATCGTCGGTACCCTCTGAAAAGAAGTTTCTCTGGACCACTGTGGCCCCCTGGGTCCTCTGTTGACGATAGGGCCCTCTCTGGTCAGCTGGGCTCTCTTTAACCTTTCGGTCGGTTGGTGCTTGAATTCCCGGTCGGTGCTTGAACCATGAATTCCTCAGCATATTTCCAGAGCTGTCGACACGGCTGGGCAACATGGAAACCATGCAAAAATAACGCGACTCAAAGGATATGACAATAAAAAAGCGAGCATCTCCGTAATCAGGCGTCCTATCATCGAACGAAAACATGACGTGCACAAATATCACCAAACTCTGCGAAAAAATTATCGGTAGTTCAAAAAGGCTTAGTGTAGCGTACGCAGACGGGTTCCAGCCCAGCCTCCCTATCGCCCGTGGAGCCGTCTGGCGTGTCGTAGCGTCCCCCGGTCTGCCTGTGAATGGCGCAGTAGGGGCCCGACCCTCTGGTCAGGTATCCGCCGCCGCCTCTTACTGTTTGCCTTTAGCCTGCGGCGCGGGGGTCGCCCGCCGCCCTGTCTGCCGGAGTGGCGGCGTTATGCTCGATTCGTGGTAGCGTCCGTCCGTTCGTCTCGCTCTCGCGAATATAACTCTGGTCCTCCGAAAACTTACGTCGTTTATCGCTAACACTTAGCATACCTCCTTTAATAAACACTGATAGACAATTTGGTCACAGACGATAATGAAAAAGCGCGTACTCTTAAAGTCTTACTTTGCAGCCAGAATCTGACGGCAAAACAATTCACCACCAACCCCAAAAATCTGTAGTACCCAATTTAGAGCAGATATCAGTAAATAAACAGGAAGTAATTTACCCTCTTAATGGTTCGTGTAAAAATAAATATACTGGTGCAGATAGAGTACCCGTAAAACTTCTAAAACTCAACCCAATTAAGATATCAAATCCCCTCCCAAGGCTTTTTAATCAATCACTTCAATCAGGTGAATCCCCGGAGTCCTGGAATGTACCTAATGTTGAACCAGTTCATAAAAATATGGGCAGTACTACTGATGCTGGTAATTATCGACCAATTCGCCTTCTGTCCTGCGTGTCTAGTGTTCGAAAAAATTATTTTCAGAAAGTTTTATCGACACATAACTGACAATCATCTTGCTGAACGACAAAGCCGGCACAGATCAGGGCATGGGACGCAACTTCAACTATTTTACTTGACACACACACTTTACGAATCTCCAGACAAAGTAAAAGGCATCACAGCTCTATATTTTGATAATTCTCACTATTTCGACACAATTTGACACACAGGACTGCTCTACAAACGCGGAAATTAATTCGGACTGACACACATTATCCACTGGCTACGTTCATAACTGTCAGACAGACGACAGAGATTCATTGCTACCCAATCATCATTTTACTTACGGTCAATAAACGCAGGATGCCATCAGGGCTCAGTTTTAGGGCCCCTGCTAGCTCCACTTCACCTAAACGACCTGTCCATTAAAGCAAAAAAACTAAATTGTATTTCTTGCCGACGACACTTGTTTGTTTCCTCAGAAAATTTCTGAAAATGTTTAAATGTTGAAATGAAATGTTTATGTTGAAAATGAAAATGTTTAAATGTTGAAAATGAAAATGTTTAGGGTTTTACCGCATTAAAAACCCTAAAGCCGAACAAAGCCTGCGGGGCAGACAATAATAGCGCCAAAATCCTAGAATGTGCAAATGAATTAGCCGTACCTCTGACCAAAATTTGTAGCAAATCCGTTCAGGCTGGAATCTTCCCGGCACGATGGAAATTAGCAAACATTATTCCTATCTACAAAAAGGGTGATAAAAAGGACCCTTCTAACTACCGCTCCGTTAGTCTTCTCCCTCTATTTGCCAAAATTCTGGAACGTGCTGTTTATGACCAACTTCCGGCATGTTTCACCCTCGCTATGCTCAGAACAACATGGATTCATTCTAAAACGCCCCTGCTCCACTAACCTCGCCACCTTCCTCAGCTCGGCGTGGGACCACGTTTTCAGGGCGATGGATTCTGGCGAAATTACAATTCTAATTCTTTTGGATTTATCCAAGATGTTCGATGTCATTCCACACCAAATATTACTCCAAAAACTAGACCTCTATGGCATTGATACACTTTGGTTCGAAAACTACCTGAGAGGTCATACCCAACAAGTTCAGCTCAAATCTTCCGTCACTGGTGCAGTAATAAGATCTGGCTCAAAAACAATAGCATGGGAATTTTTCAAGGTGGGAGCCTCTCTTGCGTGCTATGCCTCCTCTTCACCAACGACTCTCTCTCCACGTCGAAGACGACGTGGTCATCACACAGTTCGCAGATGACACATCAATTTTAATAACTGGTAAAAGCAAGACTTGCAAAATCTTATTCGGCGAGCGGAAATTGTACTCGATTCTTCTTCAATGGTTCTGTGCCAACGGAATGAAAGTGAACACCGCCAAAACTCAGATGATGATTCTAGGAACAAAAGCGATGCTACGAAATTTTCCCCCGTTACTCTTAATTCGGAAACTCGACTATCAACGACTCAAAAGTAGTGAAAGTCTCGGTATTGTTGATCGTCATCTAAATTTTGAACAACACGTAAACTCGGTCCAAAACAAATGTAACGGCCTTCTAACCGCATTGACTCACGTTCGTCATGTTGTGCCGGCTCAGCTGATGCCCCAAATCGTCAATCTCTAGTTTTGTCTGTTGTTCGTTACTGTCTGTGCGTTTACGGCTCATGTAACCCTACTCAGATTCGCAAAATTCAAAAATCATCAACTTCTGCGCCCGGGTTATCGCGGACGTCGGAAACACACCACATTTCCGATGTTGTTGAGAGGCTGAGTGGCTGGACGCCAACAGCCTATTCACTATCCACACTTTCCTCACTTCACAAACCATTCGCACTGGCACTCCACCATACTAGCTCACCATAGGCCCACCACGCAACACCATTCCACCACGCGACACGCCGGTCAGCGGGCTGTCCCTCCCGCGGATCCGGACTGAGCCGGGCGGCGTAGGCTGGCATACCGGGGGCGCTCTGCTGAACGAGCTGGATATAGGGAAGACGTGCCTTTCAAGGCAACTCTACGATGTTGCTGCTGGAGGACGATGGGCTGCAGTGATCGTATTTGTTTTATGTATGATTTTTGTGTGACTTTACTCTGTATGCATGATTTTTTTGTTTTTATCCAAGTTTTTCTTATCTTAAGTGTTGCCTTCTTTTAACGACTGACGTGGAAACACGAAAGCCACCCCATTTTTTTAACTCGTGTGTTTTTTAATACTGAACTGAACTGAACTGAGGCTATATCGGGGGGATATCAGACAGACGCAATTTATACAGATTATTCGGCTGCCTTTCAGAGTGTCAATCACGGACTTATCATTCACAAACTCGAGAAATCTTATCACTTACATAGTTCTGCACTAAAATGGTTTGTCTCATATCTCTCCGATAGGCGCCAGAGGGTCATAGTGAATGGCAAAACATCTGATTGGAAGCCAGTTCTCTCTGGGGTTCCGGAAGGATCACTAGTCTCTCCTCTCATCTTTTCTCTCTTCATTAACGACCTCCCTCGGGTGATAAAGTCTGGCTGTTTATTGTACGCTGATGATGTAAAAATTTTCCGAAAAATTGAGGTACCCTCTGATGCGCTGCTGCTGCAGGACGACCTTGATCGTCTTCAGCAGTGGTCCACCCGATGGGCCCTCACACTAAATCCCTCTAAATGCAAAACCTTTATAGTGACCCTCAGGCGCACCCCCGCTCGGACAACATACCACATTGGCGATGTACCCCTGGGAGCAGTAGATGAAATACGGGACCTGGGAGTTATTCTAGACACTAAATTGACTTTTGCTCCACATATATCCAAAACTTTCAGTCAAGCCAGCAGAGCACTTGGCCTTCTTCTGCGCTCATTTCAAACGGCTTCCAAGGGAGCTAAATTCGATAAAAAATCCCTCCTGGTTGCTTATTTCGCCAATGTAAGATCTATACTTGAGTATGGAAGTGTTGTCTGGGCGGGAGTAGCCAAATCTCACGCTGAGCGCGTGGACAGAGTGCAACATAAATTTCTTATCTGGTTAAATAATCACTCTACACAACAATGTGACGCTATATCTTATGACTCGCTTTTGAACCATTTCGGCCTCCCATCACTTGCTGCACGCAGGCTTCAGTTCGATCTCATTTTCCTAAAAAGTATCTTTTCAGGTAAGATTCACTCCATCGACCTACTAAATTGTTTCCCCTTGCATATCCCATCCCGGCTCACTCGCTCCTTTCGACTCTTCGCTGAGCGCCGCGGCCGTGTCAGCACTGTCAACGGGGGGATTTTCTGTAGGGTGCCGAGAAGCATGAACACATTTCTAGCCGCTTCCGGGGCCGACTTCTCTTGTGATGATTTTAATACTTTCAAGACATGTGTGGTTAGATTCGTAAATGCTCGGTAGGAACTGCACTATCAGCTCTTATCTGTTTTTTATGTTTTTGTGTTTTTTATATTTATATATTTTACCTTTTACCGTTTTTAGGAAGTACACTGTCTCGATTCTTGTGATTTAGATAGCCTTTTTTAATGCTTTGACTTCGCCTGTGAGTGGATTTTATCTGTTGGCGATTATTTTGAATAAATAAAATAAAATAAGATGTTCAAAGAGCCCTCCAGAACGATCTCAGACAAATCGAAGAGTGTGGAGACAATTAGTTATTTACTTGCAATGCCTCAAAAACAATTCAACAGATCTTTACGTACCGAAAATATTTAGAAACTCCAAACCAATTTTGGATGGTCAATCTATACCTATTGTTAACGAGCGCAAGATTTAGGTATGGAGTTCTCGAAATAATTAATATTTCACACACACATAAACGGTGTTGTCAAAAAAGTAAACATTACTCTAGGCCCCCTTTATCCAGTAACCCCATATTTACCACATCCAATCCTGGACCGTATCTAAACCGCATATACCATGCCTCACTTTGATTACTGTGATGTAATCTATGATGGGACGTTAACAACTGGGGATTGTCTGAGGCTCGAAAGGCTACAAAACAGGGCGACAAGGCTCGCAACCGAGCAATTGCCAAGAATGACCACATAAAAATTCAGATCAGATCTAGGTTGGAACAGTCTGAAGAATTGAGGTAAAATTAATAAACTTCAGCTTTTACACAAACTGTTCCTTAACGATATCCAACAGTATATAAACAACTTCCTAAAAATTGAAATCTAACTACTGATAGAGAATACGCAACCCTGACCAAAGAACAGTGAAAGCGACTTAAGTGTCTAACTTCAAAAATTATATCTTGCTGAGTACGATAAAACTAAACAATGAGCTTCCAAAACAAATTAGAGGTCCTCAATTGCACAAATTATTTTAAAATATTTTTTTCAACATTTATGTACGAACAGCCTAAAAAGAATACTACATGTATGGTAGGAAAATCTTAAAATATCCTTTGACGCAGCTTAGAGTCGATATATTCAGATTATGTGATCACGCCCACCAAATCCTTCGATCAGATTAGTTATTTAATTGAAAAGAAACACTAAGCGTTAGAATACCTGGCACCGCCTATCGCAGGCGCACCCCTGACCCAGACCCGTCAATCAAGTCTGCACCACGTGACACTGCGCCGTGCGTAAACAGTAGTGGCGGGAACCGATCAATGGAACACCTGGCGTGGTTCGCACGGTACAACTTACGGCGAAGGGCGGATAACAGTGTAGCCGTAGGCAGTTGGTCACGTGACTGGGCTGGGGCTGCACTGCTGCGCGGACAGTGAGCTCGCCGAGCTGTGCTGAGGCTGCGAGTGGATCGGACTGAGACATAAAGTAAAGAAACCCGGAAACTTACTGTTTGTCCTAGAAAAATTGATACTCATGTTTGTGCGTGATGTAGATAGGCAGCTAATTCATTCAAATATAATTTGTGATTATTTCAAATCCCCGTTTGTAATTGTAACGTTAGGCACGTTTAGAGGCATGGAAATCGCCATGGATTTTTGGATGGTGGATGGGGGCTTGACCTAGCCATGCAAATCAATGTCCACTCCTCCCTACATTCAGTTCATTGGGGGATCCAGGTGATAAGGGGCGGATGCCACTTAATCCCAGATTCAATCTTGGCCCAAAGTGCAAATCTCTTACCCCTCCCCCAGATGCAAATATCAGTGGCCCTGCGATCAGGTTCGACACACCTCTGAAAGGCTGCACCGCCCAGAAGTGGCGGCCCTCTTGACAAATAGCGACTCACTGCCCGAGTATCTCTTTCCCGCACCCCATGATAGGTTTTTGATACGACTGGTCCTGTCAGCCAGTAAGATGCCTGAACGAATCCTTGCATCTTGGTGGATTTTATTGCACTAACAGAAGATTTTTGATAAATTTTGATCCGGAGGCGGTTATGATTTTTAGCTAGATGGCCCCGTTTTATTAAGATAAAAAACGGGGCTATTTAAACTAATTTTCATAGTGTTCTATCGGCTTGGATTTGGAAAAAGGAAAGAAGAATCATTAGAGAAGCTTTATGGCCACGCAGGAGATTTACTTATACGATCAAAAAGAGGTGGATAATGTAGAGAGGAACGAAAACAATGTTTTTGGCAATATTCTCACCTTCCAAGCGGCCGGTACATTTAGATGAGAAAAAAACGAAGTTCAAGTAAGGAAATAGGAAAAGTGGAAAAGGAAGGTAGGAGATTCCGTTCTAAAGGATGCGCAAGGAGCTTTAGCGTAGATGAAATATTTTAAGAGAGCGTTTCTTCTTTGAAGGAAAACTGCAACTCGGATAAGAGATAGTTCAAAGCGAGAGTGACATCATAGCTAAGACGATTTAGTTTCGGGGAGACATAGTCGGTCCCAGACACCGCTACTATGCGGGTTAGTTGGGAAGAAGCGCCCCGGTACCGGCGGCACTAAGGCCGTAGTTAGCCAGGTATTTATTTGGCCTAACTAAAACATCCAAAATACCGAAAAGGGGAGCTTATATGCATGCTTGCTCGTAGAATGGGAGCATGTTTGGCTATATGCATGTAATGGCTCATTGTTTGTTGTAACCTGCGTGTCTTATGTGTCTCGCTAACTGTCCTGGAGGTGCGGCCAGCTCCTGTCCGCATCGCCTGTCTCGTAAATTTCAGTGACGGGTGGAGAGGCGGGGCACACCCACATTTCCACCTGTGAAAGATGTCCTGCTAAAGAAACCACCGTTACAGTCACATCTTTATTTTGTGCAACACACATTCCTGGTACAAGAGTTTAAAACAGAAATTTTCCGAAGCATTTTAGATTCTCTGCACACACGTCATTGCTTAAAGGCTAGACATACCTAAGGTTATCTCAGTGATCGTCCCTCACAAGGTGCAAGTGCATCAATGTTCATAAACATCAAATGTATTTTTGCTCCCAAAGGTTTACGACCTAGCGTAAACTCACTGAGGTAAGAAAGTCGCTCATCAGATCCAAGTTGACTTGCCGGGATTTCGAAAATAAAAAGGTCAACACATTTCCCGATTTTTAACTTGATCATCGGCTTCTGGCTTTTATCGCGATATATTTATTTTCAGATGCAAAGTTCCATAATATAATTTTATAGAATCAAGAAACTCCTATAGGTCTGGATGTGTTCTTCAAACCAGTAATAAATCAGTGAAGTTACAACATTGTTGAAAGTTTTCCGGTATGCTCTAAAAGAATTTGGTGTTTGGGGGGGTCACTCAGGCTCTTCTATCGAACCAGGTATCAATGCAGGAAAGGCCTGGTGAAGACGACCGTAACTTACCACGATTTTTATTGGTTAATGAGGATACTTCTTTTAGGTTACTTAACAAGTCGTAAACAGAATTTCACGGAGGTCTAGGGCTACGCTCCTCAACCACCACCACTCCACAGTGGCCTGACGTCTTCGCTGTGATTGCCTAGAGCAAACGATTTAAACGACGATAACCTCATGCTATTCCATGCCGTAACTGTTATGACAGTGGGGCTAAAGCGAAAAAGACAAAGCAACATAAAGGTTCGTGATTGCTCTTCCTACCCCACTGCCCCGGCTTACATTCCTTGCTCTTATTCGTCTTTCATAGGACTGGGTTGTAGAAAAAGTAAAATGTTCAGAGGACTTCGCTGATTATACAGCTGAATCGTCACATGTTTATTGGAAAGGAGTCAAAGAAGATCCGCACCAACGTAAAGATATCGAAGTTTGTGACGCTGCAGGAGTACGCGGCGGAGGACGCCGATCGTCCCCCGGGATGGGACGCCACCAGGTACGGCTCGCTGTGCCCGCCTGTGGACTCGGATGAGCCGGAGCGACAGGCGGCGCTGCGGCCATTTGGACCCCCGTACGTGTCTGACGCCGATTTGGAGAAACTCGGAGAGCAAGACGGAGCCGAGGCGCGGCCCACGCGCGCTGTTGGAGACGAGGAGAGTCAGCTGCAGGAGACAGTCCGACGCTCACAAGAGAAGGGCGAGCCGGCCGACATCGCCGCCGAACAGGTACAGCTGTCCCAGCTGTGCACGGAGGACGACGGCTCAGCGGCTGAGGATCAAACAGCGGACCTGGCCGGCGCCCATAGCTACCGGCTGGTGGGTCTAGTCAGCCACACGGCGCTACAACCCAGGCGGGACACTACGTGGCAGATGTCTACAGCCTGGGTAGCCAGCGCTGGTTCCACTACGACGATCGCAGTGTTACCTGCGCCTCGGAGCAGCACGTGCTGTGCAACGGAAACCAGCACGACGGCTACATGTTCTTCTACCTACACACCGACCTGTGCAGGCAGGAGGCCCAAATAAGCACCAGAGCTACCTGAGACGTCGTCTCCTACCACGACCAGCAGGAAGTGGGTGATTTTGACAGAATTTGTTGTTAATATTTTGAGATGCTCATGCTAAAATGTATCTTGATGGGTTGACCTGTAATGAATTCAGAGGAAGATCCTGATAAATTTAGTGTCTGGCTATTGGAACTGCTGTTTTATGGCCATATAATAATTCTTGGGGTTTAACGACGCACCAGCTTTCTGTTTTCTTACTCAAAATATGCCGAATGTATCATCGTCTGTGCTAATGGCTTAGCAACAATACAATTTCCAAGCATGAATCATTTACACTTCTGCCATTTCACGGTCGTATCAGTAATGCATACATCCCAAACAGACAAAATTTGTCCTATGCAATTATAAAAATCCCTTCGTGTCGGTGCTGGCCGTGGTTCGGCTGTGTCACTGTACCGACCCTGGGCCGCCGGTCGGTCACGGGTGGTTGGGGTTTCCGGCCATCTGCCACTCCGTGCGTGTCAGGTCACAGCTGGACGGGCACGGAGCAAACAGAGCTCAGTGCCAACAGAGCACAGTGCCAGCAGAGCACAGTACCAGCAGAGCACAGTGCGAGCAGAGCACAGTGCCAGCAGAGCACATGCCAGCAGAGCACAGTGCCAGCAGAGCCAGTACCAGCAGATCACAGTGCCAGCAGAGCACGTACCAGCAGAGCACAGTACCAGCAGAGCACAGTGCCAGCAGAGCGCAGTGCCAGCAGAGCACAGTGCCAGCAGAGCACAGTACCAGCAGAGCACAGTGCCAGCAGAGTACAGTGCCAGCAGAGCACAGTGGCAGCAGAGCACAGTGGCAGCAGAGTGCAGTGCCAGCAGAGCGCAGTGCCAGCAGAGCGCAGTGCCAGCAGAGCACAGTGCCAGCAGAGCACAGTGCCAGCAGAGCACAGTGCCAGCAGAGCACAGTGCCAGCAGAGCGCAGTGCCAGCAGAGCACAGTGCCAGCAGAGCACAGCGCCCCGCGTCACTCCCTCTCACGAACAGGCTAAACAATGGAAACACACCCAGTCATTCGGTTTTGCAAAAGGTCATGAGGTCCTTATGGGTACGAAGCACCTGGTAGTTTAGGTAAAATTTTGATGAATTTATATTTCCCCTCGAAATTAGCCCATTTTCAGAGCATTCTGTACGCCTGTCTCTATGCAAGACTAAGTAAAATAGTGAATAGCACGGTCCGGCCCTATTTTAGAGAAAGTCTGCTCAATATGTATTTGATTGATTATTTACTCAACAGGGATTTGAAGTGAATAGAGAACTTTGTTGAAATTCTAGGAAGTACATTTTATCCACAAAATAGGTATGAAAGTCAGGAAACCACATTTTCCCCTCCAATCTGTTTCAGTTTCAGTTTATTTTACATATTTTCGACGGGTGATCCCAATTATGGACAAAGTCATAGGCGTAGGAACCGGGGGGGACACTGCCCCCCCCACTTTTCTGTGATGGGCCCCCCGCCACGGAGATAAGAATATCAACAACTGTAATATCAAGCAAGAAACTCAAACTGGTCCGATAGCTTGCCCCGGAAACCTCTGAAACTTACCTGTGACCCTAAACTAAGCTGAGGTACTATGAGTCGATTTCAAGACCCCTGAGCTGTTCGGGGCCCCTGAACTGGCTTATGGTGCCATACGAGCTAATCTGGGCCCCTTGAGCTGAACTGAGCGCCCCTGAGATGGTTTGTGCAGCATGACTTGTTCTAGGATCCCTAAGCTGAGCTAGGAGCCGAGACCTTGAACGGGGCCCCTTGACTTGGCCAGACCCTATATCCGCCGACCTGGGGGGCCCCTGAGCTGAGCTGGGGCTGTAAAGTTAATATTGTCCCCTGAACTAATCTAGGTCCCCTGTGCTGCACGGGAGGCGCTAAACTTATCCGGGGCCCCTGCACAGTAATAGGGCCCCTGGCCTGAACTTGGGGTTATAAACTTTAATTGGAACCCTGAACTATTCTGAGACCCTATATATACCAGCAACGGGCCCCTTAGCTGATCCGGGCCATTGAGCTAATCTGGTTATCAGAGCTAATATGGGCCACTGTGTTGAACTGGGGGCCCCTGAGATAGTCTGGGGCCCCTATAACCTTTACAGCTACTGACCTGGCGGCCGTGAGCTTGGATGGGCCCCTTGAGATGTTCTGAGACTCTATATCAGCCACCCTGGGCCCCCCTAAGCTGAGCTGGGGCCCTAAGCTAATCTGGGTACCACCTGTGCTTAAATGGGGCCTCTGAGCTGGTATGGGGCCCCTGAACTCTTCTAGAGTCCCTGGGATAAGTTCGGGGCCGTGAGCTTGAATGGAGCCTCCTGAGCTGGTATGAGACGAGACCCTATATCAGCCGATCGGGGGGCCCCTAAGTTGAGCTGGGCCTCCAAAGCTAATGCGAGGCCCCCTGTGCTGAACAAGGGCCCGGAGATGGTCCGGGGCCCTTGAACTGTTCTAGCTTCATTGAGCTAAGCTGGGATCCGTGAGCTTGAACAAGTCCCTTGAGCTGTTTTCAGACCCTACATAGGCTGACCTGGGGACCTCTGAGCTGAACCGGGCCCCTAAGCTAATCTGGCACCCTGTGCGAATCTGGGACTCCCCTGTGCTGAGCTTCTAGGGACCCTGTGCTTATGTGGGGTCCCTTGATAAGCTGGTCCCGAGGCCAATGCACTGGTCTGGGCCCCCTGAGCTAACTGATCTGGGTTCCTGAGCCATGGTCTGGACCTTGGGGCCCCCCAAGATAATTTGGCGGCCCCTGGGCGGCATAGGCATAGGAACCGGGGGTCAGGGGGATACTGCCCCCCTTGTGGTGGCCCCTGCAAAGAATATACAAATATCAGCAACTGTAATATAGAACAAGAAACCCAAACAGGCCTGATAGCTTGTCTGGGAAAGTTCCAGTTCCGTAGCACGCCGCCTGCAACCCCTGGAGGAGGAGCGCTTCGTGAAAAAGGCCAAGGCACCTACTACCCGAGTGTTTCCAAATGGGCTCTGAGAACTGGACCCAATCAAACTCCATTTAATATCAATCCCAACACAAAGCATGAATCGGACACGCACCCCGCACCAAATGCTGAGCATTCGACTGAAAATGCATTTCGAGGTTTGTGTAGGGGATATCAAACCATTTTCACCAAGACCATTGTTTTTTTATATTTTCAGATGTTTCGGCTTTTTTAAAGCATTTACGAAAAGTATTTAGGAAAGCACAGACAGTGCCCTGATATCAAAGGACCACATTTATATATGCCTAGATATCTTTGAATCACCTATTGGATGACACAAACGAGACAAGCTACTTAGGTCATTACGGACTCCTTCTTTACAGCAGTATGAATTGATTCAGGGAAGGATGGTCACGATAAGTCTAGCTGTCTTTCGAGGCCTCAAATAGAGTCTCAGATTGATTGCAAGTTCCAACTATATAATCGTCAACTTTGCGATGTCGAGGAGGTCCTGCTTGCTGTTGATCCTGAGCATCAGTTTGGTGTGCTGGGCCCATCCCCTGATAAAACCATTCCTCTTCCAGCACGGCAGACAGAATTGGCAGCTGTCATTTGCTTTACAGACGTGGCAGCTACAGCCATGGCCTGCGTGTGGCAGATGAAATGCTCTACCTCCATGGGCTTCCCCATGAACCCTGGGAACTTGGATTTGATCAAGCTGCAGGTGATGATAGCCTTGGTGACCCCATCCCAGTCAATTACATTTTTGAGAGTGGTCATCTGTGTGTTGACGTAGGGCAGAGTCCACAGCCTGAGAGAGGTGTTCCCCACCTCCTGCTCCCCTCTAATGGAGATGATCTTGCGGAAGGTGGTCCTCCTCTCCTGTGCCTCACTGCAGAACATGCCATGTTCATCAGGATCTCCTCGGAGTGAGCGAACCATTCAGAGAAGCACACGGTCGGCATGACAGTCAATTGCACCATCTAAGGCTAGATCCCGAGGCATGAGAGCTAGCATAGGACGTTTCTGGGACCGTCTACCAAGTTGTTGATAACCTTCATCTGGGGTCAGTAGGGAAATTGGAACTTGGTAGGAGATCTTCGCTATCATTATCGAGCCTTACTTTCCCTACTGGCTACAGGTGCAGACCAGCAACGACTGGCTGGACAGCCCTCGGAAAGTCATGTCCGAGCTCTCCTGCCTTCATACCCAGCCCAAGGTGGTGCAGTTGAATCCCATGCCCGCCGTGAGCTCCTCTGCAATGTTCGTTCACACCGAGGTGATCCTGATGACATTGCTCTGCTGCGAGGAGGAGGAAGTTCGTCTTTGTCAAGATTATCTCCATCAGAGGAGAGCAGGAGAAGGAGGCCACCTCCCTCAGGCTGCGGGTCATGTCCTGCCTCAACACACAGGCGTCTGCCCTCAACACTATAATCGACCGGGAGGCCACCACCGAGTTTATCATGGCCTGCAGTTTCACTGAATTCAAGTCGCTAGAGTTCATGGGGAAGCACATGAAGGTAGAGTACTTCCCCTGCCGCCCACACATAGGCCATACAGAGAGCTATAAAGGAAGTGACAGCTGGAGCCAGTTCAGTCTGTAATGCTGAGAGGAGGGATGAATTCATCTGTCAAAGGGTAAAACACATCGAACCAGGCCATTTTTTAACATTTTAACTGGGGTGCCATTTGCCCCCCAGTCGGCCGAAATGCCCACCCATTGCCCGGAAATTGCCCCTCCCCCCAGTGAAATATACACGAGATTACTTAAACTTGAACAAATGCAAACTCACCTAACGAAAATAAGATAGACCACCACCCTATAATAATAATTTAGTTTTATTGCTGGTGCCAAATTGGCAATCCACAAAAATTGTGTTAAAGATTTCCATCCATGGCTGTGTCCTCCATCATGCGAAGACGAAACAAAGCGCGTAGGCGGGTGCCGCCATGGATTTTGGGCACGACCCGGGCTGGTGCTACCGGGGGCATTTTGGTTCGGTAACTGAGCATTAATGACCATTGCCAAATTTTGGGGGACGCCCCCTGATGGCCGGGGGCGCGCCCTCCCCTTTCATGCACGTAGGTACGGGAAATCCCGGCAAAGCAGCCTCCGCATAAACTAATCACAACGCTGGAGATCGTGAGTTTGAACCCAAGCCAATATCGTGAGATTGTACGATGTTCTTATTTCACACGCGCTCAGTTGTGAGCGCTTAGAGCTCGTTCGTGGATTAAACGGGACACGGTGCAGTCAAAGCGCGTAAGACTGGTTGCTGGTGTGGCGGTGTGAAGTGCTTAGCCTTTTTATTTGTTATTGTGGTACATAAACATGCATAAACGTCACCAACGGCAAAAAGTGAGGCGGCCAGCCAAACTACAACCTGATGCTGACAACAAACTCACCACGTTAGTACCAAAAACTGTTTGAATTTGGGGTCCTCATTGCCTTCCGCAGCGGCTGGTTATACAAATTTACGGTTTTCTCCCAGGTCAGGAAATTGCTGGTCAAAAAGTGGGCGGGGAGACCCCCTCGTCCCCTTTTTCCGACGCTTGTTGTAGCATACATGAAATTTATAGTGAGATCGCTGCACCAATTTGTTCTGCAAAGTCGATAAGTTGTTAGTTAGCCTTTCTCATCGATTCCATGATGTTGAAAATTGGGAGATAATATATATTCGGCCACAGCCCTTCGTTAGAATCATCAGACTGGCTCCCGAGAAACCCTTCCAACAAGGAACGAGCTGGCGACGCCATATGACCCTGACAGTTGGTGCGTCGATAAGCCAAAAAAATTATTAAGTGGTTTTTTGTACTAAATTTCCTTGATGATTTTGACAGCAATTGCCACACATGTAGGTATCTAGGGGAGGGTGGGTATGGTTCGGGTGGCAGGAAGGTTCGGGCAACTCAATTTTCTAAAAAAACCGTCAGATATATTTCAGTCAGCCCATTACTAGAAATGCGTGCCATGACGGTGATCTGTTGTCACCAAATTACCTTCAACTTTGATTTCGAGTTCAAGAGATATAGCAAATTTTCGGTTTTTTAAGATTTGCTTGGAGTTTTTCATCTCAAGTTGAGGCATCTCAAAAAGCTCAGAACCATGTTTTAAGCCCTAGTTTTACATGTGACACTCCTATCCTATTCTGAAACATGCAAACGATTTTTCACCGGCATTACCAATGTCCCGTGGTTGAAGCATACCATCCCCAAAACCGTGGTATGGGGATGATTTGGGAAAAATTAAGTGGGTTATGTTCCGACACTGGAAAGCCCAGCTTTAAACTAGGTTTTAGGAAAATGTTTAATTTCGCCATGATTTGAATTTCAATGACAATGATATATGCCAGAGGGATGATTAAAGCTAAAATGGAAAGTTTCCAGTGAATTGAACCGCTAAAATGATGCCGCCACTTACCACACCATTTTCATTCCCCAGTTCAATGTTCATGGGTAGCCATTTAGTGATGTCCTGGCCATACTTGTGAGGCTGTGGACCTGAAACTTTGGTTATGAGTTCATGACAGTCCAGTTCTTCATCGGCGTGGAAATCTTTCAGTTCCTCAGGATAGGGGTGGTAACAGCTTTGTCACTAGGACACTATCCAAACCCATCCGTCCTCTGCCCGAACCTACCCCACTAATGGGGCAGGTTTGGACGTTTGACATGGTGTAACGTTTGTTCCTCTACTCTTCAATCCCCGAAAGCTTTCGTTTTTTCTTCTTGCCAGCATATTGCCAAGATGATAAGGAACCCTGCGTTAATGTCTCATGCTCCTGGCTTCAGTTAGTTTGTCCGCCAGACGATACGTATTGAAAAGTGTCTGAACCATACCCACTCTCCCCTACATAAAACCTTATCTCGATTTGGCCTATAAACCACTTGTGTTCGCTACTTTAGGAATTTATTTACCTTGCCACACTCATAAAGAAAAAGAAGAAATTTTTCATTCGCACTACATTGCGATAGCATCAGGGCTGCCAGGCTGGCCATTTTGTGGCCAAATATCTCGATTGCGCTTTTTTGTCGTGTTTGACCCCGCGATTTTTTCGGTTGGCCCTTTCTTGGAATCTGGCCTTTTTGTCCCTTTTCTAGATAATGGCACCTAAGCTATTTCTGGTTTGTTCCTTGTATAGATATGGCTTCTGTTGACCTTTTCCGCTCTTGAATACGATATTCTGGCACCGAAAAAGTAGCAGAGCAGCAGAAAAACTGGTCTGGTGGTGGGAGGGAGGGACAGAACTTTGTTATAAAGACAATTCACAAAAATGATGGCCACCAAAAACCGGACGCGAAGGATGTGATACTATAGGCACCCTTTGGGTGAAACGTTGATGGCAAAGTGCATCGTCCGAGGCTCCGCACTTCCCCACTTACCAAAATCCTAGATCCCCCACTGTTCAAGAGCAAAAAATGCATAGTTGGAAAGGAGAGAAAACATTAAATGTTAGCGGGGAGTGGTGCGGCCAAGACGATTAATGATGCTAACAAATGTTCTGGTTATGTGGATGAAATCATTTGATGGTCACGCGGGATTGGAAGGGCACCCCTGTTTTCCTATTTCATGAGTAGTGTGCTAAAAAAATATTGCATCAAGTCAATATCAAACTGTCAACAATTAGTCTTAAACAGTGATACAAGTAGTTTTTTCTGTGGTTTTATGACTACCGCTAGGAGTCGTTTTAGCCTCAAATCTGGCTTTTGTGGTGTTTATTTGGCTGTTTTAGTGGAAATAAGATTTTGCCCCTCTATGGGCCCTTTTTCTAACTCGAATTGACCTTTTTCGCTGAAAATTTAGCAGGCCTGGGCAGCATCTATAATCTCTAGACATGGAATAACACAAAAATTGAGAAACATTTTTTAACACTAACGTGTCTAAGTTTTACTAAACCCCCTCAAAATGGGATCTTGCTCCCCTGAAGACACTATAATGGCCAGCACAAGAAATGCCCCCCACTGACTTTTCCTTAAAAATGCCCTGCCACACCCCCGTCAATGCGCGTGTTAAACGATCTCTTAGACGAACGTGGATGTTTTTGACATTTGGAAATCTTCGGACACATTACAATATACAAGCAAATATACTAAACTATTTGTTATTACTCCAATCAATAAAACCTGAAGTAAAACAAGAACTTCAGAAAGGTGCCACACCAGCACCAATCATACATCCGCTGATTTCTTTCGCGCTCTCGATAAACAAAGGAGTGAATCACTGGTATTGATTGCTCATAAATAACCAAGGACAGGAGACAAAATTATGGGAGGTATACTGGAGTAGAATTTTTCCCGAACCATCATGGCCCAACAGCTATTGTGCCGTTAGAAGCAGCTCAAAGTCGGCATACTATGCAGCTTTGAATTATAAAATTGTAACCCGTATTTGTGCCTCAAACCTACAGCTTTACCGCTTTGGAATTAGAGACAGTCCCATCTGTGAGCGTTGTCAAAATGCAACTGAAACAGTCGCACATAAGTACTTTTTATGTCCACCTGTACGTTTGTTCTGGATAAGTTTGCAGGTCCTCCTGAGGAGCTGGGGAATCGATGTAAATCTGAACGTTTCGCAAGTTATAACAGGGTATACCAAAAGCTACATAGCAGATCATGCACTCATAGTTTCCAAATATTTGCTACAAAATTCTTCAGATGTCCCAAACATTCCACATTTCAAACGCATTCTCAAAATGGATATTGATTCTGAAAGATGCGCCGCAATCATAAGTGGCGGTAGTTAACGGTTTGATAAGAAACGGCAGGGTCTCCACACTCGCATATAACGTCGTTATTTCGGTTGTTTTATGTGCAGTTTACAAGTCTGGTGTCTGGTATTAATGTTGTGTCAGAACAACCATACATTGTGTGATAATGCGTATGCCAAAAATTGTGATACAGTGTGCGTTGCAAAATATGCTAGCGCCAAAACAGGCACCACTCGTGTTAACATGTTGGCGGTGTTATGTATGTAAGCCCAGCCATGGCCACTGAAGTTGGAGTTTACTTTTTCATCTCTCACTAAGAGCATGTGTGAAGACAGACTTGGTAATGGATGCAAATAGTGATTGTCAAAACTAGTTTCAGAATATTGGTAGCAGTGTGGCAGTGGGCTCATGCTGTACATGAAAGGTGCTTAACACGCGCAATGACGGGGGGCGGGTACCCGCCCCCACCCTCGGGTTTTTCGGAGATAGCAGAAAAACGGCGGCGCGTAGCGCCGCCGTACTTGGCATACCTTTTCCCTCATCATTTTACAACTTCTGTGAAAATTTTAAAGTTAGGTCATTTAAGGTCAGGTCACCAGTACAGGTCAAGTGACCCGACCGCAAAAAAGTTTAAGATAGCATAAGTCGGAGCAGGGTGAACTTATCCGATTGAAACTCATATCAAATAATGGCCCCACCGAGTTCTCTCAAATATGTTCCGGTATTTTTGATATCGATGACCTAAGGTCAGGTACGAGGCATGACCTCTCCATTGGAAATATATAGGAAAAATTGTTTTTTACAGAATAACTCAGTAACAGATGGTAATAGAGCATTTATTTTAGCTGCATTAGACTCGTCTGGGCTCTGCGGTTCTAATGATATGCATTTTATATAATTTGACCCTGACCTGACCTCAGGTTAGGTCAAATCCTTGATTTTACCTAGCAAGGTCAAAATATATATCATTCGATTCGGCTTGCTGAGAGGATTCATATAGTTCAAGTCGTTTTGCTTTATCTTTACTTGTTCAGATGTAATGGCCGAAAAACTGAATTTACATTTTATCCCTATGACGGCATGTTTTGACCTCTCGTGACCTTAAATGTGACCTGACCAAAAAATGGTACAAATGTTTTCGATGGAGAAGTGGATGGGCTATCCAACGCCGTTTGTCGTTTTTCGCTACCTACCGTGGTTCTCGAGATCTTAGGGGGGCGGGTACCCCCCCCCGTCAATGCGAAGGTGGCTCAGACCCCCGTCAATGCGCGTGTTAAGCGCGTTTTTTGCTTCGAGGTACGTTTCTTTTTAATTTCCCTGTTTTTGTACAGTCTTGCAGGTTTTACCTTTCTACTTCTCGCACTTTGAACCGCCATCAGTGATTGCAGTGTCTTGAGGATGGTTTGTGAAGCCTCCAACTTGCCTAATCTAGGTATACTAAAAATGAAATAAATATCGGAAAAAACAGCGTGGATCTGCTGTCGATCTCTGTGTGTCTGTGGACATCTTTCAAACCCATTTACTTTCCGAAAGCCCCATTGGCGGATCCGAAAAGTTTTGAGGGGCCAAAACATCGTTTTGGGCCAATCGAGAAAAATCAAAAGCATAGGATTTGAAAAACGGCAAAGTCCGTCGTTTTGGGGCAAAGATACTTTTCGGCTTTGGGGGCCCCCCCCCCATCCCCGTGGAAAGCCCTGAGCAAGCGCTACTTCACTGCTATCTTCCCCGATTTAAGGGGGGCGCCTCATTGGTAGTGCCTCTCTGGTCCGTTAAGGGGGGGCACGGTGCGCTCCCCGTTCCGCCGCCTATGATGCCAATCATCCCTGATGATAATACTTTCAAAGGAGCATGAATTTGTTTCGAGTCCACAATAAAAATACTCTGTTAATCTATCTCATAATACTCTGTTGTGCTGATTGATCTCAATGCAGCTCAGCCATAACTCGTGTGCTCATTGATATTTATATGTCTTAAGCCTGAATATGCTCGTTCTCGTTCTCCCATTGTTCCGTCCGGGAACTCGAACAGCGTCCGCCGCGCCGCTATCGGCCTGCTCCCGCGTCCACGCGGGCCGGCCACGTCGGAACCTTAAATCCAAACGTTGCTTTGCGTGAACGCGTGCCCCGGAGCTTCCCGGGGAGCTTGCCTGCCCCCCCCGCCGCTGCAGACCCGTCATCGCTGCATTATTTGCTTCGCCGCCCGAGCTGGTTTTCTTCGGAGCTCACAACCTAGCACGCACGGTTTCGCGTCTCTCTCGCCGACTCGCAATCTCGTATCACATCTATCTTGACGCTTCCTATACCTTCCTGCCGCCGCTCTCCCACTGTCACTATTCTTAGGCTTTTGCTTTTTACTCGGTTCTTGAATAGTCTCTCAAGTATCGTGCGGTGCCTGCTGCCCGACTTCAGCGTGGACATTTTAATCTTAACACTTTCCTGATTGATGCAAGTCGTTCTGCCCTGTCTTTTTTAACATGCCTGTATGTGTCTGTGAAATACAGGTCATGGCTACAAAGCAAACATAATTTTAGGTCCCCGTTGATATGTTACGTGCGACCCCATTCAGACCTTCTGTGAGCTGTCAGCTGACCAACACCGCCCTGGGGCACTCCCGCACTGTGGCAGCAGTGGATTCAGGACTTTATTTGGGGGGAGGGGTTGGGGGTTCGAGCCTCCCTGCCATAGCCCCGCCTATCAAATGTTTCAACAATGTTATCAATGTTAATCAAATTCTTGAACCGATAAAAGTTAGAGAACCAGAACCACGTGAGGAAACCCATCGAGCGCAGCGTAATAGTACTGATGGTGGCTTTCGCAGACGGCTGTACGCTCCAGCACAGCTGGTGCCATCTAGCGGTGGCGATGAGAAGCAGAGGCCTATCGACGACATCACCGTCAACCTCATCAGCGGCGACGGCGCCTCCTGCTCGCCGAGGAACAGCATCTTCTTCCTGAAGACGCACAAGTGCGCGAGTTCCACCGTACAGAACATCCTGATGAGATACGGCGAGAGGCGAAGTCTCAACTTCGTGCTCGGGGAGAGAGGCAACTACGTCGGCTCGCCGGTAAGGCAGGAGGGAGCAGGGAAGTGGAGGCAGGATGGGATGGAGAAGAAGAGCGAACAAGATACAGAGGGTACTGAGTGAATGGGATGGATAAATATATAGATAGATAGATAAATAGATAGACAGATGGATAGATAGAAAAGATATACAAATTGATGGAGTGAAGAGAGAGAGATAGGGAGATGGGGGAAAGGGACGGACGGACCGACGGATAGATGGCGCTCCCGTTATTGACTATTGGCATTTCTAAATGGCTTGCTGTTGGAGTCACTATTACCAGATTCAACCACTTGTCTTCGGGGGAGGGCCCAACCCATGTTGGCGAGCAAGAAAAACGTGGAGTGGCGGACCATCGACCAGCTCCTGAATGAATCAATTGCTCATCTTTAAAAGATACTTTGCTAACGGACAGAAACGACACGTCCTCCTCAATTAGTCAATTTTGAAGCGCTAGTTTATGCTTAGGGTTGGAGACCAAAGAGGGTCTAGCCTTTTTTGCTTTCGGGGACCTGACCACATTGACCCCTTTACCCTCCTGGAACGCCTGCGCCTGTTACTGACAATTTGCATCTTTGAATGACCTGGTGTTGGTCACATTACTGACGATTGGAATGTCTGAATGACCTGCTGTTGCACTCCTCTGCTGTTGATTGGCATCTCTGGGTGACCTGCTGTTGCAGTTCCTCTGCTGTTGATTGGCATCTCTGAGGGACCTGGTTGCATCTCTGCTTTGATTGCATCTCTGAGTGACCTGCTGTTGCAGTTCCCTCCACTGTTGATTGGCATCTCTGAGTGACCTGCTGTTGCAGTTCCCTCTGTTGTTGATTGGCATATCTGAGTAACCTGCTGTTGCAGTTCCCTCTGCTGTTGATTGACATCTCTGAGTGACCTGCTGTTGCAGTTCCCTCTGCTGTTGATTGACATCTCTGAGTGACCTGCTGTTGCAGTTCCCTCTGCTGTTGATTGGCATCTCTGAGTGACCTGCTGTTGCAGTTCCCTCTGCTGTTGATTGGCATCTCTGAGTGACCTGCTGTTGCAGTTCCCTCTGCTGTTGATTGGCATCTCTGAGTGACCTGCTGTTGCAGTTCCCTCTGATGTTGATTGGCATCTCTGAGTGACCTGCTGTTGGTGTCTTCTGTTGTATTGTGCCTGCGAGTTGGTTGCTATTTTTGCCTGACTTCTCCGTATGCCTGCATGATGCCTCTGTACATGCTTGATTGCTTGTTTGTGTGTCTGTTGGTTGCTTGCATGTCTTGCAGGTTTGTTGCATGTTTTGTTCAGGCTGTTCTTCCATGTTTTGCAGATGACATTCAGGGCCTTAAAGGCAGTGTCCCACTTTTATAATGAGGTTTAAACTGAAATAGCAGTTTTGAAGAGCGTGTTGAGAAACCACTATGATTTCACCCGAAGCTCTCGGTATACAATTTCAGCCAACTGTAAACAAAGATCAGAAAAAGTAATTTGGTTTCCCAACGCATGAGAGGAATGTTCCCAGGGGCAATTATAGCTTGTGGAGCAGAAGCCTGAACACATGGCCCTTATTTGTCACATTCAGGTTGTAAGAATATGGTATGTATTAGGAGATATTATTCAGAAATAGTTTAGATGGTCTTCAGGTCATGAATAATGTTTTTAAAGTGTAAATTAATCCAAAATTGTTTAATACTTTTAAATTCTTGGGGGTTAAAATGTATTTTTCTACTTACATGTTCCTAAGTAACCTTGGTCCACTGGTTCCAACAAAAAATATGTTTGAAATTTGTTGACAGTTTCAAAAGCTATGGAATATAAATATTTGACGCACTTGGAACTGTCTTCTTGTTTAACCTAGCATCTCTGAAAGCTTGTGCTCAATTGCTTTCAAGGTTTGTTTTTATCACTTTTTTCTGACATTTTCATTCAACATATGTGCTTGAAATAAAAATTTGATAAAACATTTAAAAAAATTTGGACCATATTTTTCAAAATTTTATTTTGATCCAAGGATTTCAAACGTAGTGTAAAACAAAGTCAAATACCGCACAAATTTGTCAAATCCCCTAATAACTTAAAAAATTATAAGCAGGTAAAATGTGTCGTTCCGACAAGAGTAAGACTGAGTCATTAATTTATTTAAAACATTGTGTTCAATTGCAAAGTTAACTTTATGTTTCCAAATTATAGAACTAAACTGGCCAGTTTAAGAGCTTGCCAGATTTCAGTTTGAGGATATATGGTGAGTGAAAGACCAAGGAAAATTTAACTATACAACTATTTCCTACACACAGCATGAGATGCCGAATGTAAAAATTACAACTTTTTCCAATGAAACATTTAAGCTATTAATGCAAACTTGAGTCTTATTTGCAGGGAGGTAGGTAAGTACCTGGAGTAATGCATGCTTACCTTATTTGGATATTACAAAATGTCTAATAAATAATTTTATTAAGCTCCCCTGTCACCCATTTTGAGCTTTGGCCAGTCAAACCCAGTTGAAATAATCCACTCCAGGCCCCACTTTTTAAAGGTTTCCGACCTCAGCGAAACTGGGAAAATACCTGGAATTATATGAAACCATGTGGGAAAGGTAACAAGGGCCCAGAACCGCCAAGCTCTTCTTGCTAGTAAAGAAAGTTCCTTGTCAGCAATACGTCGACTGTCTCCCCACACACTTTCAACTTTCCAGAGTGCAGGCGTCTTGGTCTCACATTTGTCAGTAGATTAAGATTAACATTCCAATTCCTTGGCCAGCGGAACTTTACTGAAAGTAGGCATCTAAACCTGCCTTGCTCATGACCATCTTGCTGATGTTACGATAATAAAACCAGGGTACACTACAAAACCACCGATGATAATGCCCGAGCAATGCAACAATATTAATGGACCGGGTGCCGCGCGTGGGCGCATCGAGTATGCGCCCCCAACCAGTCCCTGTTTCCTTACTCTATTACTACCTGGCTCCTGTGATATACATCTTCACTGCGAGGTTCAAATCTACAACCTAAACAACTATGTAGACGAGTCCGGTGCACTTTTGCACTGTGCTCTATAACAATTTGCAAGGCGTGCGCCATCTTGTCAGCCGGGGCCCACCGGATGCCAACTCCTTCCACCGAGATGCAAACAGATTCACTTAACCAGAGTCCCCGGGGACCCCGGCCCGACCTTCCCCCAAATGCGCCCCGGCTCCTGATTCGTCTAGAATGGCTGGAAGCAAGTTTTTTGCTAGTGCTAGCGCCAGTGAAAGTAATGAAGGAGAAGGACTACAGATATGTGAATTCACGTGATGTTCAAAAAGTCAACTCTTAAAATGGTCCACATTTTAATTCCACCTCAAGAACAAAACTTCAAAGCCAGAACGTTCCAATGAATAATTATCTAAATGTCCAATGATCAAATAGTCCACAAAGTGTAAAAATCAACAGCTCAAAAGTACCTAAGACATAATGTTCACATGTCAGAAGACCAGAAATACTGCAATAGAGGAAGGATGAAAAATGCACAGACTCCCTGCAGCTGAAGATCTTCCCCAACTATGTTGGCAAGTTCAGACTTTTTCTGACCTCTGGTTAAAGCTCAAAGTAAAGGGGCTTACTGCCTTATTTCAAACCCCGAAGGAATGCCGTCCATACTGTTGGTAATTTGATTGGTGGTAAGCCCTAAGCCTCGGCCACTCGCTGAAAATACCATGCTATCGAGTGAACTAGCATGCAAATGCCTGTCGACCGAAAACTGCAGGCGAGTAGTCGTCCATTGTTGAGCGTCATTCGGCCGAAATTAGCCCAATGGCCGCACAACAACACATCCTCCCTTCCCCGTACTTGCCACAACAAGTACCAACTGTTCTTGTCAAAATCGAACTCTGAAATTGTTTCTGTACATCAGCATATGCATAATATTTCCACCACTTATTAAACTCGGCGACCGTAACTACATCTACGTTTCAGTTTTTGCACCAATGTTTCTCGTACTGCCAACGATTTTTGCCATGCAGAAACGCTGTGAATGGGCGAGTTTATAATCAATGTTTGGGATTGCATTGATTATTAAAAGTGTTATTTTGATGATTTCTGCTTTTAGAGTATACAGGTTGGAAAAGCGTTTGTTCCTGGTTTTCAGACCTCTCTTGTCCTGGGCCATACAGCCCTGCGTCTGTGTGTCGGTCCCCAGCTGTGGCAGCATATGCACAGTTGTCAGCGCTAGGACTTCTGTCTGCAGCATCCCCTGGTTGTCTTGCTTAAGTGGCTGTCGATGCAGAGCTAAGAGAGCATAAGCTAAGTGCCCTTGTTGACACAGGTAGTACGGAAAGCTTCATCTCCCAGAGGTGTGCACAGAGGTTGGGCCTTGTTATTAACCTGGGTCTGGACAAGTTTCAATGGTAGCAACATCTCTCTCATCTGACATATTAGACTATTGTGTTAACCGCTTACTGTGCAGGGCTGTGACTATCCAGGTGTCTGCCTGTCTGTTTTACCTGATTTGTCCTCGGATATCTACCAACTGAGCCGCCCCGGTAGCTCAGTTGGTAGAGCGTTGGGCTCCGGCCGGCTGCTCAGAAGCATGCAGTGGCAGTGCATGTCCAGGCTTGAGATCGGTTCCCCTGAGACGCTCCGGTGCTCAATAGCTTACCCGACAGACAGGTCGTCTGGCAACCGACTGGTGAGAGGGTGACCGGAGCGGGGCGGCCGTCCCTGTGCTTTGTGGGACGTTAAACTTTGGCTTCTAAATTATCCCTTCATTGTGGGAGTTGCTCGTTCGGGTGGTGGGGTCGGGGTCCCCGTGACAAGTCCCTTGAGGACTTTAGTGAGACTCCGACTCCAGCAGCCGTACTGGGAACAAGTTGGACAAAATTAAAAAAACATCATCCTCGGATAAGATTTTCTGAAACTGCATAAGGCAGTAAGTGTCAACTTTGGGGGAAATAGGCCACCTCTGAGTGAGTGTGCATTATCTACCTTGTCTGTGTCTGCGCCATTCCCGTTCAGCTACCTATCCCAAGACTGCACTTCACTGGCCACTAAATCGAGGAAGTACAGCCTTGACAACCGTAAATTCATTGGATCAGAAACACAAAAACTTCTCAATGAGCACATAATCGAGGCAAGCTCCTCTCCATGGCGAGCACAGATCGTGGTCACAGCGGACGGACGCCATAAGAAAAAAAACGGCCACTGACCATCCGCAAACAATCAACAGGCACACCATGCTTGACGCCTGCTGGCTCCCCAGGATTGATGAGCGAGCTTGTGAGCAAGGTCTCACAGTATCGTCGCTTAAGCACCATAGATCTTAAGAGTGCATACCAACTAGTACTCTCCAGAGAGGAGGATAGGCCACATACAGCATTCCAGTCTGGCCAGAAGCTTTATCGGTTCTGTCGCCTGCTATTTGGTGTGACAAATGGGGTAGCGTGCTTCCAAAGAGTAATGGATCAGTTCTCGCAGGACAATGGTCTTCTGGAAACTTATGTGTATCTTGACGATGTAGCAATCTGTGGACGCATACAGGAGTACGGCACTAATCTCCAAAAGTTCCTAGACGCTGCAAAACGGTTCAACCTGATCCTAAACGAGGCTAAATATGTGTTCTTTGTCACATCCGTCACCCTTCTGCGTTTCTCCATTGGGGAGCACGAGATCAGAAACAGATCCTGGCCTTCTGAGATCCCTCAGGGAGCTGCATGCTCCAGAGAGCTCCGAGGCTTCGCGGAGAGCAGATAGCATGTTCTACTGTTCACAGTGGATCTCTGGTTTCTCAGAGAAGATCTGTCCTTTGGTTTAGGCATATGAGTTTCCACTGTGCCCAGAAGCACGAAATGCATTTTCCAGAATGAAGAAGTCTGCGCTATGCTCAATTGATGAGACAGTATCTGTTGCAGTCAAAACAGATGCATCAGATCCTCCTGTCGCTGCCACCCTGAACCAGGCTGGCAGCGCTGGGCAACAGCGCTGGGCAGCGGAGCATCGGGTACCAACTCTGTGGCGGACGACCCTGATGGGGGTGTGCGCCAACAGCGGGCAGGTCGCCTTCCAAACCTCTCCTTTAGATTTCCTGATACCGGTAAGACGTTTCCAGAACCACTTAAACATAAAGCGAGATCTGAGCTCTCAAACGTCCCGATCCCCACTTTTGTGAGGTTCGTGCGCCAGCGCGGCCCGGCGTCGCTGCACCTATCAAACGTCTCTGGGAATGAAAAAGGTGTCAATGGTGGAATTGGTCGGCAATGAGGTTAAGGATGTATCTTAAAACAATAAATTGTAATAAATGCCACATTTTTTAACATCCGCACTGGAGAGGCGTCCGACACTTACGGGCACTGGAGGGGGAACTGGTAGGCCCCCTGAGCTCTCGGAAACTAGGAGGCTTAGAAAAACTCCAGTTGGGGACTGGGTGAGAACTATTGAAATCTATATTATGACTGATCTTAATTGACCTAGGTCAGTATCGTCAAGTTGAAACGAGGTCATAAAGGTCAAGTATTAGCCGTGCTGGTTATTCATCCGGAAATGCCGTGATTAAGCTCAAAGAAGTCCAGAATGCACTAAAAACAGTGCAAGGTCATAGTGAGAATGTCCCAAGAATTGTAAACCTAATTTTTGGGGTTAAGGTCATTCAAGGTCATTGACCTAAGACGTAACAATATGACATATCCCTCTTATTTACACCATGACTAGCACCATAGCGACCGTTGAACGGGAAATGAACATTGAACTTTACCCATGGCATTTTAATTTGACCTGTGACCTCTACCTTTTTATTGATTTATCTTAACTATGACGCCGTAGCATAATGTACGTCATACTGGGTAATGCCATGCGACCGGAAGCACCGGACCAATGACTTTGAGAATGCTGGTATGGCCTTGAAATGTGACCTTGACCTTCATGCGGGATGACATATAATCTCGTTTTATATGGCGCTATAACGTTGCCAATTGGTCTTTGATGCAAGCGAACTGGTGCAACCGCGCGATTGCAGCGATCTCAAAATAAAAGGTTTAACTTTGAAAGCCTATAATTACAAAATTGGGGTCGATTTTCAAGGTTATTTGACCAATCGGCGTGCCATTGAATATTCTCAAAGGTAGTGAAATAGCGTTTTTGGCCACGAAGGGTTCTCCGGCCACCTATAAAAAAGTAGGTGGGGGCCTCCGAGGCTCCGCTCCAGTGTTTTTTAACACGCGCTGGTATGAGGCCCCGGGCCACCTTTACTGGTAGGGGGTACCCATCCCTTACGATCTCAGCAAACATGCTTGGATTGGGACACGGAAATCAGTGTTCCATTGCTTGCCTCGATCTCTACCCAAAATACTTCAACAAAAAGTACTCAAATTAGCTACTGAGTTCAGAAAACGGTTCAATAAAGCAGTCGCGAGAAAAGGAACATTAAAGATTCACAAGTTCGTACCGGTTAATTCGAAGACCGTTATTGTCCATAAGCTCTCGAATGATGAGGGACAGAAGGTTCGAGTTTCAAATTGAATCTGTGAAGTTCAATGGCACCATGTGATGGAGTCGTTCATCCGATCCGTGGGTCAGATCTTAAATAAAGCAGCATTTCTTAATCTTATATGTTCGAAAGGCAGTTGTCGGCGTCGAGGCTATGTGGCTTTTTGTTTGTGAAGTGAGATTTTTTATATAAATTTAACCTGGATATATGCAACTTTTTTAGGGTATTGATAGGAAAAGAAAACTATGTAAAACAAACCAAAGACAACAGTAACAATCGGCTTCTGACGCATAATCCTCCCACTACATTTTCCACCAAATGCACCAGAGTGTCGGAATTGTTCCGAATGTTCCGGTAATACGTTCATTTTTTTCGGAACGCCTCAAATTTTTATGTTAGCAATAGTAGCCTCTACACCACATCTAGTTCATCGGCAATGTTAACGAAGCGCAGTCTTGCTCAGTTCTCCCCTCCCCGTTACCCCACTTCCAACCGGACGCGTCTAGGCGGCGTGCCGACTGCAGGCTGAGATGGCTGGCGACGGTGTTGGGCTTGGTCTGCGGTGCTCGTTACTGATTTTGCTCTGTAGTCTCCATTCTTTTTATTGGCGTTGTATGTAGTTTAAGCAATGCTCTTTCACATGAAGTTGTTTTGAAGTCAATTAAAACATAGGAAATATGTATGCTTACCTTTGCAAAAGTTTGTAATTATATTTTATACATATTCGTGCCAATTAATATAACTTAACTTACATATTTGTATTGTTCAGACTTTTGTAATTATTTTCATGTAACCTCTTGAAGGAACACCTTTAATTTAAATGGCTAAAAACTCAAGCGAAAACACCCGATGCACGCGTCCGATGCTGGATTGCCCGAGGCTATAACTCCGAAACAATTATTCGGACGAGACTAAAAATACCACAGTCGTTTTCAGCACACTGAGAATCCTAGTCCCAAATTTTCATGAAAATCTGAGATATGAGGGTGTTATTTCAACTCATCCATTTGTCGATTTGTCGTGGAATGCCCCATCTATGGATGGCCTGCTGTTGGTGTCCCCGTTGCTGACAATTGGCATCTCTGAATGAATGACATGCTGTTGGTGTCCCCGTTGCTGACGATTGGCATCTCTGAATGAATGACACGCTGTTGGTGTCCCCGTTGCTGACGATTGGCATCTATGGATGGCCTGCTGTTGGTGTCCCCGTTACTGACGATTGGCATCTATGGATGGCCTGCTGTTGGTGTCCCCGTTATTGACGATTGGCATCTACGCATGGCCTGCTGTTGGAGTCTCCGTTACTGACGATTGGCATCTATGGATGGCCTGCTGTTGGTGTCCCCGTTATTGACAATTGACATATATGTATGGCCTGCTGTTGGTGTACCCGTTATTGACGAGTTGTGTCTACAGATGGCCTGCTGTTGGTGTCCCCGTTACTGACCATTGGCATCTATGTATGGCCTGCTGTTGGTGTACCCGTTATTGAAGATTGGCATCTATGTATGGCCTGCTGTTGGTGTCCCCGTTATTGAAGATTGGCATCTATGTATGGCCTGCTGTTGGTGTCCCCGTTATTGACAATTGACATATATGTATGGCCTGCTGTTGGTGTACCCGTTATTGACGAGTTGTGTCTACGGATGGTCTGCTGTTGGTGTCCCCATTGCTGAAGATTGACATCTCTGAATGAAATGCTATTGGTGTCCCCGTTACTGACGATTGGCATCTACGGATGGCCTGCTGTTGGTGTCCCCGTTATTGACGATTGACATATATGTATGGCCTGCTGTTGGTGTACTCGTTATTGACGAGTTGTGTCTACGGATGGCCTGCTGTTGGTGTCCCCGTTATTGAAGATTGGCATCTATGTATGGCCTGCTGTTGGTGTACCCGTTATTGAAGATTGGCATCTATGTATGGCCTGCTGTTGGTGTCCCCGTTATTGACAATTGACATATATGTATGGCCTGCTGTTGGTGTACCCGTTATTGACGAGTTGTGTCTACGGATGGTCTACTGTTGGTGTCCCCATTGCTGAAGATTGACATCTCTGAATGACATGCTGTTGGTGTCCCCGTTACTGACGATTGGCATCTATGGATGGCCTGCTGTTGGTGTCCCCGTTATTGACAATTGACATATATGTATGGCCTGCTGTTGGTGTACCCGTTATTGACGAGTTGTGTCTACGGATGGTCTACTGTTGGTGTCCCCATTGCTGAAGATTGACATCTCTGAATGACATGCTGTTGGTGTCCCCGTTACTGACGATTGGCATTTGGTGGCCTGCTTTTGTCCCCGTTATTATTCTATATTTGCTGCTGTTGGTGTCCCCGTTATTGACGATTGGCATCGCTGAATGAATGACATGCTGTTGGTGTCCTCCGTTACTGACGATTGGCATCTACGGATGGCCTGCTGTTGGTGTCCCCGTTATTGACGATTGACATATATGTATGGCTTGCTGTTGGTGTACTCGTTATTGACGAGTTGTGTCTACGGATGGCCTGCTGTTGGTGTCCCCGTTACTGACGAGTTGTGTCTACGGATGGTCTGCTGTTGGTGTCCCCATTGCTGACGATTGGCATCTCTGAATGAATGGCATGCCGTTGGTGTCCCCGTTACTGACGATTGACATCTATGTATGGCCTGCTGTTGGTGTCCCCGTTACTGACAATTGGCATCTATGTATGGCCTGCTGTTGGTGTCCCCATTGCTGACGATCGGCATCTCTGAATGAATGGCATGCTGTTGGTGTCCCCGTTATTGTTGATTGGCGTCTACAGATGGCCTGCTGTTGGTGTACCCGTTATTGACGATTGGCATCTACAGATGGCCTGCTGTTGGTGTCCCCGTTACTGACGATTGGCATCTATGCATGGCCTGCTGTTGGTGTCCCCGTTACTGACGAGTTGTGTCTACGGATGGCCTGCTGTTGGTGTCCCCGTTACTGACGATTGACATCTATGGATGGCCTGCTGTTGGTGTCCCCGTTACTGACGATTGACATCTATGTATGGCCTGCTGTTGGAGTCTCCGTTACTGACGATTGGCATCTCTGAATGAATGACATGCTGTTGGTGTCCCCGTTATTGACGATTGGCATCTATGTATGGCCTGCTGTTGGTGTCCCCCGTTACTGCCGATTGGCATCTATGGATGGCCTGCTGTTGGTGTCCCCGTTACTGACGATTGGCATCTACAGATGGCCTGCTGTTGGTGTCCCCGTTACTGACGATTGGCATCTATGCATGGCCTGCTGTTGGTGTCCCCGTTACTGACGAGTTGTGTGTACGGATGGCCTGCTGTTGGTGTCCCCGTTACTGACGATTGACATCTATGGATGGCCTGCTGTTGGTGTCCCCGTTACTGACGATTGACATCTATGTATGGCCTGCTGTTGGAGTCTCCGTTACTGACGATTGGCATCTCTGAATGAATGACATGCTGTTGGTGTCCCCGTTATTGACGATTGGCATCTATGTATGGCCTGCTGTTGGTGTCCCCCGTTACTGCCGATTGGCATCTATGGATGGCCTGCTGTTGGTGTCCCCGTTACTGACGAGTTGTGTCTACGGATGGCCTGCTGTTGGTGTCCCCGTTACTGACGATTGGCATCTATGGATGGCCTGCTGTTGTGTCCCCGTTACTGACGATTGACATCTATGTATGGCCTGCTGTTGGAGTCTCCGTTACTGACGATTGGCATCTCTGAATGAATGACATGCTGTTGGTGTCCCCGTTACTGACGATTGGTATATATGTATGGCCTGCTGTTGGTGTCCCCGTTACTGACGAGTTGTGTATATGGATGGTCTGCTGTTGGTGTACCCGTTATTGTTAGTTGACGTCTCTGGATGGCCTGCTGTTGGTGTCCCCCTCACTACCGATGGCCATCTGTGTATGGACAGGCGCCGTTTAGCCGGCGGTTCATCGGCGAGAGTTTGTGGCCACGGTCTGGGCGGTTCGACATCTTCACGCACCACACCCGTCTGAACGTCCAGGAGACCAGAGAGGTGAGCGCTCCTCCAGCTCCCGCTTTCCTGCGCCTGGCTACTCGTACACACAGACACAAACAGGCCTTCGGCTTCAAGCACCCCAAATTCTGGTTTTTAGGTAGTTTGATAAGGACATGTTTGTTTATTTATTTATTTATTTATTCAAATAATCGCCAACAGATAAAATCCACTCACAGGCGAAGTCAAAGCATTAAAAAGATTACCTAAATCACAAGACTCGAGACAGTGTACTTCCTAAAAACGATAAAAGTTAAAATATATAAATATAAAAAACACAGCAACATAAAAAAGAGATAAGAGCTAATAGTGCAGTTCCTACCGAGCATTTACAAATCTCACCACACATGTCTTGAAAGTATTAAAATCATCACAAAAGAATTCGGCCCCGGAAGCGGCTAGAAATGTGTTCATGGCTCTCGGCACCCTGCAGAAATGTTTCCATTGTCTGTTATATGCTTTCTTCAGGTAATAATTTATACGTTTTCTTCGCTTGAGTATTTTGCTACCCATTGAAAACTAGTCAGACATATAAAAAACACACACGATTACGTAAAAAGCCTCCTTTCTTCGTTCGGCACGTTTTTTTTTACATAAATTTTGTTCAAGTTGTTCCTGGTGAGGCTGCTGGAGTCGGAGTCTCACTAAAGTCATCAAGGGACTTGTCACGGAGACCCCGACCCCACCACCCGAACGAGCAACTCCCTCAATGGAGGGTTAATTTAGAAGCCAAAGTTTAACGTCCCACAAAGCACAGGGACGGCCGCCCCGCTCAGGTCACCCTCTCACCAGTCAGTTGCCAGCCGACCTGTACGTCGGGTAAACTATTGAGCGCCGGAGCGTCTCAGGGGAACCGATCCCAAGCCTGGACATGCACTGCCACTGCATGCTTCTGAGCAGCGGGTCGGAGCCCAACGCTCTACCAACTGAGCTACCGGGGCGGCTTTTCATTTAACAGCTTGCGTGGGACTGACGCTATAAAAGGAATCCTAACGCGATTTAGAATCGACGACACAAATCACAACGCGGTAGCGAACATTTGAACGCTAAGGAAGAATATGAAGAATTACAAAAGGTGCAAAAATCATATTCAAATTTTACATGTCACTACAGTTTATGAAGGAAGTGAGAGAGCACATTGCACGTACATACCTATATCATACTTGTCACCCCAAAGCGATGTCCCAAAATGTGTTTATGGCAAATGAAGTTCAAACCGTGTTCTAGTTTTTTCTTTAAAAAAAAACATGGCTTGCTGGCGGCTTCCAGCCTGCTAATTGATTGATTTTACCGATTTACACTTAGGCATTGCAGTTCTAGTGGCGTTAGTCTTACCAGTGCTGGATTTGTTTTATAAGCGAAATGGATGTGCTCAACGTAGTTATTATTTAGAATGAAAAAAATTGACCGGCTAGTGTCCATATTATATAAAAAACAGGCCAAAGACCTACACATGTAATTTGGTTTGTTTGTATAATGTGAGATGAACGTAACCCGTCTTTTTCATTTCTAGATAATGCTGGGTGATCACTCTGTTTTCCTCGCCTCATTTTGTTTTCCTCTTTTTCACTTTTTTCCTCTGCTTCCTCCTGTCTCATTGCCTTCTCTGGCTCTTTCTCGCATTTCCTGGCCCACTCTTACCCCTGCGCACTTACATGGCAGATCAAAACAAATCGGGAAATAGCGCCCTACATCTTTTATTGGGATATAACTTACCGAATGAGTTGTCTGGGGCGTAGTATCACGGCCGTTAAAAAGTCATGTGGCTAACGGTATCGGTGTACTGCCTGAGGCAATATGTAGAATATCCGAAAACATGCATGTTTAAGGGAAAATTTTCCGTCTGGTATGATGCAAATAAGCTGAGATGCAATGCTGTCGGGATATTTTTCTAGTTGTGAAATAGGGTTGTAGAATGAAATGTGTGAATACGGAAATTTCTCACTTATAATAGGAATAATTAGATCGTATAAAATATTGAGAAAATATTGATGATAGCCAATAGTATTTCCAATGTTTCCATACCAAGATTTAAATTTTCTAATATTGTGTTGATTTTTCTCAGCATTATATATATAATATATATATATAAATATATAAAATGCTGAAAAAGTCAACACCATATGTCTAGAAAACAATCTTCTTCTCGTTTTTCGAATATAAATAATATTATATATATATATATATATATATATATATATATATATATATATATATTTAAAGTTTTATTTTGGAACTAAATATGTGAATTTTAAATCCTGGTAGGAAATCGTTGAAAATACTGCTGGCTATTATCATACTTTCTCTGAATTTATATATATATATATATATATATATATATATATATATATATATATATATATATATATATTCTTTCAGGCAGATGTCGTTGAAAAGAATAGCGTTTCGAGTTTTTAAGAGTTTTCGGTTGAGTTTCAGTAGCTTGTTGAATATTTTTTGTCTGGTTCGGTAATGGTGTTAAGTACTTCTATTATAGTCATAAGTCATTTTTTCCGACGCGTTTCGATTGTATCATACCAATCATTATCAAGGACAACTAACACTCCATTTTAGTTTGTTACCTACTGAGGCTAATCTTAGTTTACAAAAAGCGAGTATTTTCAAGAAGGAGCAGAGGACAATATCTTAGCAACTTTCACTGAGCAAAACCACAAAGCATAGTTTAACGCATTCATAAATCACAACCATACTAATTACATTCTAATGCATACTATACCACATACTATTCAGTCACAGTTCACACACCCCACAGTGCTAGTGAAATGTGTGTATGTTTCTGTATGTTGAAGTGTGGTTTCTGTCGTGTGATGTGTATGGCTTCATGAATGAACAGGCGGTGATGGTCGTGGGCTGAGTCGATGATTTTTGTGTTGTCTTTTAGGAGTTTGTGTGTTGGTTTTGTGTGGTGTTTGTAAAGCCAGTGCTCTACGGGGCCTGTGTGGTCTTGTAGGTGCATGGTGAGGCGGAGTGATAATGTCGTCGTGGTCGCACCAATGTAGAGTCTATCATGAGGCCTGCAATCCTCATGCAGACATTCAAACTGGTACACTACATTGGTGCGATTGGACTCTTGTATTGTGGTTGGATTGTTTTTCATGACTAGTTGACTTGTTTTTTTCTGATAGTATATGTTGAGCTGCAGGCGTTCACCATCTGTGTTGCTTGATGTGGTTTTTTGACGATGTCTTTTAGGATTTTTTCATCTGATTTGTAGTGGGAACTCATGTAATTTTTGTAGTATAGATGGTGGACTTTGTACTGCTCTGGTTGTTGCTGTTGTGTGTGCTGATTGTTAAGTTGTTTGTGGATCTCTTTGTCAGTTTCTGAGTTGGTAAAGCCGTTGTTTATTAGTAGCTGCTTCACTCTGCTGAGTTCGGTGTCCATGTGTTCATATGACGAGCTAGTGTTGATAGCTCGTTTTATGAATGCTCTCAGTACGCTCTGTTTGTACTGTGATGGGCATTCACTGGCAGCGTTCAGCGTTTTTCCTGTGTTCGTGGGTTTTGTATATACGCTGGTGATGTAATTTTCGGGAGTGGATTTTACGTTAACGTCAAGGAAAGACAGAGTTGTGATGATGTTTTTCAAACGTGAACTTGAGAACTTAATTATTTTCAAATTTGTTGATGATAGCTGTGAGGTGGTCACTATCCCTGACTTCAAGGAATATGTCGTCGACGTATCTACAATAAGTTTTTGGCTTAATATCTGGCTCTCTTAGACTAGTTTCCTCCACGTGTACCAGTTTGAATGTCCGCATGAGGATTGCAGGCCTCATGATAGACTCTACATATCACCAAAGTCGTCTCTAGCTGTCAAAAGCGAGTCAACATTCTCCGCATGCTGGGCGGCACAGAGTATGGCGGGGATCGAAAGACCCTGCTTATGCTCTACAAGTCCCTGATACGGTCCATTCTCGAATATAATTCGTTCGTTTTTGACTCAACGAACAAGACCAATAAACTAAAGCTAGAGCGAGTCCAAAATGCCAGTATCCGGGCAGCCACAGGCGCGCTCTCAGAATCCCCCATCACCAGCCTGCTATCTGATAGCGGGCTATGCCCACTGCAGACAAGACGCGACGCCCAGCTTATTTCTTACTATATCAAAGTCCAATCCACCGAAAACCACCCGGCAAAACAATGTTTCGCCCATCCCAGACGAGCAAATAAAGCTACTCTACAGAAGTGGCCCCCATTTAAACCAGGGTTGGAAAAAAACCGGCTTAAATTGAATTTATGCCAGCCAGTGGCTTTTATTAATTTAAGCCGGTTTAAACCGGCTTAAATTAATAAAAGCTGGCTAAAATTCAGAATCAATAAAAGACGCATTCAATCCAAGAACACCATTTCATATCAAAGATAGGTGAGAACTGCACAATACATCAATTTGCATATTGTTTGAAGAATTTGAGTTGAGCATGTCATCCATCAAGTTGGCTGAGCACAAAGTCAATGTTGATTAATACTGGCAAGCTGGAGCATACTGTTACGAACAGGTGAATGTGATACGGTTTCAACAGTTCACGTAATCACAGCGTTTTACCTGGATGTGGAGATAGGTCACATATTATTTCACTATTATGGTTGGTTAGATGTATGGACTTTACATAGTCATTAAAGCAATTCCAAAACAAGGCAAAATTGTATTGGTCTCACACAAAGCCTGACAAATTACTATACAAAAAAACATTCATTGGGTAGCAACATATCACATTGCTCGACTGCATCATGTCGGCTTAATGACGGCCGCGCAGGGCCTTGTGCCAGGAAGACAGCTTTGCATTTGAAAGTTGGTGGTTAGAATTTTGGCCCTGTTCAAACTTAGGCCATTTACTCTATCGTGCTTTTTTGGTGGTCTTTTAGTGGATGTTGGCCAATATCATTTGGTGCATGGTTATTGGAATGCAAAGGTATTTTTTAAAATGTTAATGATAGATTAGCTTGTGCTAGGGTTTTTGTTAGCGTTTGTGACACTCCAAAAATATATGTTTAAGATCAGTGAGCACTTGAACATGAATATGGTATTTATACTTTAAGTTTCATGTTATTTTGAAAATATGAAAAACAGTTCTCGCGGGAACTTAACGTGAGTGGCTTTTATTATTGTCGTGATAAGTGGTTTAAACCAGGGTGGCATAAATTAATTTATGCCAGCCGGTTTAATCCATGGTTTAAACCGGTTTAAACCAGAACGTGGCTTAAATTTGCCAACCCTGATTTAAACACAGAATAGCGAAAACCCTGGAAAGCCTTAATCTTGCACTGCCAGCAACAATAGGCAAACCCCCACTCTCCCGCTTCTGGACTCGGAAAGAGCCCAAAGTTGAATTTCTTTTCACTTCCCGTAAAACGGACTTCTCAGAGGAAGAAGTCTCCCAGAAATTCCTAGAGTTCCGATCTTATAACGCGGACAAGACTTTTATATTTACAGACGGCTCCAAAATAGGCGAAAAAGTAGGCCTCGGCATCTGGGGGCAAAATATTTGCCTACAGAATAGACTTCCGGACAACTGCTCTATCTTCACAGCCGAGGCTGTTGCCATCCTAGATGCACTAGCCATAATCAGAACCCAAAATATCAACTCAGCCGTCATCTGTTCAGGCTCTAAATCTGTCCTGCAGGCCGTCAGTAACGTAGTCAACCCCAGCCACGACGCTATAGCAGATATTCAGAAAGGTATCGATGATACCCCTGATGTCTCTTTTCTTTGGATCCCGGGCCACTGCAAAATTCAAGGGAATGAAAAGGCCGATGAGCAGGCAAAAAAGTCCCTAGAACTTAGAGAGATCGCACCCTTAATGTGGTCTGGAGATGATAGCAAAGCTCTCCTCCAGGACAGTATCCGGAAGCAAATTCAAAATAACTGGACCACAAACCACAGCGCCCATCTATTTTATATCAAGCCTAACATCGGCTACTGGCCCAGTTCCAACCAAAAGAGTCGCCGGCGCGAGGTTATTCTAACCAGACTCAGAAATGGACACACAAAATTAAATGCCTATTGGAACGCGGGTACCTGTGGTACCTGCGACGCAATGGAGAATCCCTATCACATTCTCATCGATTGTCCCCAGCACAATACCCATCGGCAACCCATGCTAGATTACTGCCGAATCCAAAACATCCCTGTAGACCTAAAAACTCTGCTCGGTAACGACCATCCTGAGCTACTTGAAAAACTTTACATTTCTAAAGGACTCTGGGCTAGAGAAGTTTCTATAAATCACCCCTCCCAGTATATATGATGGAGGGTGCATGGTGCACACCCCAAAGTAGGACTTCCCTATTTTCAAATTAACCATTCATGTCATAGATGATCCACTGCAAAATTTAAGCAATAGTTGTTTAACCTTTAAATGGTATATCGTAGGCTAAGGATAGATTATGTTAGGCTAGCTTTGAAATCAGGTTAGGTTAGATAGGTTATATTTCTTCACCGCAGTGATACCTTTCACTGCGGCTCTATGCTAACCACACTCATACTCTTACTAACAATCTAACTGTCCTCTCACACCTTTTTCCTCTGTGCGGCGGCTGCCCAGCCGGAGAGGGGAGCTGCAACCTCACCTCCAGGTTGCAGGGTAAATTCGCGGCACCCTGGCCAGGTGTTTAGCGCAGTTTCTAAAATATCAAAATTATTGATTTAACGGAGGACTTCGAGTAACGTAGACAAGCGGACATCAGTAGCTGACGCACAAAATTCTAAATTCTAAATTCCAAATTCTAAATTTAAGGTCTTCAACCACAGAGATAACCTTCGCACTCTGCGGGTCTAAATTTATTAAAAGACCCCCCTTGGCATGGCTATGCCATTGCCACGACCGTCCATTCGCAAGCTAAAACATCTTGCAACCCATTACTTGAAATAACTCCCATTGCTTTAACAGACTAAAGTAGCTTGCCCTCACGCAAAATTCTAAAATTCTCCCACACACTCCTTTAGAGGCGGGCAAAGGTGCTATGCACAGAACGCCTTATAAAAAGCCATAAGTAAGTAAGTACTGGTGACATATGTGCTTGTTTGATCTTGTGTGCTGTGTAGCTGTGCTCTTTTGTGTTCTATATATGTCTGTATTCTTCCAATTGCTGAACAACATGAATTGTGTAAGCTAAAAAAGAAAAACTTCAGATGCAGTGCACGGGGAGTAGGGTGCTCACAACTTATGGAGAATAAATGGACCCTTTAAGTAGGGAAAATCTGAAAAGAGTCTGACCCAGTGTTGGGCCGCAGGTGATGCAGCCAGTCTGACCCAGTGTTGGGCCGCAGGTGATGCAGCCAGTCTGACCCAGTGTTGGACCGCAGGCGATGCAGCCAGTCTGACCCAGTGTTGGACCGCAGGCGATGCAGCCAGTCTGACCCAGTGTTGGGCCGCAGGTGATGCAGCCAGTCTGACCCAGTGCTGGGCCTCAGGTGATGCAGCCAGGGGCAGCTTTCGTCACCATTCTACGGGACCCCATCACACAGTTTGAATCGATGTACGACTACCTCGCCTTCTCTGCCCCTTCTGCCTGGAACATGACGCTCCAGGAGTTCATCTATCTGCCGCTGGAACAGAAAATGTCTCTGAAGCGCATAGCCAACGGGTGAGTAGGGCCAGGTATTGTTTTACTTAGGTGTCAATGTAAGTACTGGTGTCACTGATGGTGGCCCCAGCGGGCTACGCTGCCCCTCCCCCAGGGGTGTAATTTTCTATCTCTTTGGGGGTGCCAGAGCACCCCAAATCCTAAGTCGAGCACCCCAATCCTAAGTCGAGCACCCCCAATCATGTGTTGAGCACCCCCAATACATGTGCCGCCCCTGGCTTATCACCGCTACCCTGAAGAGTGTCACCCTATCTCATCACTGCCACCCTGATTAGTGCCGCCCCTGTCAAGTTTTTCCCGTCCTGGGTTCATTACTTTCACTTTGATTGGTTCCACCTCTAGCTAATCAATGTCACCTGACTTATCCTTTCCCCTGATTTATGACGCCACATCACTGCCGCTCCCGCCTGATCACTGTCGCCAGCAATCAATCACTGCCGCCCCCCTCTGGATGATAACTGCCGCCTCTTGTTCATCACTGATCAGCTGACTGATCACTGACACCTCTGGTTTATCACTGCTGCCTTGATCCATGCCGCCCCTGGCTAAACACCCCGGTTTACTTCAACACCCATGTACTTGCCCCTCCTGGCTAGTCACTGCCGCCCACCGAATTATCACTGCCGCCCCCGGCTAATCACTGCCGCCCCCGGCTAATCACTGCCGCCCCTCGTTCACCACTGCCGCCCCTGGCTGATCACTGCCGCCCCCTGGTTGATCACTGCCGCCCCCTGACTGATAACTGCCGCCCCTTGACTGCTAACTGCCGCCCCTGGTGGATAACTTCCGCCCCCTGGCAGATCAATGCCGCCCCTTGGCAGATCACTGCCGCCCACTGACTGATAACTGCCGCCCCCTGACTGATCACTACCGCCCCCTGGCTGATCACTGGCGCCCCCTGACTGATAGCTGCCGCCCCTTAGCTGATCACTTCCGCCCCTGGCTGATCACTGTCGCCCCCTGACTGATCACTGGCGCCCCCTGACTGATCCCTTCCGCCCCTGGCTGATCACTGCCGCCCCCTGGGCCGATCATTGCCGCCCTCTGACTGAAAACTGCTGGCTCTTGGCTGATAACTGCCGCCCCTGACTGATCACTGCCGCCCCTTGACTGATAACTGCCGCCCCTTGGATACTAACTGCCGCCCCTGGCTAACTACTGCCACCCCCTGGCTGATTATTGCCGCCCCTTGGCTGCTAACTGCCGCCCCCGACTGACCACTACCGCCCCCTGGCTGATCATTACCGCCCCCCTCACTGAAAACTGCCGGCTCTTGGCTGATAACTGCTGCCCCTAGCTGATCACTACCGCCCTTTGACTGAAAACGGCCGCCCCTTGGCTTTTAACTGCCGCCCCTGGCTGATCACTGCCGCCCCCTGGCTGATCATTGCCGCCCCTGACTGAAAACTGCCGGCCCTTAGCTGATAACTGCCGCCCCCAGCGGATTGTTAAGTGCCACCCCCTGGCTGATAACTGTTGCTCCTGACTGATAGCTGCCGCCGCTTGACTGATAAATTCCGCATCTTGGCAGCTAACTGCCGCCCCTTGCTGATCACTGCCGCCCCTGTTTGATAACTGCGGTCCCCTGGCTGATAACTGCCGCCCCTGGTTCATCACTGCCGTCTCCCGGGGCAGTGAGCATCCTGGGGATGTCTGGGCAGTGAGAATTCTGTTGGAGCATCCTTCTGTGGATATCACTAACGTCATGTTATATCTGAGGAGCGTTAGTTTTGATGTCATATATTCATCCTATTAGTCTTTCAGGTTTTACATAAAGTCGAGTTTCATGTTACCTATAGTCTCTGACTTTGGTACATCGTTTGAAATTGTCTGTGCCATTTTTCAGTATTTGTATTTCATTTCATTTGTTGTGTTTTATATAATCTTATGATACAACTTTCACAACCTGACCTGTTTTACCACCTGACTTGTTAAAATTCGTGCGGAAATGTCCTATTTGCGTATCTTATGTAATGCTATGGGCGCCATATGACCCTAGATGTCAGCGCGCTCTAAAACCCCAAATATGATGATGGACCGTCTCACGGCTGATCACTGCCGCCCCCGGTTTATCACTGCCGCCCTAATTCATGCCGCCTCTTGCTCATTGATGTTGTTCCTGGCATATTTTGACCCAGATGCGCGCCGCCCCGACTCATCGCTGCCGCCCCTGGTTTATCACTGCCGCCCCTGGCTGATCACTGTCTCCCCTGGTTCATAACTGCTGCCCAGATTAATCATTGCTGCCTTGATTCACACCGCCCCTGGCTTATCAATGCTGTCACTGTTTTTTATAAGCCCATATATGAGCGGCCTCTGGTTAGACACTTCCTCCCTCGAATCTTCACTGCCGCCCTCGGCTGATCACTGCTGCCCCTGGTTTATCTCTGCCGAGGAGACCAGTCCGGCCATAGCCCCCAAAACCGGTCAAACTTAGGCCCTGTTGTCCGCACAGCTTTGTCAGGAGGAATCTCTGACACCCTTCCAGAAAGCAAGCAGCAGCCCCTATCGTCTAATCGTTATCTGTTTGCCTATTGGAGGAATTATCCGAGCCGAGTAAATGGTAGACTGCTGCTGCCGTACTTTTACTGTTTTAGTGTCAGCCAGGGGGAATTTTCTATCTCTTTGCGGTGTGCGAGCACCCCTAATCACAATGAGAGCACCCTCAATACACGTGTCGCCCCCCCCGGCTCAGCATTTCTGCCCTGATTCATACCGCCTCAGTCTTACCACTGTGATCATGCCGCCCCCGGTTCATCACTACCACCCTGGTTTATGCCGCCATGGTTCATCACTGAAGCCAGTGGCGGATCTAGGGGAGGGCAAAAAGGCAATTGCCCCCCCCAACGGAAAAGCTCGGGGCAAAACTATGTTTTTGCCCCCCTGAAGCGATCGACCTCCTTTTTCCCCGACTCCTTTTTAGTTTTTAAGCAAGATTTTGGTGCTTCAACTCTCAACTTCAAACAGAATTAGTGAAGCTCAGCGTAAATATTGGGGCTTGGATAGGAAAAAAGGATCTTGAGCCCATATTTTTCATCCCGTGGCCTTTTTTGGCTTTTCGTCTCCGGTTCCCAAAATCCTACCGAAAAGGCATATTGTAGCGCAATTTTGCACTGCGTGACGTTTTTTATCTTTTCGACTTTGGTTTGCCCCTCCCAAACCAACCGGCTAGATCCGCCACTGACTGAAGCCTCCTACCTATCACTGCCACCCTGATTCTTGCCAACCCTGACTTATCACTGCCGCCCTGATTCAAACAGCACCCCGCTCATCACTGCTGCCAGTGGCTCACCAGTGCTATCCCCAGTTATCACTGCCACCCTGTTTCATGCTGCCTCCAGTTCATCACTACCGCCTCGGCTAATGAATGCCGCCCCTGGCTTATCAGTTCCGCTCGAATTCGTGCCGCCCTGTGCTCATGACTGCCGCCCCCAGCTCGGAGGCAGCGGATTCCATTTTCGGGCGGTTGTACAAGATTTTCGGGAGGGGGCGCCTTCCTTCTCAGGGGGAAGGGGTGCCTCCATCCCCAGGGGGGCACCTTTGGCTGCCTAGGGGCACCCACTCAGGAGGGGGTGCCGACATCATTTCCCTGCGTTGAGTCGATAAATAGGGTATATTTGCTCTCCATGGGATGGCTTTGATGAAAGGGGGCACCATTCATATTTGAAACTGTTTTGATTTCGCACAGAGAGCCCTACCTATTCAGGTAGGCGGTGTTCAGGTCTGATGTTTTTTTTGGCTGCTCGGGGGCGCCGCCCAAATCCGGGGGCGCTTCCCCGGACGAAGCCAAAACCGGGTGTGCAAAAATATACTTTTGTACAACCTCCTTTTTTCAGGGTGTGCAATTGCACACCCTGTGGTTGCATGATCTGGCAACCAATACCATATTAAATAGGCTGCAAGGGCTTCAATTGGCTGATACCGTGACGTCAGCATTTGTCGTCACACCAACAGCTGACAACAGTGGCCTGCTGCTAAGGGTACATGTGGGGTATATTTCAGGTAGTTTTTAGCTTTACTCTACGGGAATGTTGAGTTTCAAGACAAATGATATAGAGAGTACCAGGTTTTCCGGCATGCTATAAACTTGGCTATCTCAGTTAAAATCACGTTATAAAGGTGCCGCATTCCCTTTAGGAGGTCCTTTGCTTTCATTTCAATCTCCATCCACTATGCAATACTGAAGGTAAAATTTAACCCCACAAAACTGATACACTTCAATCGTGGACAGGGGCGCAGCCAGGGAGGTACGTTCCCCCATCGGTGCCGGAGTGCCCTTTGATCGCTAGGCGGTGTACCCCGCTTTGGCTGTGCCGCTCGAAATTTATCGCCGTACGCCGTAGAACCTAGGTACAATTAGATCACATTTAGCGATTAAAGCTTTTGTTTTACAATTTAGTACCTTTTTTGGACAGCTAGGGCATTCTGCCGCCTTTCCAAGCACCCGAGGAGAGTATGGGTACTTAATCCGTGAACAACTAATGCCTCGTCACCAATAATTGTACCGGCGGAGCTAATCTGGTGCTCCTTGAGCTCATCTGGTGCCCACTGAGCTGGTCTTGGCCACTTGCGCTGATCACGTGCCATCTAAGCTGATCGGGTGCCCGTTGAGTCAATCTGGTGCCCCTTGAACAAATAATTGTGCCTCTTGAACCTAGCTAATGCTCTCTGAGTTAGTCTGATACCTCCGAACTCACCTGGTGCCCTATTAGCTGTTTTAGTGCCCCTCGAACTGATTTGAGCCCCTGAGCTGATCACATGCCTCGCAGAGTTGATCCTACTGTCCCCTGAGCCAGTATGGTGCCTCTTGAGCTGATCAAGTGCTCCCTGAGCTGGTCTGGTGCACCCTGAGCTGATCTTGTGTTCTCTGAGCTGATCTTTGCCCCTGTTTTGGACTGGGGGCTAGGAGCTGATCTGGGCTCCCGGGCCGATCAATCTGGTTCCCCTGAGCAAATATGTTTCCCCTGAGCTGAACTAATGCCCCCTGAGTCAAACTGGTGCCTCCTGAGCCAAAATTTTGCCTCCTGAGCCCATCCCATGCCCTCTGAGCTCGTCTAGTGCCCCCTGAGCCAATCTAGTGCCTTTTAAGCTGATCTGGGCCTCCTGAGTTGATTAAGTAATTTCCTCAGCAGCTCTGGGGCCCAAAACTGAGTTGTGCCCACTGAGGCTGATGAAGGCCCCTGAGCTGGTATGGGGCTCCTGGGCTGATTAAATGCCTCCTGACTTGATCTAGTACCTCCAAATTGACCTGTGCCCCAAGCTGATCGGGGACCACTGAGCTGATCACTTGCCCTCTCTCTGAGCTGATATGGTGCTCCCTGAGCTGATCTAGACCCCTGCTGCTGGGACTAGGAGCTTATCTGGCCCCCAAGCTGATCGATCTGGTGCCCCCCCCCCGGGCAGGTATATTGTCCCTGAGCTAAACTAATGCTCCCTGACTTGATCTGGTGCCTCATGTGTCATCATTGTGCCTCCTGAGCCCATCTGATGCCCTATGAGCTAGTCTGGGGTCCCCTGAGCTAATGTGGTGGAAGGCCCTATGAGCCTATCTGCGGCCCACTGAGCTAGTCTGATGACCCCCCATCTTTGGGGCCACTGAGCTAATCTAGTCCCAGGCCAAGCATGAGCTGCTCTGGGGGTGGGGCTCTGATCCAAACCAGGGACCCCCTGAGCTGGTCTTGAATAGACAGAGAATAAGAACACAAGGCCAACTCCCATCACCTCGGGGGTCACGGGGCTAGTCTTATCCCAGGGGGCATATCTGAGGGAATGAGGGGCAGTTACTCTGGAGGTCTCTGATCCACACTAGGGGCCCCTGAGCTGGTCCTGAATAGATGGGAAATAAGGGTACAGTGCAAACTTCCCTTGTAAAATGGAGCTAACGAGGAATGAGCCGTCATCGCTAAAACGGCTTGTAATGCCTAGGCACCCCGAGTTAAATAAATTGCTTATTATACTGGTGGATTCTGGGCACGGGTGATAAAAAGGCATGTGCCCCTGAGCTCAGAGCACAGTTCCCTGAACCAGGATTTCTACTAATTAATTCAAATGAATGAAGAACTAGTTTTTTCACAATTTTCAGCCCTGTCACATCATCCCCATCCAAACTACCAGCTTGTTTGGTTTTTCTTTACTCCAACTGGGACCGATCCTTGAAAATATAGAACTTTTAAACGCGTTAAAAAGTATCTCCCTAATTATTCCGGCAACAAAAACTGTATTCGTCCAAAGACACTATGCCACTCCTCCTCCCACGGCCCTTGTGGGAGCCGTGGAACTTAATCCGTGTTCAAACAGGGCTCACTCGTCACGACAAAACCAGCGGGCATAACAAATGAATTTTCGACTCCAATATGTCTTATCCTGCACAGATTGACAGATATTACAGGCTCCACTGATTTCTCTGATGTCAAGAACTTGCATGAGTTGGCTGATTTGTCCTTAAATCTATCCCAAGAAGTCGTGTTCTGGCTATTTTCATGAGATTTCGGTGACACTTTTCTTTTTTCTGTTTATTTCAGTTTTCCTTCTCCGTCAATGCTTGATTTGCATTTTTCTTGGACCAAAGGTGCCCAAAAGTTGATATTGACTAGGATATAGTAAGTTTTTTAGGTTACCTTAAAAGTGCCCTTTCTCTCCCGGGGCGCCCCTGAAAGGTGGTGTGCCCCCTATACCAAAGCTCTGGCTGCGCCCCTGATCGTGGAAAGATTGGATCAGATTGGATTATTTTAAGACGTGTTGTAGCTTTGGGATTTCGCCGAAAAAGCAAACACGTTTGGCAAAAGCTGTCGAATACCTGCCCAATATTAAAATATAATGTTTCTTGTGCTATAAAAGGCGCAAAAAAGCGATGAATAACAGATTCGGTGCAATGAAGGAATGTCGCCCCCAAAGCTGCCGCCCCTTTGGTGTGCCACCCCCACCGGCTGAGCACCCCCAACGATTTTGGGAAAATTACACCCCTGCCTCCCCCACCCCTGGAGCTTTCCTCTGAATGTCCCTTTCCCTGTATTTGTATTTGAACTTATTTAAATAGCCTATAAAACTGCAAAATGAATCAGTTTGCCCTGAAATGGAGCAAACATGATAACTCACGCCTTCAATCGTTTCGTACCTCTGGTCTTCAGTCGTTTTCTACAAAATACCCAGGTTGACGAAACTTTTGCGTCAGATAGGTCACCTGACCCAGGTATAAGAGTTCCTGGGCTTCTGATTAGTCAATTGTGATTTATTTGAAGCCATATATTTCTGTTTCAAAATTGTTTTGGAATATTGTTTTTACAAGTAATTTTTTCTGTCATTGTTCGGGGTTCTACACCACTGTTTAGGACAGATATGACCTAGGTCCCAGAGAAATTGATGGTCATAGCCGAGGCCACGTCATTTGATCAATAGTGAGAACTCTCGGATGAGTTGTCAAGAAATGTTGACTTTGAGAGCGATTTTAAGGCATTTGGAGGCCTAATTCGCAAAAATGAGAATAGAACTTCTGAAAAACTTTGTGTGCCTTTTGATCTAGTCCATACATTTTTCGCATATCTTCCTTTAAAGGGAATATGGCACCTTGGCCGACTCCAGGAATTTAGTGTAATTCGGGGTATTTTTAGCCGCAAATCATGAAAACGTTCATGATTTCTGAAAAAGAATGTACAATGAGCTCAATATTTTGATTTTTAAAATTCTCCTCTAGGGTGAAAAATAGACCTTTGCCTGTGCGTGACGTCATGATCTGGCAATTACTACCATATTCAAAAAGGATTCTAGGGCTTTAATTGGCTGATTACTCACCGTGACGTCAGCGCTGTCGTCACACCAACTGCTGACAACTGTGTCCGCCTGGCTGGGGTAGATTTGAGGTACATTTCAGGAAGGTTCTTAGCTTTTCTCCTCGGAAATTTTGAGTTTCAAGACAAATGATCTATTGAGTACCGGGTTTTCCGGCGTGCTTTACAACTTGGCTATTTCAGTTAAAGTAGTGCCACATTCCCTTTAAAGGAAACGTGACGAGAATGGACGCGGAAGGTGGTGGGCACATCTACAACGTCTATACTCAAGCAGTGGGCAAAACAACGCAGGGAATGTCGCTCTCTGCGTTCTTCGAGATTCTGGTTTTGCCGGACTCGGGAAGGATGTGGTTTTTCCTTGACATGTCTGCCCGGGTTTGGGCCAATGCTCAATGAAATGGCGGACTGCTGCCGGGGAGGGAAGAGGAGGGTTTAAATAGTCATTTGTAGTGTTCCGGGGGACCCACTAGCGGGTGGGGTAAAATTCCACTCTTATGTTGTTTTTATTTAGCCGCAAACGCTAATTTAACCGATATACATATCAATCACCAACTGGTATTTCACCTATTTTTTCCTTTTAAATTATTCTGTCTCAGTGCAAGTTCTATGATTAAGATGCCGATTACTGCATTCCTTTAACACGTGTCCCATTGGGTCCCTGGCATCACGCGCCCCGCTGGGGGGGGCGTATTTCGCCCCCTCCCCCTGCATACCTCATTTCCCAGGAAAGCTTAAGAGACGAAGAGAAATGTGACGACTATTTTTATGTGAGGTCAATATTAAGATTAAAACAGGGCAGTGTACGTTTTCCCCTCTAGATTTTTACCCAGCAACGCTAGAGCAGATCTTTGTGCATCATTGGATTCCTCTGGTCGTGGCAAATCGAATGATGTACCTATAACATGACCTTGTTTGGTCAAATAGTGAAAATGACCTGACATCGAGCTAGGTCGGGGTCACAGGGTGACCCGGTATAGTTATGCTGCATATCAAATGACCCCTGTGACTAAATAAGCACAATGCAAGCAAAATGGAAGCTTTATCCCAATTCAGTGAGAAGTTATTGGCAAAATAATCACTGTATGCTCCTGTGACCTCACATGACCTTTGGGAGATCAGATGGTCAACAACTGAACTTTATGGCCAAAATTGTGGTAAGAATACACGGTTTGAAGATTTTCAGGTTTAGCTATCCAGTAGCTAGTGAAAAAGGGCTCCCATTTTTCACCATAGATTATAATGGGGTGACCAAAAAATTGACCCCACCTTAGGTCAACAATAGCTATATTCCGAGATAGAAGATTTGTAAGCCTGAATGATCGCATCTCATTGTGAAAGTTTGAAGCTGATCGGTTGGCAGATGTTCCTTTGGCGTCGCTTTAAACACGTGATTTTAGGTTTTGAGGTCGCTTGACCTTGAATATCTCCTTGACCTGACATGGCCCGATCTAAAAAATCGGTCAGATGCGTCAAATTGATCAAGGATAAGCACCCTAAGTTTCGCTGTTCTCCGTTTCTTCGTTTTTTGCGTTATTCATGGAAAACTAGAAGGGGCAAAATTTGCCCTCCAGCGGGGCGCGTGTTAAACAAGCCATGGATAACAGCCAGCCGTAGTCTCGAGGGCACCCAGGTTTAGAGTGTGCTGTTCTACCAGGGCTCGGTTTAGAGTGTGATGCTCTATCAGGGCCCGGTTTAGAGTGTGCTCCTCTATTAGGGTCCGGTTTAGGGTGTGCTGCTCTATTAGGGTTCGGTTTAGAGTGTGCTGCTCTATTAGGGCCCGGTTTAGAGTGTGCTGCTCTATGAGGGTCCGATTTAGGGTGTGCTGCTCTATTAGGGTCCGGTTTAGAGTGTGCTGTGCTGCTATCAGGGCCTGGTTTAGGGTGTGCTGCTCTATCAGGGCCTGGTTTAGGGTGTGCTGCTCTATCAGGGTCCGGTTTAGGGTGTGCTGCTCTATCAGGGTCCGGTTTAGGGTGTGCTGCTCTTTCAGGGCCCGGTTTACAGGCTATCTTACGCTGGTTAGGCAGCGTTAGATGGCCTGTCTTAATCTCCGCAGAAAAAAATGTTTATAGTCATTTTTTGGTCAGGTCCCTTTTGATTTCATTAGAAGTCAAAGTATGTTCTCATTGGAATACAGTGCAAAGTTATGTTTTGCAACATAACGGCTGGCAGATGTAAGCATCATTGAAATCCTCTCTTCAAGGCCAAGCAAATAATTTATATTCTCGCCATGTCGGGTCAAATCCTAAAATTCAACTGACCAGGTCAGCTCTCAGACCGGGTCACCATGGGCCATAATTGCATATCATTCGAATTGCAGTGGAAATCGAAAAACGACAAGGAAAAAATAAACACTATCACCATCATCTGGAAAGTAATCAACCTTGACCGATTTCCCTCTGCATTTCCAATGCAGAGCTCAGAGTTCTGACCTGATCCAAAGTCATTGATATAACAACTCTTACCACCAAGAAGTGTTGTACTCGGCGACTTTATCATATGATGCGAATCTGAGATTGATATATTAAGTCTAGCCTTACCGTGCACCCCTAAACATTTTGTTGAGGCTAGTTCACGTGGGCTAGATTGGTGGCCTGGCCTGATATGGCCAGAATCCAAAGTTCCGTCAGGAGCTGCAAAAATAATAGGTCGCAGAAACGACCAGGTAGCAGGTATGCCAAGAATGAAGCGCTGAGGACTACAGTTTCTTGGCCCTGTGCAAAAACCCGTGGGGTGTGGATTCCCGAGCCGGTGCGGCGGGCGGATTCCCGAGCCGGTACGGCGGGCGGATGTCCGCCTCCATGCCAAGGCGAGTTACTTATAGCTTCGGCCATGGATATATTTTTCACATATAAAATTTATTAAAAGATATTACTCCACGTTAGTAGGTACATAAAGGCGTGTGAGAACTGAACATCAGCCGATTTATGGGGCACAAAAGCACATTGGACTGGGATGGAGATATATGAGTACAGTCTGTGTGCAAACAAATATATGTAAACAGTTCCATTTCCCTTATCTGTATGCTCCCTTCAAATTAGAATTAAGAAAGACAATAAGTCATGATTACTGTGTCTGAAACAAATAGCGAACGAATGGGAGGTGCAATGTCATGTTTAATGTGGCTACTATCTGGCCGGCAGCGTAATGGGAGGAAACCAGATGTCGTTCGACCTGGGGTACGATCCGGCCATCATCAACGAGCCAAAGCTGGTGAAGAACATGCTGAAGGAGCTGGACAACGCCTTCGACCTGGTCATGATCTCAGAGATGATGGACGAGTCGCTGGCGCTGCTGCGACAGCTCATGTGCTGGTCCACCGACGACATTGTCTATCTGGCCAAAAACGCCCGCTTCGACTCGCGTCGGAAGCAGCTCTCCACTCAGGAACGGCAGCTGCTGGAGGAGTTCCTCGCCCTGGACATGATACTATATCGCCACTTCGCCGAGCAGCTGGCGCGCAAGATCGCCGCCGTGCCGCTGCCGACGTTTCTGGCGCAGTCGGAGCGGCTGGTGGCGCGGCGGCTGTACTTTAAGCAGCGGTGTGTGACGGCTGAGGTGAACGGAGGTAAGCTGGCCGGGCAGCAGCACGAGATCAGCACCAAAATCAAAGGCTACCAGGTGTCGGACGGGGCCGACTGGCTGTGCTCGAGGCTGGTGATGGCCGAGCTGGGCTACACCGACCTCATCAGGGAGCAGCAGCGCCAGAGACTCGCCATCTGGCGAAGGGTCTACGATGTGTTGGGACTAGAACAACTAGACGATAATTCGCCCGATGGAAGATAGACTGATGTGTGCTGTGGTGTTCGCCCGATGGAAGATCGGCTGTTGTGTGCTGTGGTGTTCGCTCGATGGAAGATCGACTGTTGTGTGCTGTGGTGGGCGGTAGGTTGGCCGGTGCCAGAGCAAGGTCAAGGGTCGCTCGGGTGATATGTGTCATTTGCCGTGGTCCGCTGTAGGTTTGCTCTGTTTGGTTTCAACAGTTGTTATCTTCATTACAATAACGCCAGAGGGCAGGTCTGCTGTAGGGTTCGGGTGATCACGTGCCGGTCCGAACCATCAGGTTAATGTCCCGTGTCTTTCAGTCTAGGGGAGCCAGGCACTTCCAAACTCATAAGCTGTACCGTTCATAAACTCTAAAGCTGTGAAGAATTGGAACCGCTGTGCCTCGCAGGACACTGGCTAACGTCTCGAGATACTGGCTACCATCTCCGGTAGCTACAATTTCGGGACACTAGCTACCATTTCGGGACACAATCTACCGTCTCAGGAAATGGCCAACGTCTCTGGTAGCTACCGTCTCAGTACACTAGCTACAGTCTCGTGACCCTGGCTACCGTCTCGAGACACAGGCTACCGTCTCGGGACACTAGTTACCATCTTGGGACACAATCTACCGTCTCAGGAAATGGCTAACTCTCTGGTAGCTACCGTCTCTGTACACTAGCTACCGTCTCGGGACGATACTGGTTACCGTCTCGGGACACTGGCTACCGTCTCGAGACACAGAATATCGTCTCGGAACACTAATTACCATCTCAGGACACAGGCTACCGTCTCGGGACACTAGCAACCATCTCAAGATACTGGCTACTGTCTCGGGACATGGTTACGTCTTGGGGCACTAGCTACCATCTCGGGACATCAGCTTCTGTCTCGGGATACTACTACCGTCCCTAGATACTGGCTACCGTCTCGTAACTACCGTCCCGGGACACTGGCTACCGTCTTTGGTGCTATCCGCCTTGGCTACCGTCTCTGATAACTACCGTCCCGGGACACTGGCTACCGTCTTTGGTAGCTACCGTCCCAGGACATTGGCTACCGTCTCTGGTAGCTACCGTCCCGGGACATTGGCTACGGTCCCGGGACATTGGCTACCTTCTGGTAGCTACCGTCCCGGGACATTAGCTACTGTCTTGGTAGCTACCATCCTGGGACACTGGCTACCGTCCCGGGACACTGGCTACCGTCTTAGGTAGCGGCGCCGTGAAGCGCTGCAGCAGCTGAGTGGGTCTCAGCACCACTGGTTTCGCCTGCATTGGCACGGCCGCCCCCCCCTCCCGTCTCTGCTTGTGGTGTACCTTTAACTGAGCGTAAAGGGCAGCGGAATTATGCTGAAAGTACTTTTCGGCGGGGAGGGGATGCTGTTTGAGAGCTTTCCTTAGGATCTTATGTTGAGTATCACAAAAAGCATGATACAATTTTCATGTGTCTCCAAACTGCATATCTAATGCGTTCATTTTACGGAGGATCCTCTGTACCAAGCCTTGCCATTACCATGGCTCCCAGGACACTAGTGTGATTATTGAAGCTGCGAGGTACACATTGGATGTGTATTTTTGAATCAGGACATATCTTATGGGTGAATGGATAAGCCTGAGGGATTTTATACACATCCGTTGAATAAACAACACTCCAGAGAAATGCTGTTTTGTGTGAGTAATGGTACCATGATTTTCTGCAACGATATGTCCTGGTCAGGCGGGGTCAAGGATGTCCCTAGCTGCAGCTATGTGTAAGATCATGGCCGGTCACCCGAGAGTCGCCGGTCCTGTTTATACGCGATGGTATTACCTGACCGGCTGCTTATCACGCCAGTTCCCACACTCTTCCTCATCCATCCTCGCCGACACAGCCGAGAGCGCGAGACTACAGAGCCGCGGAACCCCGGGGGGGATACAGAACCGCGGACCCCCGCGAGGCACAGAGCCTTGGACCACCCCGGAGGCCCAGAGCTGCGGACCGCGGGGGGGGCACAGAGCCGCGGACCCCCGGAGACACAGAGCCGCCGGCACAAGGCTGCGAACCACTATATTAAATATTTTACCCTTAGTTATCGGTCTTGCAGGACATCACTGACGTAAGATTTAAAGATAAAGGGAGAACCTGTGATGGCTCTCCTGTTGCTGCGCTTGCACCGCCCCTGCCGGGCTTGGCCGGCGGCAGGGACCGTGGCCAGCGTGGCTGCGTGCCGCGCATGTGGTCGGGCCAGTCGGTGCTCGCGAGTCAAGGATAATACAGCCCTCTTCAGGGGCGGACGCAGACCCGAGTTTTGGGGGGCCAAACCCAAGTCTGCCTCTCCTGGGGGGGGTGGGAGAGAAGATTTTTTGTTCTACAGACCTAGTGTAAACACTTTTTCAGTGCTCGACAGACCTAGTATAAGCGACCTCTCCAAGTACATGATCGCTCTCCGGGGAAGGGGGGAGGGTGGGAGCGAAGATTTTTGCTATACAGACCTAGTGTAAACACCTTTTTCCAAAAATTTTCCGGCGTTGGGGGAGCCAAAAGATAGTTTGGCCCCCCTTCCAGCGCTTTGGGGGGCCATGGCCGGAATGCCCCCCTGCGTCCGCCAATGGCCCTCTTTTGCACAGAGCGTTTCCAGGGGCACAATTCCGAGCGCAGAGCGATTATTAAACGAGATTATAACGTGGTGCAGTCGTGAAAATGTTTGGGTTCAGTTTTCGCTCCTGTTGTTCTGCGCTTCAATGTTATAGTTCAGCGCCTCGACAGGCGCCTCTGAGACTACCCGCATCTGCAACTCCGGCCCCGTACTTAACATGGTCAGCGTCTCTGCGCGAGTTCGCCGTCTGGCGTGAGAAGCTGGACGGGTATCTCCTGCTTACCGGTGCCTCCACGCTGTCCGTCGCAGCTCAGCGAGCCGCGCTGCCAAGCCTGCTGGACGAGGACTGGCACCGCGTGCTGCGATACGGTCTCGCCGTCGGTGACGACGCGCCGCTCTCGACCATCGTGTCAGCGATGGAGAGCCATCTACGCAAGCAAAGGAGTGTGCTGGTAGATCGCCGGACATTTTACTCCCGTGTTCAGGAAGAAGGTGAGAGTTTTGAGGACTTTCTGTTCGTGGTGAAAGAAATGGCCGCATACTGTGACTTTAGTGGGACGGTAGTTTCTCGGAGAGCTTGCAGATGGGGCACAATTCTTTATATGTCAAGGGAAAAGACCTACGGGGAGTTAATTACTTACTTAAGGGCTTTTTATAAGGCGTTCTGTGCAAGGCACTTTTGCCCGCCTCTAAAGTGTACCTAATGAGATAACAATTTTGACCCTAAGTCAAAAAAGCGTGCAGTAAAATGCATCATATGTGAGAAGATCCCAAAAAAAAACAAAATCCAACCCGAAAAAAACCTTAGGCGATTGTAAGAAGGACAAATGTCAATCTAGATCAAAAGCTAAAACGCACTAAACCCCTTCCAATAGACACTGTCTATTGGAAGGAGTTTTGAAGATTTTGAAGCAACTGTCTATTAGACAGTTGCTTCAAAATCTTAAAAATAATACTTAGAAGCCAACAAAGTGTCTGTCCAGCAGATCCTTGCCCAGACACTCTGGGAGTAAGATGAGCATAAAGGCCCCGAAAGGACTTAAAATTGGTGAAAAAGGACAGATGAGGCCTGGCTACCGAAGAATGAACGAAAACGCTGCTCAAAAGAACCAAGCTCGGTGTAGAAACCGGAATTCCGAGCTTTGACCAAAACTGTCTAAGTGAGTCAAACCTCCATTACACCCTAAAATTGCAATGAAGGACACAAAAGCTAGGAATAGTGTGGATAAGAATAAAAAGGAACGAAGAGAGTCAGGGAAAGGTAAAACAAGACTTTTCGATCCTGGACCATCTGGCAGCGAATGAATGTGAGCGTGACCCCTGAGATAAACTTTTGTTGCAGCCTCGATCGTGTCGCGATTTGAAACAGTTGAAAGGAAAGCTTCCATGCGTCAGAGCCGCATGACGAAATCCATGGAGCGAATCGGATTGAGATTTCTCACAGAGGCTCTATACTGGCCACTTAGCAGGTCTGACAATTGATGCCAGAGCTCTGTAATTTTGTAGGGAAAGAGCCCCCAGGGGATGAGGTGGCTTAGGGGATAGCACCCTTGTCTTCTAAGCCACTGGTCCCGGGTTCAAGTCCTGATGAAGCCTCTGACTAAGTTTATCTGTTCCCCAAAATCCCTTCCAACAGGTTGAGAGTTGGCGACGCCTTATGACCCTGGCAGTTGGTGCGTCGTTAAACCCCAAAAGTTATTAGGGTGATAGCCCTCCTGGGCCAGACGCCCCAACTGAGGCCCCAAAAAATCCAGTATAGTTTTTGAGAATTTGTGAACAAACTTTCAATTTTGTATTTTTCTCATTTTTTGCTTCTTAACACCCGCATTGGAGAGGGGTTTGACACTAACGCGCACTGGAGGGGGCTGGTAGGTCCTCCTTAGATCTCGGAAACTAAGAGGCGTAGAAAACGCCAGCTGGAGGATGGGTGAAGGCTATAGTGATCTAGGGTTCAAGGATCAAGGGAACTGAGTTCAACCGAGTGATTGAATATTTCCCCCCAGTCGAAGTCGAAGGTGGCTCAGAGGCCCACCGGGGCGAGTGCTTATGATTTCGCAGGAAATGGCGATAGAGGCATTTTGATACTGATACGTTTTGATTGTCATTACAAGTCGATAAATATGCATATTAAATAGTTATAGTACGCATGTATCCCTGTCTTTATAGGGAAAATTATTAAAGTTGTGCTGCTATTGGTCTTGTGAAGAGGAATATTGTAAGCTTTGTCTCGGGGAAGGGACCCCAGAGCTGGTCGCGGGAAAAGTCCCCAATGGCTCGTCTCAGGGAGTCGGGAAATCTGGCGTGGGTGGAATCCGGTAGGAAGGATTTTGGGTTTCCAAAATCAGCTGAGCGACCCGTGCCAGTTAAGGGGGCCCAGATAAGGGTCCCCGACGAGCTCATCTGACCTCAGTGCCAACACAGGGTTCTCAAGACCAGCGTGGGATGCCTACCTATTTAAACGGTTCCTAAATAAGCTCAGAGACCCAAAACTAACTCCCAGGGAGTCCAATTTTCAACTTATGGGGCCCAGGCACTCTGAGGGGACCCTGCAGCAGTTCAGGAGGCCTATAAAAGCTAATAGGGACAGACTAGCTGGATGCCTCGACGAACTAGTGCCCCAATACGCACAACGGGCCCCAAACAAGCTGAAGGGACCTATATCAGTTAAACGGAAACGATAACAACCCAGGGGACCCTAACCAGCGTAAGGGACACTAATCCAGCTTGGGGCCCTTCGACCAAACCAGAGACCTCTGAAGTATCTCCTCTCACGGGCCCTAGACCAGCTCATGGCTGCCACAATAATTCCACCTACAGGGTTCTTTCTAGCTTAGAGGGGTCCAAAGCAGCGAAGAATCTAAGGCCAAGCCAGTAAGCTCCTGTAAAATGCCCTCTCATGGTCCCAGAACAGCCCAGGGGCAGCCTGGAAATTTCCCTCTCAGAAAGCTCAAACTTAGCTCAGAGGGCCCAGTACCTGTTGAGGGGGCCCTATATCAACAAAGTGACCCCGAAAAACTTAATATGCTCTAATGCAACATATAGGTTTCAAGTTCAGTGTGAGGGCCTGGTTATCCGAAGACTCGATATCAACTCAGGGAAGCGACCAAAAACTCAGGGGCCCAGGCTCGCAGAGGCTCTGCGGCTTCTGAGGCTCAGGTTGGCGTCAATCGGGTATTTCAGTATGGAGCCGTTAGCCAAGACAACTGTGATAAGTGGAGGTGGTGGATACGACACCTCAGTTTTTTCCATGACCGAAGATAACTATTATTTGCTCATCGTGCTTCAGTTAGTGTCAGTGGGTGCTTTCAGCAATTTCTACCGAAGTTAGCAGTCGTTAGCTGGCCCGAAATATATTTGATGGTAAACGTGAACATGTTCTCACTAAGAGGGAGCTTTCATTAAAATTAGCATTTACAAATCGCTTTTTAAACGCGTTTTTTTACACTGGCCGCATTTTGGGTGGTAAATTGGCACCCCTCAGGTTCGGCGCCCCCCGAGCCTGGCCCCCTTAACGAAATCCTAGATCCGTCACTGGGAGGTTATGAATAAAGATGAGCGGTAACATTAAAAAATGAGAATTTTTCTCTACAGAATAACAACGAGTAAGGCAATACCAGAGGAACTATTTCCTATTAAATCACTGGACGAATCGCCTCCGTAGATTACGTCTTGTATAATTTATATGATAGAATTCAATATAAAAATGCAAATAACACGTGCACGTATGTCAAAAATGAAATGACCTTGTAGAAATGGTAATACGGGGAGGTTGCAATATCCCGCACACATCATTTGGTCCCTCCCAAAACTTTCGGCAGGGTACGCAAGAAGCTGAATGTGTCCATACAAGTTTAGAGATCTTGTCGATAGGTACAACATACCAATTTAGCGTGAAAAATAGAATATTAGAGACAGTTGACTAGCCTAGACAGCTAAAGGCGGTGGAACTGGGGGGGGTGCACCGGGCACGGTGCCCCCTCCTTCACTTAATCAGAAATTTTAACACTAACCCCATGGCGTTGACTGGAAAAAATGGGTTGAAAAGTCCGTGGTGCCCCTTCCCCCTTAAATTCGGACGTTCCGCCGTCACAGAGCTAAGTGCCGTCTTTAAATACAAAAAAACAAGCAGGTACTCTAACGACTTAAACATGAAAAATCCAATTTTTGCAAATACAACGCTATTGTTCTCTTCACCAGTGCCATCATGCTGCCGCATATACAGAGTGCTGCTGACACAGATTAGTTGTAGATTGCCGAGTCCTGCGTAACGAGAGACGTTTTTGAGAAAAATAAGAATAAGAATTCAGTTAAGACTGCTTCTTCTGCTGTGTTTGTTCTGCAGCCACAACATAAGAGTGCAAAAGGTCTGTATGGAATAAATGCAAGAAGTTTGCAGGAAGGGCATCAGCGTCATACGCTTCAGAAATCAAGATTTTATCACCGCAGTAGTGAAATAATCATTCCTACTACTCCCGTACCTTCCCACATAACACCAGCCGAAGTCAGACAAGGCAGACCTTCCCGTCCCCTCACTTGCCCTCGGCATATTCAGGACAATAGCGTACGGTCTCCCTCGCTACCGTCGCGGGGAGGGGAGACATTCCATCGGGTGCGGCGGCGAGAGGCAGTGGCATAGCCAGACATTTTGTAACGAGCTAAAACACGTAATTTTTTCGACTGAGGAGGATCCGTAAGTCTACCTTTACATGGGAAATATCGACTAAAAATGGGGAAATAACAATATGCCATGACAATAGTTGCTGACTGCGCCACTGCATTGATGAGAGAGATGGCACTGATACTTTTACAAAGAGCGACGCATAGTAAAGGGGTACTCTGCGCAAAGCAGGTCCGATGAATGACTCATTGGTATTACATCGGGCCCTATAAAAATCGGGCTGCAAGATACATCCATCAGCCACCGATCTGTGTTCAAGTCTTATACCGATGAGCCATTTTTAGAGAATACATGGGACAATGTCGGACCCAAGCCTTAATTCCGAGGTTGCTTCATGTATTTTCTAGAAGGGGCTTTGAAATATAAAGCTATTAAAACCAAAAGGGAGCATCTAACCAATTGGAAATTCCTCCTCTAGCCGACATTTCCTTTCCTTCGCTAACAGTTTTACTCTGACGTGGCAAGCTTTTGTTGCGGGAACGGCCTCTTATGACGGCATTAAAAAAGGCGGTAAATGTTTCTGAAGCCTCAAAAAAGAGTTCTAGACTTCTTGGTGAGCAACATGACCATGTGTGGTGGAAGATGCAAGGTGTAAGGGAGAGGGGGCTCAAGCCCCCTGTCCCCGAAATGTTTGAGAGCCTATAGTAAATGCATAGCCGGAGGCTGTTCCGAGGCAAAGGCGGGAGAGATTTGAGCCCCGCAGTCTTCCCTTCCCGAAATTAAGTCCTGGATCCGCCACTGACCATGCGCCTGTATGTGTCACGCAAATTTCCTTGATGAGTGGTAGAATTAATCAACCTAAATTACAAACAAACTTCCATTTGCATTTTTCGATCTGCTTCAGGCAACAAATAGCATTGAGCCAACTCTCATTTCAAAATACAGAGTTTTACCTCGTGCTAGCGTTGAAATTTATCATTTAAGAGGGCAACGTATCCCAGCGTTCATATATTATGCACCCATATTTAGCACCTTTGACCGTGCTATATGGCGTTAACCAAAACGCCATGTTGCCTCTTCCCTCTTTCAAACTGTTTTCAAGTGTAATGTTTTTTCTGCTTTCAAATTATTCTGGCCGTTCGCCGGAACTGCTTTCGATGGGCCTTGTGCAATGATAAACCGAATTCGGGCCCATACAAGAAACAGAAACCAAACAAATATCAACGTTTGATCGCCCTTTATTTGGGGGTTTCAGATGGGACCACTAACGGGTTTTAGGGCAATGATGGGGGGGGCGTAAATAACAAGGCCAAAAATCCTGAAAATTATGATATTATCTTAAAAAAATAGGGCGAAATCGAAGGGTTTCAGGGGAGATGGCTTTCCCCCTGGATCCGTTCCCGCGTGGCACCACCAAATAGATATTAATTCACTATAGACGGCTCCAGGGAGGCAAATGAGAACACTTCCCTCCCCATCGATTCTCAGTACCTCCTGAAATAGTCAGGCATCCCACTGAAAGGTAGATGGCTACCCCCTGAAGGATCACTTCCCCCAAGATACGAGTATCGGCGCCCCCATGAAGGATTTGGCGCCCACCCGAAAATTTGTGCCGTCCAAAAGTGATGCATCCCTGGCCCAGATGGCACATCCACCCCTGAAAAAGTCGATGACCCCACCCTGAAACGTTTCTTTCCACTCCCCGCAGGATGCAAATATCGGCACCCCCACGGTAGGGTTTGGCGCCTACTCAATAGGTTTTGACGTCCAAAAGTGCGCCGACCGCATGGCCTGGATGCCGCAACCTTCCTTTCCCATTAAGAAATCCTGGATCCGAAGCTTGAATTGTAATATTGATAATTAGTGTAAATTAGTTCATTTTTCGATATCATTATCAAACATTGATACAATGTTCACACAATATTGAGCTGCAATATTACATTTCAACATAAATTCAACATCTAAACAAAAGCGAGAAAATATTGGTCTAGAATATTGTGTTTCAACATTCAAAAAATATTTTTTAAATATCCAAGTATGGATGAAAAAGCTTGGATTGTAATATTGATAACCAAGGTAGATTAGTTCATTTTTTGACATCACCCAACATTGATATAATGTCAACACAATATTGAGGTGTAATATTATATTTCAACATAATTTCAACATTGAAACAAGAGTGAGAACATATCGGCCTGTAATATTGAGCTTCAACATTAGAAAAACATATTTCCAATATCGAAATAATAATAGAAAAGCTTGGATTGTAATGTTGATAATCAATGAAAATTAGTTCATTTTTCGAGATTACCTAACATTGATGCAATATTTACACAATATCGAGCTAAAATATTATAGGTATGTCAACATAACTTCGACATTGAAACAAGAGCACGAAAATATCGGTCTGGAATATTGTGCTTTAACATTCAAAAAACGTATTTTCAATACAATGTCAACACAATATTGAGCTGTAGTACTATATTTCAACCTAATTTCAACATTGAAACAACAGTGAGAACATGTCGGCCTGTAATATTGTGCTTCAACATTAAGAAAATAATATTGATAATAAAGGAAGTTTAGTTCTTTTTTCGACATTACCTAACATTGATGCAATATTTACACAATATTGAGCTAAAATATTATATGCCAACATAAATTCGACAATGAAAGAAGAGCGAGAAAATGTCGGTCTGGAATATTGTGCTTTAACATTCAAAAAACGTATTTTCAATATTGAAATGAGAAGGAAAAAACATTGAAAGCTAATATTAATTATCAACGAAAAATAGACCATATCTCAACATTTCTAATATTGATACAATGTTATCACAATATTGAATACCAATATTGGATTTCAACCTTTAATAAATATTGATCAATATCGATACAATATTCGTTTCCGCTAGGGTAGGAAATGAGGACCAAGGGCATACACAATTGAACTGACCTGACCTGACCTAAACCTGACCTGACCTGACCTGACCTGACCCAACCTAATCTAATCTAATCTAATCTAACCTAACCTAACCTAACCTAACCTAACCTAACCTAACCTAACCTAACCTAACCTAACCTAACCTAACCTAACCTAACCTAACCTAACCTAACCTAACCTAACCTAACCTAACCCTCATAGCCTCCTATTATCAGGTGCCTTAGCACGCCTCTGCGTTATCATGCACCCCACTCTCATGCATCTGAGCACGCCTCTTTGGACCTTTTGAATGTTTGACTTTTTAAGTTAGACATTTTGAGCGGTAGAACATATGAACTGTGGACCTTCTGATGTGATCCTTTTGAACCGCGAGATGTGATCCACCTACTGCGATAATACCCTTTGCTTTCGCCTCCACAGGTCTTCCCTCAGCTTCTTCTGGTCCTGCCTCTCTTTGTAAGTGAGGTCAGGAGTTATGAAAACTCTCTGCCACTTCTCAGTGTGTCTATGCTGGGAGGCCATCCTCAGCACTTCGTGCTTGGAATCCTCATTCTCAAGTGTCACTATCAGGAGTCTATTTTTACCAGTTACTGGTTTCCCTGCCCTGAATGAACGAACAGCCTTTACTATGAGGCTGAACGATTCCTTGACCATGGCCACAAACAACCTCATGTCAGCCTGAGATTTCTCTAATGATGTAGCTCCCGCTTGTTCCGGAAGGTTCTGAATAACAAGGTTTCCGGAGCCCTATTTTTGTCCAAGAACCCGTCGAACACTTTTGACAGAGTTTTGGCATCTTGTCCTGACACTGGGTCAGGGACTGTACTGATATGAGACATACTGGTCAGTTTTTCTTTCACCTCAGACCAGTCTGCAGAACGTGGCAGGCGACTCGACGAGGCGCTTGGGGCAGCCCAAAGCCTGCCCCAATTGGGGCAAAAATTTGGATGCTGGGGCAGACTCCTCCAACGGGGGGGGTATTTTTACCGATATATGTTTATCTATTCCATCTTAACCCGCGCCCCACCGGGGGTCCGGCGCCACCTTCGCCCCACCGGGGGGCCATCGATGGCCCCCCTCTAACTCCGAAAATATGGGCGTTAGCGCAAATCTGCAAAGTGCAATAGAAAGCTCTCGTGAATTCAGTAAGAAATTACTTCGCATGTTTTAGTGCTCAGGTCAATGGTTTGACCTCCAGAGGTCAAATTAGGTCAAGATGGGCTATTTTCACTCAAATATGCAATGATTAAGCCAACTGGGCATAACTCTTATGTCATTAGAGCTATTGAGGCCTGGTAAAGTACATTTGATAGCAAATTGCCAGTACTTTTTCCGCTATGTGGAACGTAAAGACCTCCCGCCAGTGGTTTGACCGCCAGAGGTCACCTCGTGACCTAATATGACCTGAGGTCACGAAAGGTCAAAAAGTGACCTTGCCGTATATCAAATGAAAGCCAGTGACAAGACAAACACGATGGTGTTTGTTTCACCGCTCTAGCTCAATTAGGTCAAAAGTTATTGTCAAAATACTGTTTTTGACCTCTGGTGACCTTGGATGACCTTGGAAAAGTCAAAGGGCAAATATGACCCCTGGGATCCGTGAAAGGGTGTCCAAAAACGTTGTTCTGAGCAGTCTGAGTATTTGCAATCATTTTTGTGGCTTTTATATCATGAAATATCTTTTCCCCATGCTTTTCCAATGGGAGAGGTCGCCTCGTGACCTGACCTCAGGGCACGAAATCGAAAAAATCCCGGATATACACCTTGTAGACCCTGGAGGGGTCATGAAGTGTAGGAAGTTTCAAATCGATCGACTTTGAAATGTAGCTCTTACAGAGCTCTAAAGGTGAAGTGAGGTGACCTTGGTTGACCTCGTCTGGTGACCTGACCTTGGGTGACCCGGGGTAAAAAATTTCAGGGATGATGGGAAAATGATGCAGTGAGAGGTAGAGCCCTCAACCGCGGTGCTGCGCCTCGTCGTTTTACTGCTATCCCGGAAAAACCTTAGGGGGGGCCATCGATGGCCCTCTCGGTGGGGCGAGGGTTAAACGAAACACCCAGAAATGAAAGAAAACCGTGCATCCAACTCGACGATGGCAACGCACTCACGACCCTCCACGCACAGCAGCAGCTATCTTGCATTCATGATACACGACTTCAAGAATACTTTTATTCAAAGGTATATTTACAAGCGAAGTATTTTCCCTTAAAGACGTCATTTGCCACTGCTTTCACGCCGTATAATCAATAGTTTAAAAAATATTTCAATTGATAACTAAATTCGATAAAGAATAATTTTTTCCACAGCTAAAGCATTTTCTCCTTCCAATTTCTCACATTTGCATGAAAGCATGACAAAATTTGGAATATTTTCACCCCTAGTTTTCACAAGACCCAAGCGAAGAAAGATTCCCGTACGCTTTTGTGACGTCACATCACTGACTAGCATTTGTTCTTAGGGGAAGGGGGCTGGCATGATTTTCTTTTGAACGGTGGACCCTTTGAACAGTGGACCTTTTGACATAGACCCGATTTGCCGGCCTTGGCGATCAAAACAGCAGAGGAAATGCAAAAAACTACATACAGGGAAATTTTATTTCGAGTTCTAAGATTGTTTTTTGTAACTAAAATTAGATTTAGATTACAAATTTAGAAAATAAATTTAAATTTAGCTTTAAAAAGGCGCCTGTTGCCTGATTTTTTATTCACTTCCAGGAACTTTGACTTTACATCTATTAAAAATTTCATTTGTTTGGTATCTTTTTAACCATATTTTTCTAGACGACAAACATGACGCTTTTGAGACAATTCAGCTTTTACAGCGCAACTTTAACTAATGATTGTCGTTCCTTTTCATTATTTTTCTTCTTCCCTCGGTAATTACCCGTACCGACCGCTGCCCCAAGTACTAGTTCCTGCCCCAAGAGCTCCCATCTGCCCCAAGATCGACCAAAAGCTGCCCCAAATCGGTAGGTCTGCCCCGAGGCTGCCCCAACGAGATCTCGTCGAAATCTGCCACGTTCTGCAGACTGGACCTCAGATACCATCTTATGGCATGTGGTCTTCAATGCCTCGGAGTAGAGCATTGTCTGCGTATTTCCCTCACATAGTATCCGCCTGAGCATGTTGGCTTGATCAATGGCCTAGCTCTCTTGTTCTTTCATAGAGCGAGCCACAAGCGCAGTGTGCTCCCTGAGTGCATGATCAAGCTGGTCTATTTTTCCCCACACTGTATTGTTTGTCTCAACAATGCTCTGTTTTAGGGAAGAAGTACTGTCTGACTGTGACTCAGAGACTGTGTCATACTCTTTTTTTGCAGTCTGCAAACTTTTCTTGCCCAAATTTTTGCAGTCTGCAAACAGAACCTGAACAGAGACATCTTTGTATCCAGCAGAGGGCACATTTAGTATGTCTGAACCCTCAGTTTGGGTGCCCATACTGCAGCTTGATGGACGCTCATGGGCTCCTCTTAAGGATGCATGGGCTTTGCAGTTTGAGCAGATGAACGCAATGACATTGTGTTTTGCAAGTGCGTTGTATGCTGGCTTTGAGACTGTCTGGCACAGTGATACCATGATGCCAATGTTGGCATACATCACACTCAACACCAAGCTGGCCATTTTTTACCAGAAGGCCACACACCTTTTTGCCAGGACCCCCTTTGCACTTAGAGAGAGGTGCAGTGTCACAATTTTGTGTTTTGGCCAAGGTCGGTGAGAGCGATGTGTTTGCATAGAGTGGAAGCGAGTTTATAGCTGTGACTACGCTGCCTGTGGGGGTGACGGGACCACTAGGTTTTCCCTCACTGGCAAGACTCTTACCAAAGAAAATATCACTGCATGAAAGCATTACAAGTTCTGAACATTTTCCATTTTGACTAGTGGAGAAGTCCTATATATTTATGTAAAACATTAGAAATATTCCAAAAAGACAGCCTTATTCAAACAGAATGCTTTTCTTCTACATTTGAAACCTATTTTATTCCTCATGGCTCTCACATTTGCATGAAAGCATTACAAAATTTGGAATATTTTTCAAAGACTCAACAGAAGAAAAATCCCTTTACCCCCATGACATGTCACACCAATGACTGTCCCTCACTCTTGGGGGGGGCACAGGGTGGTATGATTTGGCGGCCTTGATTTGGTGATCATATCATGGCAGAGGAAATTCAAAACAATTACATTTCGGATAGTTTTATTTGAAGTTGTGAGATTGTTTTAGGTGACTAAAATGAGGTTTAGAATTCAAATTTAGGGACTAATTCTGATTTCAGCTTTTGAAAGGCATTCATTAACTGATTTTCCTATTCACTTCTAGAAACTTAATATTGATGAAAAAAATTTCCATCTAGTGGGGTATTACATTATATTTCAGAACACTCAGTGGTCCATTTTACACCCTCATGTCTCCAATATTCTTCGAACATTGCCCATGGAGTTATCGGCAGCCCAGAATATGTCTGGGACATTTTTAGCCTGCTAGGTGCAACGGTTTCTTCTATAGCTATTTCATCCAATGTTAACACGCCGCATTGACGGGGGGTCTGAGCCACCTTCGCATTGAGGGGGCGGGTACCCGCCCCCCTCCTAAGATCTCGAGAACCACGGTAGGCGCAATTCTAGGTGTGCAGCACGAAATATCAATGGCTGAGTCTGAATGCCCGCCTTGCGTTGCTTGGCGGGTTTGTGCGCCGTTATTTAGGATAACTAAATTTTGAGAACCTATTGCGTCATATATAATTTCACCTCTACGGTTTGGTGTGGCGCTTCCCCAGGATGGGTGGTGACCATTCAAGTCTCCAAGTAATAACAAAGGCCCGTTTATTTGATTAAATAGTTGTGAGAGTTCCCGATCCGTTGGATCAGGGTCGCAAGGAGATATGTATATTGAAACTACCGTCAGTTGGACGTGTTGTATTTTCAAGCTAATAGCTACACAGTCCAGTGATGTTACCAGAGGCACGTGACTGTGGGATGCTATTTTCTATGAGGATGGCTGTGCCTCCCTTACGGACAGCAGCGTTTACGTTATGGCGATACCAAGAGTAGCCCGAGATTTTAAATTTATCGTTATCTTTATCAATAAAGTGGGTCTCTTGTAATGCTGCTAGCGCCGGTTTTTTTCTCAGCAAATATTGATGAAAAAAGCGGGAATTTCCCGATAACGCCTTTTGTGTTCCATTGAAGGATTGAACCCATGACGATTTAACATTTGTGCTTTGGGGACCTACGTTTGCGGAGGTTGTAGGAGCACCTGCTGCTGCTGCTATCGCTATCAGGTGAAACGGGGGTTGAGTGCCTAGAAAAGCTAAGTTTCCTTACTACGGGGGAGCTGCCGGGGCTGGGGGTTTCCAAGGTGGAAGTACTGGAGATGTTCACGACGGTTTTTGCAGAGCCCGTCTCTGATGCACTGCTGGCGTCAGAGTCAGTCTCTGTCCCGGACAGCTCGTGGTCAGACTGGCTTTTGCCGTCTGACGTTTCGAGATCACTTGAAAACTGGAACTGCATATAATGACCTATGAGGTCGGTTTGGGATCCGCAAGTGCGGATAGGCGGCGCGATTTGGGAAGAAGCGTCGCTTCTTTCCATGGAGAGGTGTGCAGTTTCAGTTTGAGTTGAGACCGTAACTTTTTGAATTTTGGTTTGAGTGGCAGCCGATTTACCCTGAGGGGGTGGGCTGCCGCTCGTTGGAGGCCTTCTCGGGGCCTGCCTTTGGCGGCGCCTGGGAAGGGAAGCACCGGTGAATTTAGAGCGTTTGGGGGCAGGTAGTGTTGGAAAGTTAGCCTTGTCTTGGGCAGAATGGCTTTGCCATCCTTCTGTTGGCGTCCAGGTCTTCCTGGTGATTTGAGGTGCCTGAGGGGCGGGGAGATTTTCGGTCGGAAGACCTGGCGGAGAACTAGTGCGGGCCGGGAGGTCCTCCCAGCCTGCAACGGGCGTCCACCTGCGCCAAAAAGTGTCTGCGCCACGTGGTAGGGGGAGGGGCATGGACGGCCTGACGGGCGCCATGATCAGTGGCTCCATGAGAGGGCGGATGTGGCGGCTTGCAGTTTTGGGAGGCTGAGGGGGTGCCAATAAGGGACGCTCCTGGCCGGCTGTGCTGGGGGCTGACGTGGTGGCCTTGCTACCACGGCTTTTTGGGACGCTGCGGTTTTTTTCTTTTTGTTGTACTTGATTGCGGGCCAGATCAAACGGGATTTTCTTCTCCTCAGCCAACAGGTTTACTTCTTTTTCGCGGAGCCAGGTCGGGCACTTAGGGTTATCGGCCCATGAGCACCGCCACAGGCGGCACACATGAGGCAGTTAGAGTTGCACTCTTGAGTGCGGTGCTTAGCACTGCACTTTCCGCATCGTGGGGTGGGGTTTTTGCAGTTTGATTCTACGTGCCCGTACCTTTGACAGATTTCACAGCGAATAGGGAGGGGGTGGTACGGCCTAACTGGGTAGACACAGTCGCCCAGCTTAATTTGGCCGAAGTCATCTCGGCACTTTGTGGCGAAGGTGACGATGAAGCGGTGGTCTTTCTGGGTGGCGTTTTTGCCGGGGTTGAGCTTTTCAAGGGCTAGCACATTTTGACCTTTGAAGTCGAAGGTATGCTCGAAGTCCACATCGGAGAGATGGGACACTTCCAGGGCATTGGTGATGCCCCGGTAGAAGTTGAGGGAGTGGTGAATGGAAAAGATTACTGGTTTTGATCCAAACGTTTTGGTGGCCAGCAGGGCTTGGGTGGATTTCTGGTTAGAGGTTTTGATAAGGACATCTTTTTGGTGTTTAATGATTTCAAAGCTACCTTTCACTTTTTGGCTGATGGCCTTATCCAGGTTGAAAGTAGATTCCTTTGGCCAAATTTTGGTGGGTTGAAAGGTAGGTGCCAACCAGCCAGGCTCCGCTTGGCAGGTTGGCTTTGTTCAGACGGGGGCTGGAGGGGCGGAACAAAGTGTTGGAAGCCATGGTTTTCTTTAAGGGTTTGTAGATATGTTAACAAACGTGGTCTTAGCTTGGCTAAGATCTCTTTGAAGAAAGGGCTAGAGATTTAATTGAGCAGAAAATCTAAGCAAAAGGGGCCTACTGTTACTAATAAAGCTAACGGGAGAATTAACTTAACTAGGGTTCGGTTTGGGATTCTTATCCTATCTGGGGAGTGCTTGAGTGAAAGCACCTAGCCTTAGAGTTGTATGCAAAAGGCTGACTCAGCCACTAAAGGGGGTTTCAAGCCGGATGGGAGGCAGGGATGCCTCTTCGGGACCTAACAGGGACCTAGGTGGCTGACTCAGCCTCTAAAAGGGGCCTGACTGAGGCCTATGCTAGTGTGTGGTGTCCTGGGGGCAGGTACCGTGGCACCTTTGCATAGACGCAGCCCGGGTGGAGGGTATGGGTGGGGGCCCCGCTTCTATTAAGCGAGGGTGAAAGAGAGAAAGGCCTTGCGTTCTAGGGATTTTAGCAATGTAGGGCCGATAGGTCCAGACAAAGCCAAACACCCAAGGACTGACGAGGTCCAACAAGTGTGCTCACCCTGGGACGAATCCCACCGCTCGGGTTTCCGGCCGAGGAGAGATAGAGACAGTGGAGAAATAATAGGGTTCTGGGACTGAGAAGAAGAGGTACCAGGTGGCCGGAATCCTAGAAACCAACACCACCTGGACCGATAGTGAATATTTACCAACCTGCTGTGAAAACAGCGGTCTGCAGGGCTGGCTGACGTCCAACAGCACCACACCAACCAGCTGTAAAAACAGCGGTCGGTGGGGCTGGCTGGAGTCGATAAGTACCTCACCGACCAGCTGTAAAAACAGCGGTCGGTGGGGCTGGCTGGAGTCGATAAGTACCTCACCGACCAGCTGTAAAAACAGCGGTCGGTGGGGCTGGCTGGAGTCGATAAGTACCTCACCGACCAGCTGTAAAAACAGCGGTCGGTGGGGCTGGCTGGAGTCGATAAGTACCTCACCGACCAGCTGTAAAAACAGCGGTCGGTGGGGCTGGCTGGAGTCGATAAGTACCTCACCAACCAGCTGTAAAAACAGCGGTCGGTGGGGCTGGCTGGAGTCGATAAGTACCTCACCGACCAGCTGTAAAAACAGCGGTCGGTGGGGCTGGCTGGAGTCGATAAGTACCTCACCGACCAGCTGTAAAAACAGCGGTCGGTGGGGCTGGCTGGAGTCGATAAGTACCTCACCAACCAGCTGTAAAAACAGCGGTCGGTGGGGCTGGCTGGAGTCGATAAGTACCACACCGACCAGCTGTAAAAACAGCGGTCAGTGGGACAGACCGACAGCAGCGGAGACTTGAGCCGGGAGCAGGGCTTGAAAAAGTCTTCTACTCCTTTTTCTTGTCTTCGCAGCAGGAATCTTCAGCAGCAAGCAGCAGCGACAGCAAACAGCAACGGCACCAGACCTGCCGGCAAACGCTCGGGCAGTATTCGATCCTCCTCCCTCCGCCTCCGATCGATCTTCACGACGACAGCTTGCTTGCTTATGGCTTTTTATAAGGCGTTCTGTGCATAGCACCTTTGCCCGCCTCTAAAGGAGTGTGTGGGAGAATTTTAGAATTTAGTGTGAGGGCAAGCTACGTTAGTCTGTTAAAGCAATGGGAGTTATTTCAAGTAATGGGTTGCAAGATGTTTTAGCTTGCAAGTGGACGGTCGTGGCAATGGCATAGCCATGCCAAGGGAGGTCTTTTAATAAGTTTAGACCCGCAGAGTGCGAAGGTTATTTCTGTGGTTGAAGACCTTATAAATTTAGAGTTTGAAATTTAGAATTTGGAATTTGGAATTTAGAATTTTGTGTGTCAGCTATTGATGTCCGCTTGTATACGTTACTCGAAAGCCTCCGTTAACTCAATAATTTCGTATTTTAGAAAGTGCGCTAAACACCTGGCCAGGGTGCCGCGATTTACCCTGCAACCCGGAGGTGAAGTTGCAGCTCCCCTCTTCGGCTGGGCAGCCGCCGCGCAGAGAAAGAAGTGTGAGAGGATAGTTAGATTGTTAGTACGAGTATAGGTGTGGTTAGTATAGACCCGCAGTGAAAGGTATCACTGCGGTGAAGAAATCTAGCCTATCTAACCTAACCTGATTTCAAAGTTAGCCTAACATAACCTATCCTTAGCCTACAACGAACCATTTAAAGGTTACAAAACTATTGCTTAAATTTCGCAGTGGATCAGCTAAGGTTAGAAAAAGGGCAAGTCCTACTTTGGGGGTGCACCATGCACCCTCATCATATATACTGGGAGGAGTGATTTATAGAAACTTCTCTAGCCCAGAATCCTTTAGAAATGTAAAGACTTTTTCGAGAAGTTCAGGATGGTCGTTACCGAGCAGAGTTTTTAGGTCTACAGGGATGTTTTGGATTCGGCAGTAATCTAGCATGGGTTGCCGATGGGTATTGTGCTGGGGACAATCGATGAGAATGTGATGGGGATTCTCCATTGCGTCGCAGGTACCACAGGTACCCGCGTTCCAATAGGCATTTAATTTTGTGTGTCCATTTCTGAGTCTGGTTAAAATAACCTCGCGCCGGCGACTCTTTTGGTTGGAACTGGGCCAGTAGCCGATGTTAGGCTTGATATAAAATAGGTGGGCGCTATGGTTTGTGGTCCAGTTATGTTGAATTTGCTTCCGGATGGTGTCCTGGAGGAGAGCTTTGCTATCGTCTCCAGACCACTTTAAGGGTGCAATCTCTCTAAGTTCTAGGGACTTTTTGCCTGCTCATCGGCCTTCTCATTTCCTTGAATTTTGCAGTGGCCCGGGATCCAAAGAAAAGAGACATCAGGGGTATCATCGATACCTTTCTGAATATCTGCTATAACGTGGTGGTTGGGGTTGACTACGTTACTGATGGCCTGCAGGACAGATTTAGAGTCTGAACAGATGACGGCTGAGTTGATATTTTGGGTTCTGATTATGGCTAATGCATTTAGGATGGCAACAGCCTCGGCTGTGAAGATGGAGCAGTTGTCCGGAAGTCTTTTCTGAAGGCAAATGTTTTGCCCCCAGATGCCGAGGCCTACTTTTTCGCCTATTTTGGAGCCGTCTGTAAATATAAAGGTCTTTTCCGCGTTACAAGATCGGAACTCTAGGAATTTTTGGGAGACTTCTTCCTCTGAGAAGTCCGTTTTACGGGAAGTGAAGAGAAATTCCACTTTGGGCTCTTTTCGAGTCCAGAAGCGGGAGAGTGGGGGTTTGCCTATTGTCGCTGGCAGTGCAAGATTTAGGCTTTCCAGGGTTTTCGCTACTCTGTGCTTAAATGGGGGCCACTTCTGTAGAGTGGCTTTATTTGCTCGTCTGGGATGGGCAAAACATTGTTTTGCCGGGTGATTTTCGGTGGATTGAACCTTAATGTAGTAAGAGATAAGCTGGGCGTCGCGTCTTGTCTGTAGAGGGCACAGCCCGCTATCAGTTAGCAGGCTGGTGATGGGGGATTCACCGAGCGCGCCTGTGGCTGCCCGGATACTGGCGTTTTGGACTCGCTCTAGCTTTAATTTATTGGTCTTGTTCGTCGAGTCAAAAACGAACGAATTATATTCGAGAATGGACCGAATCAGGGACTTGTAGAGCATAAGCAGGGTCTTTCGATCCCCGCCATACTCTGTGCCGCCGAGCATGCGGAGAATGTTGACTCGCTTTTGACAGCTAGAGACGACTTTGGTGATGTGCTCATTGAAACTCAATCGGGAATCTAGGGTGACGCCCAAGAATTTGAAGCTATTGGTGCATTCAATAGGTTTACCCGAGATTTGGAGCCGTGGAGGGTCGTGTCTGGAATGCGCTCTGGCAAAGACAACGACTGATGATTTTTCCGCCGAGAGAGATAGACCCATTAAGCTACACCAATTATTGATGTCGTTTAGGCTATCCTGCAACTGCGTAGTTGCGTGTTGGAATTCTGGTTCGTTATACCGCCTGGTATCGATTGCAGTGGTTTTCCAAATGGCGACATCGTCCGCAAAGAGGGAGTAATTTATTCCAGGCGGTAGCTTTTTGGCGAAGAGATCATTGATCATTACTAAAAAGAGGGTGGGGGACAGAACGCTACCCTGGGGTGTGCCTTGGTCCTGGGTTGCCAGGTAGGAGAATGTGGTGCCTCAACGGACTTTAAATTTTCGGTCCTTGAGAAAGTTTTCAATGAATTTTGCAAGGTGGCCACGAATTCCTAGCTTGCTTAATTTAAACAAAAGGGCGTCTTTTTGTACGCGATCGAACGCCGATTTAATGTCTAAGAATGCAGCTATTGTTACTTGCTTTTGTAGAAGCCATTTTGGATGTCACTGACTAGTTTCACCAAATTGTCAGTGGTGGCTCGCCCGCGCCGGAAGCCTGATTGCATAGCATCAAGCTTCTTTTCGAGGATCTCGTGAAGTCTAACGTTTACCATGCGCTCGACAAGCTTGCTAGCACAGCTAGTAAGCGAAATTGGGCGATAACCTTTTGGGTCTGTTTTTTCTTTGCCAGGTTTTGGAAGGGGGATGATAATACTCTCTCGCCACGATGTGGGGAAAGAGTCGCTAAGAAACATGTTGTTAATGGCCGAAAGCAGGTAGTTTAGTGCTGTTTGGCTGAGGTGCCTGAAGAAAGAGTAGTGAATTTCGTCAGGGCCCACTGCAGTGTTTCCACACTTGCTAATGGCGTAATTTAGCTCGGTCATTGTAAATGGTACATTATAATACTCTTGATTACCATAATTGATGAATGTGTGCTTTTGCACCATTCTGCCTGGTCTTTGGAGCGCTGGCTGTATGAGTTATTAGCTGCGACACTGGCGTAATGATCAGCAAATTTATCCATGACTTCCTTAGGTTCGGTGATGGGTTGGCCAGCTATTTCTAGCTGAGGGAAAGGTCCACGGGGTGGTCGCCTCGCAGAGAAAGCTCTAATGGTTTTCCAAACTTGGGTGGTGGGAGTGAAGCGGTTGAATTTGGAGGCAAAAGAGTTGAAACTGTCCTTTTGAACCCGCTTGCACGTGTTTCGAAAGTGTTCTTTTGCTGCCCGAAGTGCGGATCGAGTAGGGCTGTGTGCCCTCCTCTCATATGCCTTGCGGGCTCTAATCATTTGAGCTTTGGCGTGTGCCGTCTCTGCGTTCCACCATGGGGCTCCGTTTTTCTTTCGGGGTCCTCTGGTTTTTGGTATTGCTACTTGTGCTGCTGAGCTTATGGCTCTTAGTATTAATTCAATGTCTGCCGAGTGTGGGTCACCTTCGGTGACCAGTGTGAGGTCGACCTCTGCCTCAAATTTTGTCCAGTCCGCTCGTTTTAGACTCCAGGAAGGGGTAAACAGATCAACGCGGTCGAGTGCTCCTTGGGGGACATTGATTTTGATTGGGAGGTGATCGCTCATGCCTGGGTTGTCTTCGACATCCCAGGTAAATAGTGACGCAATTCTAGGCGTGCAGCACGAAATATCAATGGCTGAGTCTAAATGTCCGCTTTGCGTTGCTTGGCGGGTTGGTGCGCCGTTATTTAGGATAACTAAATTTTGAAAACCTATTGCGTCATATATAATTTCACCTCTACGATTTGGCGTGGCGCTGCCCCAGGATGGGTGGTGACCATTCAAATCTCCAAGTAATAACAAAGGCCCGTTAATTTGATTAAATAGTTGTGCGAGTTCCCGATCCGTTGGATCAGGGTCGCAAGGGGATATGTATATTGAGACAACCGTCAATTGGACGTGTTGTATTTTCAAACTAATAGCTACACAGTCCAGTGATGTTACCAAAGGCACGTGACTGTGTGGGATGCTATTTTCTATTAGGATGGCCGTGCCTCCCTTACGGACAGCAGCGTTTACGTTATGGCGATACCAAGAGTAACCCGAGATTTTGTATTTATCGTTATCTTTATCAGTAAAGTGGGTCTCTTGTAATGCTGCTAGTGCCGGTTTTTTCTCAGCAAATATTGATGAAAAAAGCGGGAATTTCCCGATAAGGCCATTTGTATTCCATTGCAGAATTGAACCCATGGTGGTTTTTAACGTTTGAGATTAGGGGATCTACGCTTACGAAGGTTATACGAGCACCTGCTGCTGCTGCTATCGCTAGCAGGAGAAACTGGGGTGGAGTGTCTGGAAAAGCTAATTTTCCTTGCTACGGGTGAGCTGCAGGGGCTGGAGGAGCCGGGGCTGGGGGTTTCCAGGAGGGGAGCTCTGGAAGAGTTTATAACAGTTTTTGCAGAGCTCGTCTCTGAAGCACTGCTGGTGTCAGAGACGGTCTCTGTCCCGGACAGCTCGTTGACAGACTGACTTTTGTCGTCTGACGTTTCAAAGTCACTTGAGAACTGAAACTGCATATAATGACCTATGAGGTCGGTTTGGGATCCGCAAGTGCGGGTGGTTGGTGCTGTTTGGAAAGAAGCATCGCTTCTTTCCAAGGAGAGAGGAGCAGTTTCAGTTTGGGTTGAAATGTTTACTTTTTGGATTTTGGTTTGAGTGGCAGCCGTTTTACCCTGAGGGGGTAGGCTGCCACTCGTTAAAGGCCTTCTCGGAGCCTGCCTTTGGCGGCGCCTGGGAAGGGGAGCACCTGTGAATTTAGAATGCTTGGGGGCAGGTAGCAAGGGAAAATCAGACTTTTCAGTCACTCGTGCAGAGTGGCTTTGCCACCCTGCTGCTGGTGTCCAGGTCTTCCTGGTGATTTTAGGTGCCTGAGGGGCGGGAGGATTTTCGGTCGGAAGACCTGGCGGAGAACTAGTGCGGGTCGGGAGATCCTCCCAGCCCGCAGCGGGCGTCCACCTACGCCAAAAAGTGATTGCGCCACGTGGTGGGGGAGGGGGACGGACGGCCTGATGGGCGCCAGGAAAAGGGGCTCCATTAGGGGGCGGATGTGGCGGCTTGTGTTTTTGGGTGGCTGAGGATGTTTGGAAATGGGGTGTTCCTGGCCGGCTGTGCTGGGGGCTGCTGTGGTAGCCTTGCTACCACAGCTTTTTGGAACTGTGCGGCTCTTTTCTTTTTGCAGCACTTCTTTGCGGGCCAGGTCAAACGGGAGCTTTTTTTCCTCAGCCAAAACGTTAACTTCTTTTTCTCGGAGCCAGGTCGGGCACTTGGGATTATCTGCCCCATGAGCGCCGCCACAGGCAGCGCACTTGAGGCTTTTTGAGGTGCAATCTTTAGTGCGGTGCTTAGCACTGCACTTGCCGCATCGTGGGGTGGGGTTTTTACAGTTTGATTCTACGTGCCCGTACCTTTGACAAGTTTGGCAACGAATAGGGAGGGGGTAGTACGGCCTAACTGGGTAGACACAGTCGCCCAGTTTAATTTGGCCGCAGTCATCCCGACACTTTGTGTCGAAGGTGACAATAAAACGGTGGTCTCGTAGACGTGGGTCTTTTTGGGCAGAATTTTTGTTGGGGTTCAGCTTTTCAAGGGCTAGCACATTTTGACCTTTAAAGTCAAACATGTGCTCAAGGTCCACATCAGAGAGATGGGACACTTCCGGGGCATTGATGATGCCCCGGTAGAAGTTAAGGGAGTGGTGAACAGAAAATATGACAGGTTTCGACCCAAAAGTTTTGGTGGCCAGCAGGGCTCGGGTAGATTCCTGATTAGAGGTTTTGATCAGGATATCTTTTTGGTGCTTAATAATCTCAAAACTACCTTTGACTTTTTGGCTGATGGCCTTATCCAAATTAAAGGTTGACTCCTTTTGCCAAGTTTTGGTGCGCCGAAAGGTAGGTGCCAACCAGCCAAGCTCCGCTTGGCAGGTTGGCTTTGTTTAAACGGGGGCTGGAGGGGCGGAAGAGAGAGGTGGAAGCCATGGTACGTTTAAGGGTTTCAATGAGAGACTTGGTATTAGCTTTGCTAACACCTTTTGGGTAGAAATGGCTAGAGAAGTTTAATTGAAGAGTGGTCCTAGTTTTACTAGCAAAGCTAATGGGAGTATTAACCTAGCTAGGGTTGGGTGATGGAGTATTATCCTAACTGGGGAGTGCTTAGAGAAAGCACCTAGCCTTAGAAAAGTGTGAGCAAAAGGCTGACTCAGCCACTAAGAGGGGGTTTAAGTCGGAGGGGAGGCAGGTGCCTCTTCAGGACCTAACAGGGGCCTAGGTGGCTGACTCAGCCTCTAAAAAGGAGCCTGACTGGGGCCTAAGCTTGTGAGTCCCTAGGGGCAGGTACCGTGGTACCCTTGCACAGACGCAGCCCGGGTGGAGGGTTTGAGAGGGGCCCCGCTTCTATTAAGCGGGGGTGAAAGTGAGAATGGCCTTACGTATTAGGGATTTTAGCAATGGAGGACCGATAGGTCCAGCCAAAGCCACACGCCCAAGGACTGACGAGGTCCAACAAGCGTGCTCACCCCGGGACGCAAGCGTCCCACCACTCGGGTTTCCGGCCGAAGAGTAAAAGAGATAGAAGAGAAAGAGTAGGGGTATGGGACTGAGAAGAAGAGGTACCAGGTGGCCGGAATCCAAGAAAACAAGACCACCTGGACCGATAGGGTAATTACCGAAAAAGGACCAGCTGACGTCCAACAGCACCACACCAACCAGCTGTAAAAACAGCGGCTGGTGAGGCCGGCTGGAGTCGATAAGTACCGCACCGACCAGCTGTAAAAACAGCGGTCGGTGGGACAGACTGGTCGCAGCGAAGACTCGAGCCGGGAGCAGGTCTTGAAAAAGTCTTCTACTCCTTCTTCTTGTCTTCGCAGCAGGAAACTTGCAGCAAGCAGCAACGACAGCAAGCAGCAACGACACCAGACCTGCCGGCAAACGCTCAAGCAGGGTGTCAGTCAGGCAAGCCCCTGCCTGATCGATTCACGACGACAGGTCGCCGCTGGGCTGTTGGTTCGTTCCGAACACGCCTCAGAGCACAAAGTTAGGTTTGGCTGTACTTGCAATTGTGCTTTTGGGCGTGGAGGTGGAAGGAAAATAACGTAAGTTACCTACTAGGCGTGATATTTGAAACGATTTCAGCTAAAAAGTTCAGTCCGCACTTTTCTTCAGCGTCTTTAAAAAAACTGTATACCGCTACCAGGTCTAGGAAAGATGCAATACACTAGGGAAGATGCCCTATGCTGTGTACCGCATTTCTCACGAGCAACAATGATTGAAAACTATTTGGTAGTTCACGTAATTGAAGAACGCTGCAAGAAATTATTTCGATAGTTCCTTGGCCAATCCCGAATTCAGTCATTGTCTTACTCTGCAAACGGCCTAGCATTTTTGTTTTATATATTTTTGCGTTCCCGACCCGGGAACATTTTTGCACATTTGCACTACACACAAGCAGACACTCACTATGTACACGGCAGCGGGGCTTACGCTATCGGCACCCTTGCGGGACAGTCATGTGCGCACGCTCCCTGTCACACGCCCCACTGTACCAAGCAGTGGAGCTATCCCGATTTCTCGGACCCGGCGGAACAGAGGACTGCTCCGGTGACACGCGGCGAGGCCGTGCCCTCAGGTGGTGCCACCGGACCGGTGGATCTATTTAAAGGCAAATCAAGCCCGTGCTCCCAATAACAAGGGCGCTGGTTGGTCAGCGTAAGTCCCTAGTCAAAGCGGGCACTACCCAGTGTACTGCCATCTCATGGGTAGGAGGCGGTCGAGGAAAAGTCTGCCAGAGGTTTTTATGAGTGAGACTGCATCCGCCCCTGCACAGGTCAGCTGATAGTGCCCCGCAGTCTGAGGGCAGTCGAGTCGAGTCGGTCCGGTGGTGCACGCAGCCGTGTGCGGTCCCGTCTGTGTCCGACAATATATATGTGCAGAAGAACCAAGTATTTCTAAGCCCAGGATCATAACAGAGGTCAGCTTTGATCCAAGGACCTCCCACACTGGACCGAGGCGCCTTAACCAACTGCGCCACGGCGGTGGTGCGGCCTAGAATTTCGATATGCGTTTTGTGTCATCGTCTAATACTTAACGCTTTTAAAACGGTAATATATGTGCAGAGTTCAAACAGAAGTGAAAATGTCATTCAGATGGAAAAAGGCTACATTTTGTCACTGACCATCGACTTTTTCCATTAACCATCGTGTCCAGGTCACCATCGACTTTTTCCATTAACCATCGTGTTCAGGTCACCATCGATTTATTCCATTAACCATCGTGTTCAGGTCACCATCGACTTATTCCATTAACCATCGTGTTCAGGTCACCATCGACTTATTCCATTAACCATCGTGTTCAGGTCAAGTTCAGGTCATATCATGTTTTGGAAGAGGTGAGTGTGTGTGCGCTGCGCATTGCGCTGGTCTCGACAACGGCACTTACTCATATTATATGCCGCCGGTTTTTAATGCTTAGAAGTAAATACCTGCGCCCTTTATTTGTTAGCTCAACACTGTGAGATGTTTTCTTTCACACCCTCGTGTCGGTTTCAAACAAAGGCTGAAGAACACGTGTTTTGACTAACATGCTGGTTGAACTCATCATACCTGAACCGGCATGCCTTTATTATTATTATTTCTCTGAAAAACGACAGTAATTATTGGAAACAAAGGTCTTCTGTCAATGCAAGCCCATTGCTCCATCGGCAATTATCTTCAGGTCAATATCACGGCATCTAAGGTATATGGGGAGCGAACGCGCCATGCTCACCTTGCGGGGTGTGCTGTCGGCATGTACCCATGGTATAATTTGGTAGTTTTTCGTGTTTAGAAGCAAATACCCACGGTTCATGTTCTTAGAGGGAATGTTGCACCTTAGTCGAATCCTGGAATTTAGTGTAATCAGGTGTACTTTTAGCCGCAAGTAATGAAACCACTCATGACTTCTCTGAAAAATGTACAACTCAATGTTTGGATTTTTAAAATACTCCTCTAGGAAAACAAAAAATACCTACCTGTGGATGATGTCATGATCTGGCAACCACTACTATACTCGAAAAACTTCAAGGGATTCCATTGGCTGATGCTCACCGTGACGTCAGCATAAGTCGTCACACCAACAGCCATGATAACTGTGGCCTGCTGCTAAGGGTACATGAGGGGTACATTGCAGGTAGGTTTTAGCTTTTTTCTACGGAAATCTCGAGTTCCAAGACAAATGATGTGTTGAGTAGGTACCGGGTTCACCGGGTTTTCCGACTTGGTTTACAACTTGGCTATCTCAGTTAAAATCACTTTATGAAGATGCCACATTCCCTTTAAAGGGAATGTGGCACCTTGGTCGAATCCTGGAATTTAGTGTAATAAGGGGTACTTTTAGCCGAATATCATGGAAGCGTCCATGATTTCTCCGAAAAATTTACAATAAGCTCAATATTATGATTTTTAAAATGCTCCTCTAGGGAAATAAAGAAATATTTCCCTGTGGATGATGTCATGATCTGGCAACCACTATCATATTCAATACACCTCAAGGGCTTCGATTGGCTGATACGTGACGTCAGCATATGTCGTCATTCCAACAGCCATGACAACTCTGGCCTGCTGCTAAGGGTACATGTAGGGTACATTCCTGGTTGTTTTTAGCTTTTCTCTACGGAAATCTTGAGTTTCAAGACAAATGATATATAGAGTACCGGGTTTTCCGGCATGCTTTACAACGTGGCTATCTCAGTTAAAATCGCGTTGTAAGGGCGCCACATCCCCTTTAATACTTTGAGACGTGTCTTTTACGCGCTCTGGTCAGTTTTTAAATCGACGCTGAACAGTTTATTTTTAAAAGTGCGTAATTTTTTAATAATTGCAACTTCTAAATGAAAATGGAATATTTTGAAACGGCACCGTTGTGTTGATTGGCTTATTTCGACTATTTTTATGTATAATTTTACCCTTTTATCATTATTATAACGGGATGAAACAGGGGCGTAGCCAAGGGGTGCGGCAGTGACAGCCGCCCCCCCTTGAGGCCCCGAAGGGCCCCCTGAGAACACGAGCCGCGCGAAGCGCGGCTCGCCCGCACTATGCTCTGTGGCCAAATTTGGCATTTCATACCAGACAGGGCCCTCTTAAGCCCTCTTCAGCACGCTATTCTGTAACAAGCAGGGCTCTTTTTACCCATCAGGACCCCTTTGGCGCTGTCACAGGGGCCCTTTTCGGGGCGCCGCCCCTCCCTGAGCGAAATCCTGGCTGCGCCCCTGGGATGAAATAGCTGTAGAAGAAACTGCTGCGCCGGAAAAGGGTAAAATTGCCGGAGGCTATAAGTCCTGAACTGTTTGACCTAGCAAGCTAAAAAATCGCGGGCGTGTGCTGGGCTGTCGTTAACGCCATGGACAAAGTTTAAAGAAAATCGAAAACACCTGGATGTAAAATCGACCATCGCCTGTGCTGAAATGTCGTGGAATGCCCCATTTGATAAATCGGAGTGGCTAGGTCTTGGAGACACTATAGTATATGTCACTTGTTGAAACTTTGGCTGAGAATGCATGACAGTGAATATTGAGCATTGAATAATTGAGGTTGATTTTGAACTCTTGGGACTTAGGCCTCACTCTCCACTTTGAGGGAAAACAACTTCAAGACCACGTTGGACCTCTTTTTAAGCCTACCCGCTAAACGTGGGTTTGGCACTTACGATTATAAATGCGTGCTTCAGTAATGCAGTCTGCATTCAGGGTTTTGTCGGCCTGAAGTTTCAACTGCATCCATAGTTCTTCTCTAAGCTTTGAAATGGGAATGCAGTAGTGACGACGCACCCCCTCACAAAAACGCGCACGCCCCCCCTCTCTCTCTCTCTCTCTCCACTTCCTCCCGAGTATTATTTTGCGTAGTCAAAGCTCAGGTGGAGGTAATATCCAGGGATTCTCAGGAGGGCCATTGGAAGTGGGAAATGCTGTCCCATAGGGATGACTTCGGTTGTTAACATTATTTCTAGTTTATGTCCTTCGGACATTGACTTCGGTTGATATATGTTCTGACTGTTGTATGCTGTGACTGTTCCGCCTACTACGTATGTTCTGACTGTTTCTCTTGCCCCAGAGTATGGCCGCCAGACAGAGTCTCCGTTTCTTCGTTGGTAACGCGCCCTGGACAGTGGGCTCTCGGGAGCTGAGAAGCTATTTCTCCCAGTTTGGCCCGGTGGCGCGCGCTCAAGTGATCTTCGACCCGGACACGGGCCTTAGCAAGGTGAGGCGGGACCAGAGGGCCGTAGCAAAGTGAGGCGGGACAGAGCTAGAGGCAGCCGCCCGCCGGGCCGGCCTGGTGTGGTGGCTGGTGTCGGGGGCGTTGCCTGTGGGAGGCAGTGGTAGCCGCCCGCCGGGTCGGTCTGGTGTGGTGGCTGGTGGCGGGGGCGTTGCCTGTGGGAGGCAGTGGTAGCCGCCCGCCGGGTCGGTCTGGTGTGGTGGCTGGTGGCGGGGGCGTTGCCTGTGGGAGGCAGTGGTGGCCGCCCGCCGGGTCGGTCTGGTGTGGTGGCTGGTGGCGGGGGCGTTGCCTGTGGGAGGCAGTGGTGGCCGCCCGCCGGGTCGGTCTGGTGTGGTGGCTGGTGGCGGGGGCGTTGCCTGTGGGAGGCAGTGGTGGCCGCCCGCCGGGTCGGTCTGGTGTGGTGGCTGGTGGCGGGGGCGTTGCCTGTGGGAGGCAGTGGTGGCCGCCCGCCGGGTCGGTCTGGTGTGGTGGCTGGTGGCGGGGGCGTTGCCTGTGGGAGGCAGTGGTAGCCGCCCGCCGGGTCGGTCTGGTGTGGTGGCTGGTGGCGGGGGCGTTGCCTGTGGGAGGCAGTGGTGGCCGCCCGCCGGGTCGGTCTGGTGTGGTGGCTGGTGTCGGGGGCGTTGCCTGTGGGAGGCAGTGGTAGCTGGTTGCCGGGTCGGTCTGGTGTGGTGCCTGGTGGCGGGGGCGTTGCCTGTGGGAGGCAGTGGTAGCCGCCCGCCGGGTCGGTCTGGTGTGGTGGCTGGTGGCGGGGGCGTTGCCTGTGGGAGGCAGTGGTGGCCGCCCGCCGGGTCGGTCTGGTGTGGTGGCTGGTGGCGGGGGCGTTGCCTGTGGGAGGCAGTGGTGGCCGCCCGCCGGGTCGGTCTGGTGTGGTGGCTGGTGGCGGGGGCGTTGCCTGTGGGAGGCAGTGGTGGCCGCCCGCCGGGTCGGTCTGGTGTGGTGGCTGGTGGCGGGGGCGTTGCCTGTGGGAGGCAGTGGTAGCCGCCCGCCGGGTCGGTCTGGTGTGGTGGCTGGTGGCGGGGGCGTTGCCTGTGGGAGGCAGTGGTGGCCGCCCGCCGGGTCGGTCTGGTGTGGTGGCTGGTGGCGGGGGCGTTGCCTGTGGGAGGCGGTGGAAGGCGGTGTTGACTCTGCGGTCACCTACGGCAGTCTGCCATCTTCCACCTGGCACATTAGCGTAGATCCCACTGGCAGAGACGACTTCAACAGCGGCAGCCTGGAAGACTCAGACGTGGAAGTTCTTCCACGTCTGAAAGCTTCTAAAAGTGAAACAAACATTTGAATAGTGGCGCACGGCGATTGATTACTTCCACTGGGTAGGCACTGGGTATGCTTTTCTACTTTGCAATGCTTGTTTTGTGCATTTAAGACTTCCTGTTCTCCAACGCATGGCTGGGATCAGACTGGGACCAAAAATCTGTGTTCGGGACCGGGACCAGCTTTTTCCAAAAAGCCCCACCTCTAGTCCCGGCTGGAAAAGAAGTGGTCCCGGCCTGGTCCTGGCGACCTTTTTTCTCTAAGAAAGCTTCGCAAAAATACAGACATTTGTCCACAAGGATGAGGAGTATCAGCGGTTACCAGGCGCCGAGAAGACATACCTGTACATACAACGTGTCCACCAAGCGGCGACGGCCCAGGGAGGATCGGGCGCTGTGTGTTTGGCCCGGGGCGGACGCGGCAGCCCCCCCCCGGCGTCGGCGGGGGGATTCGGCACGCCAGAATAACTCGAAGTAGGCAGGCAAGCCAGGGCGCCACGGCTCCCATTGGATAATGGAAGGAATACATAGTTTTGAATGTGAAGAACAGACTATTACGCAGCCTACCAATTTATTATTTTCATTTCATTTATTCAGGTTTATCAGCAACAGGTTATGTGGAAACCCAATTACAGCTGAAGTCAAGCAATAAAACAGCACACAAATGAATATTGACAATGCAACCGTGTAACAATGTAATGCAACCTATTTCTGCAACAGTGGTATAAAACACTCAATATAAAATATACACGAAGCCTATGAATATGAAGCATATAAAAATACATCAGAAACACTGCACTACATTAAGACATGAAAAACGGCATAAAATAAGATAAGAAGCCTAAAATGGATGATGTTTAACATATTTCCTCACCTTGGCTCTAAAACTGCTAAAGATGGAAGCCTAGGGTCTGCCTCGGGACAGCGTCCAAGATGGTCATTAAAAGCAATCACTGCCCTGCGAAATAAACCTCTTTTGACGGTCTCCACACGAGGCAGGGCAACATGTAAAAGGTGGTTTTGCATCCCCCTGGTTCGCCGCTGAGGTGCATGGAGTGGGAAGCTCCCGAGCAGACAGGCGGAGTCCACCTTCCCGGTTATGATTTTGAGTACGAAGCAAATGTCGCACTGGAGTCTCCTCTGGGACAGACTGCTAATTTTGAAGAGCCTTAAGTGATCATGGTATGACAAGGACTGAGATGGTCGAGATGTGTGAATGTTGGATGCGAGCCAAATAAAAAATTTATGTTGAACCCTTTTTAATCTGTCCAAATGACATCTTGCAGCTCCGCCCCAGATTACACATCCATATTCCAGAATTGATCGAACATTGCCAAAATACGCAGCCAAAATTTGTCCTTCCTTAAGTTTTCCACCACCCCGGCCAGTCTGAAGAGAGCGCATTAACAGACCCAACATCTTGTTTGCCTTGCTGACGATGATGTTTATATGCTCTGAAAAGTTCAATTTGGAATCTAACCAAATGCCGAGGTCGCGAACTTGGTCCATGTGCTCCAGAGGTGTGTTTCGAATTTTGTAGATTACCGGGATGGGGTTCCTTTTTAAAGGGAATGTGGCCTCTTCATAACGTGATTTGAACTGAGATAGCCAAGTTGTAAAGCAAGTCGGAAAACCCGGTACTTCATATATCATTTGTCTTGGAACTTGATATTTCCGTAGAAAAAAGCTTAATCCTACCTGACACCAACCCCCTCATCAACCTCTCGCCGGGCGGCAATTGTTGTGAGCTGCTGGTGTGACGACATATGCTGACGTCACGATGAGCATCAGCCAATCGAAGCCCTTGAAGCAATTCAAGTACGGTAGTGGTTGCGAGATCATGACATCATCCACAGGCAGATATTTATTTTCCTTGAGGAGCATTTTTAAAAACAAAATGTTGAGCTTATTGAACATTTTTTCAGAGAAATCATGAGTGGTTTCATTATTTTTGGCTAAAAGTACGCCTAATTTCACTAAATTCAAGGATTCGACCAGGGTGCCACATTCTCTTTAAACTGGCTTAGAAGTCCTGCCTCATTACCTACCACCCAAAAACAGAAGCGAAACAAACAACTTCCGCACCACACCACCACCCACCTTTTCCCAACAGAAAGAGTGAAATACCTGCTAATACTAGGCCAGCCGCAGGCCTGTGATCAAGCAGAAGCAGCAGCTGCACATAAATTCTCTGATTCACCACTTATGAGAGAGCGGGAGAGGTTTTCCTTTATATTCACAAAAACCACGACTACTCATACAGCGACACGTGTCCGCACCCTCAATATGCAGTCAGCACCAGGCGGGTGCCCACGCGCCCAGAGTCATCAAAGGCCCACCTTCATGGCTCAAAACGGTCGTCGTTCTCGGGTCTCAGTGCTGTAAGTTACCTCCCAGCATCACAATACAGCAATGGCACATATGGGTACATGTCACCGCAGCCGGCGCCAGCCAGCGCACCGCCAAATAGTGTAAAGTGGGATCTCCCGCTCAAATATCCATAGCTTAGCCACAAACACACACCCAGGCAACGACTCTAGCGTTTATAGCGCTAGCCCTATAGTAATAGTGTTTGCAGCCGCGTATGGTGGATACGTCACCGCTGTTCCCATTGCTAAGCCCGATGCATTATGAAAGCTGCTGATCAGGCACTCTGCTTACATAATCGATGTTAAGCATAGCTAGCTGGCTAGATAATCCACACGTCATGCTCCGCCGGTGATGTGCAGAGCCAGTCGGCGGTCCCGCGCCGTCCAGAGCCAACAGTACACTCACCCACACGTCATGCTCCGCCGGTGATGTGCAGAGCCAGTCGGCGGTCCCGCGCCGTCCAGAGCCAACAGTACGCTCACCCTCACGCCATGCTCCGCCGGTGATGTGCAGAGCCAGTCGGCGGTCCCGCGCCGTCCAAAGCCAACAGTACACTCACCCACACGCCATGCTCCGCCGGTGATGTGCAGAGCCAGTCGGTGTCGGTGATTGTCGGTGTCGGTGATTTCGACGTCGGCCCTGTAGTATTCGTGCTAATGAAGCGTCGTGCCAGTTTTGAGCCGATTCCGATAATATTTAGGGGTCGCCCACTTTCGCAACTTTTACAGTCAGCAGTCCAAACCATGTAATTGAAATGCCCATAATAATACGATCAGGCAGCATGGAATGGAGGATGCTGCAACAATCTAGAAGTATTGCTAGGCAACCGGTGTACGTGGTAATGCACTGCTCCTGGCATATACAATATACTGCAAATACTCCGTTCTGGTAAGATGGGGGCTACTAGAGACTCCGCAAAACTGTTGTGGTTCGAAAAAGCTCCAAAACCAGATATACTTGGTGTTCGTTTGCCCTCACGGGAGGGAGTTCTGCTTGTCTTTCTGCTTCACCCCTGAGTAGCTGCATCACCAGCCGCAGCAAGGGGGAAAAAGGAAGGAGCCACGGGTCGTTTAAAGAAGACGACGACCTGAAGGTGTGCGTCTGGTCTCTGCACGAGGTGAACGACAGTGCCGAGCAATCCGACGTCGTGGTAGACATTTCGCCCACGCTGTCAAGGGCAGAGACTGGCGTCAGCACCTTCTCAGTATAGACAATCACAGCAGCAAAGTGCCCGAACGCACCTTGGCTGCCGTCTCGGCCTGTTCACTCTGAGAGGAGACAAGTCAAGTGTGAAATGCCCGCAAGGGTGTAATTTTCCAAAAATCTTTGGGGTGCTCAGCCGGTGGGGGGTGGCACCCCATAGGGGCGGCGGCGTGGCGGGGGCGGCACCCCTTCATTGCAAAAAAATGTCATTTATCGCTTTTTGCGCCTTTTATTGCACAGGGAACATTTTATTTTAATGTTTGGCAGGCATTCTACAGCTTTTTCCAAACGTGTTTGTTTTGTAGGCGACATCCCAAAGCTACATACACATCTTATAATAATCCAATCAGAGTTGTAAGCCTATCCACGATCAGGGGCGCAGCCAGAGCTTTGGTATGGGGAGAACACCACCTTTGAGGGGCACTCCAGGAGAGAAAGGGCACTTTTAACGTAACCTAAAAAAACTTACTATATCTTAATTAATATCAACTGTTGGTACCTTTCGTCCAAGAAAAATTCAAATCAAGCATTGACGGAGAAGGGACAACTGAATTAAACCCGGAAAAAAGTATCACCGAATTGTCATGAAAATAGCCAAAACGCGACTGTTTGGATAGATTTAAGGACAGCGCAGCCAACTCTTGCAAGTGCTTGACATCAGAGAAATCAGCGGAGCCTGTGATATCTGTCACTATGTATGTACAAGCTAAAACATATTGGAGTCAAAAATTCATTTGTTATGCCCACTGGTTTTGTCGTGACGAAAGAGCCCTGGTTGATCGCGGATTAAGTTCCGCGGCTCCCACAAGGGCCGAGGAGGGAGGAGTGGCATAGTGATATTGGACGAATACAACTTTTACTGCCGGAATAATTTGGGAGATACCTTTTTAACGCTTTTAAAAGTTCCATATTTTCAAGGATTGGTCCCAGTTGGAGTAAAGCAAAGGTAAATAGGCTGGTAGTTTAGATGGGGATGATGTGACCGGGATGAAAATTGTAAAAAATTAGTTCTTCATTCATTTAAATTATTTAGTAGAAATCCTGGTTCAGGGGACTGTGCTCTGAGCTCAGAGGCACATGTCTTTTATCACCCTTCCCCAGAATTTACCAGTATAATTCTTTATTTATTTATTAATTTATTACCAGCAATTTATATAACCCGGGGTGCCTATGGCTCACAAGCCGTTTTAGCGGTGACGACTCATTCCTCGTTAGCTCCATTTTACAAGGGGAGTTTGCACTGTGTCCTTATTCCCCATCTATTCAAGACAAGCTCAGGAGACCCCTAGTGTGGATCAGAGTCCTCCAGAGCAGAGTCCTCCAGACCTCCATCCCCTCAGTTGTGCCCTCTGGGACTAGACTAACTCCGTGACCCCCGAGGTGATGGGAGTTGGCCTTATGTTCTTATTCTCTTTCTATTTAAAGGGAATGTGGCACCTCGGTCGAATCCTGGAATTTCGTGTAATTAGGCGTACTTTTAGCCGGAAATAATGAAACCACTCATGATTTCTCTGAAAATGTACAAATAGCTCAATATTTTAATTCCTAAAATGCTCCTCTAGGAAAAGAAATAAATAGCTGCCTGTTGATGATGTCATGATCTGGCAACCACTACCATACTCGAAAAGCTTCAAGGGCTTCGATTGGCTGATGCTCATCGTGACGTCAGCATATTTCGTCACACCAACAGTCATGACAGCTGTGGCCTGCTGCTAGAGGTACATGAGGGGTACATTGCAAGCAGGTTTTAGCTTTTTTCTACGAAAATCTCGAGTTCCAAGACAAATTCTATATTGAGTACCGGGTTTTCCCACTTGCCTTACAACTTGGCTATCTCAATTAAAATCACGTTATGAAGGAGCCACCTTCCCTTTAAGACCAGCTCAGGGGGCCGCTGATGTGGATCAGAGCCCCCCCCCAGAGCAGCTAATGCTTCGCCCAGGGACTAGACTAGCTCAGTGGCCCCAGAGATGGGGGCCATCAGACTAGCTCAATGGGCCGCAGATAGGCTGATAGGGCCTTGCGCCATATTAGCTCAGGGGGCACCAGACTAGCTCAGAGGGCATTAGTTTAGCTCAGGGACAATATATCTACTTAGGGGCACCAGATCGATCAGCTCGAGTGCCCAGATAAGCTCCTAGTCCCCAGACCAGTGCAGGGGTCTTAGATCAGCTCAGGGAGCACCATATCAGCTCAGAGGGCAAGGGATCAGCTCAGTGGTCCCAATCAGCTCGGGGCACAGATAAGCTTGGAGGCACTAGATCAAGTCAGGAGGCATTTAATCAGCCTAGGAGCCCCATACCAGGTCAGGGGCCTTCATCATCAGTGGGCACAGCTCAGCTCAGGGCCCCAGAGCTGCTGAGGAAATTACTTAATCAACTCAGGAGGCCCAGATCAGCTTAAAAGGCGCTAGATTGGCTCAGGGGTACCAAACTAGCTCAGGGGGCACCAGACTAGCTCAGGGGGCACCATATATTCTAAGGAGACATCAATAACCATATCAGGGGGCACCTGATCAGCTCAAGAAGCACCATATTGGCTTAGGGACAGTAGATCAACTCTGCGAGGCATGCGATCAGCTCAGGGGGCTCAGATGAGCTCAAGGGCACTAAAACAGCTAATAGGGCACCAGGCCAGCTCGGAGGCATCATGCTAACTCAGAGAGTATTAGCTAGGTTCAAGGATCACAATTATTTGCTCAAGGGGCACCGTATTGACTCAAGGGGCACCTGATCAGCTTAGAGGGCTCGTGATCAGCTCAAGTGGCCGAAACCAGCTCAGTGGGCACCAGATGAGCTCAAGGGGCACCAGATTAGCTCCGCTGGTACGATTATTGGCGACGATGAGGCATTAGCTGGACACGGATTACGTACCCATACTCTCCCGGGTGCTTGGAAAGGCGACAGAATGCCCTAGCTGACCAACAAGGGTACTAAATTGTCAAACGATAGTTGTAATCGCTAGATGTGATCTAATGGCATCTAGGTTCGGCGGCATAGGGCACTAAATTTCGAGCGGCACAGCCCAAAAGGGGTACGCCGCCTAGCGATCAAAGGGCACTCCGGCACCGATGGGGGGCGGGGCACGTGCTCAGAGGTCAGAAAAAGTAATTTGGTTCCCCAGCGCAGACCGGTTGAAGCCACGAGATAAGAGGAATGTTCCCCAGAGGCAACTATAGCTTGTGGAGCAGAAGCCTGAGCACATGCCCTTTATTTGTTGCTTTCAGATAATACAAATATAGTATTTATTCCCTGTGACCCCCTGGCTGCGCCCCTGTCCACGATTAAAGTACCTATATCAGTTTTGTGGGGTTCAATATTACCTTCAGCATGGCAGAGTGGATGGAAATTTAAATGAAAGCAAAGGACTTAATCACTACGTGGAAAGAAAGCAAAAACACTTATAGTGCTCCAAACAATGTGTGTATTGTTCTGTATATAAATATTCAGAAATATGACAACTCCGCTGTACCTGTGCATGCCCTTTATTTTTGTCCTAACTTCTTTTATTCTACCCTAACGCACAGGGCAGGTAAGCATCAGAGCTGCAATGATGAGCCCAGGGTGGCAGTTATGGACTAAGAACAAATAAAGATGAAAACGATAAGCTGGGTGCGACTGATTGGCCGGGGCGGCATGAAACAGGGCAAAGTCATAAGTCGAGGGCGGCAGTGATGAGCCAGGGCCAATAGCTATGAACCAGGAGCAGCGCGAACCAGAGTAGAAGTGATAAGGCGAGGGCGGCAGTGAAGACTCCGGGGCGGGAGTTATGAACTAGGGGCGGCACAAATCAGAGCAGAAGTGATAAGTTGAGGAGGGGGTAGCATTGACAAGCCGAGGGCAGCAGGAATCAAGGCAAAGGGCATAAGGCAAGGACGGGAATGGTGAGCTGTTGGTATTAGTTATAAACTACTGGTGGCACGAATCGGGCGGAAGAGATAAGCTAGGACAGGGACGGTGGATTCCGGGGGGGACCAGGATGTGCAATTGCACACCCTGAAAAATGAGGGTGTGCAAAAGTATACATTTGCACACCCGGTCTTGGCTTTGTCCGGGGAAGCGCCCCCGGATTTTGGCGGCGCCCCCGGCCGGCCAAGAAAACATCAGACCTAAACACCGCCTACCTGAAGAGGTACGGCCCTCTGTGCGAAATAAAAACAGTTTCAAATATGAATGGTACCCCCTGTCATCAAGGTCATCCCATGGAGAACAAATATACCCAATTTATCCACTCAAAGCAGCGAAATTATGTTGGCACCCCCTCCTGAGTGGGCGCCCCTAGGGAGCCAAAGGTGCCCCCTGGGGATGGAGGCACCCCCCGTCCCCTGAAAGGGAAGGCGCCCCTCCCGAAAATCTTGCTCAACCGCCCAAAAATGAAATCCGACGTCCCTGAGCTGAGGGCGGCAGTGATGAGCCCAGGGCTGCACGAGTTAGAGCGGAAGTGATAAGTCAGGGGCGGTATTCATTAGCCGAGGCGGTAGTGATGAGCTGGGGGGGGGGCATGAAACAGGGTGGCAGTGATAAGCTGGGGATAGCACTGGTGAGCCACTGGCAGCAGTGATGAGCGGGTGCTGTTTGAATAAGGGCGGCAGTGATAAGTCAGGGCTGGCACGGATCAGGGTGGCAGTGATAGGCAGGAGGCGTCAGTGAACCATGGCAGCATAAACCAGGGTGGTAGTGGGGGCATTCCAGGGCAGATCGACCAAGGCCTGACACCACCATATCTAGAAAAAATCTGAAACTTTGTCTCCGGGGTAGTTTTGGGCCAGAAACACGCCTGTGAGAATCTTAGCCCCCTCCGACCAACGGTGACCGAGTTATAGCCCGAGGCATTTTCGGGAGGTCACCTTATAGACTCATCTTTGATGTTTCATAACTCAACAATGCACTGCCCGATTAACAAGTTTTGTATATCATTGAACTCGTCTTGAACCATACATTATTTTGAAAAAGAAAATTTTAAAATTTAAAAAAATTGACTATTAATTCGTTTGACCTTTTCTTAGATGACCTGGCTTGACCTTTTTGACATTGAAATTGACCTTTTAGACGCCTCAAAAAATTTGCTTCATTAAATATCTTTCGATAGAAAAAATAAAAAAATGCGTTTTTGCTATAAGTTCAAAATTTTTAGCACCTAAGGTAGGTATGCAGACGGTTTTTTACCACTGCGGTAGTACAGCCTTATGTTTAACGCCGCAAACAAAGCGATTGCTTTTGTAATCGGTTGCTTGCAATCATATGGCATTGTCTTTACGAAATTTTCATCGTGAAAGTGTCAAAATATATGAGAATTAACACGCGTCCACACAAGGGATTGGACAACCGGCCTCTTCAGGTTTCCACAGGTAGTAAAAAAGACACCTTCGCGCAGCGCCACCGTACTTCATGTACCTCTAACTCGAAATTTTTGCAGCTTCTAGCAAAATTTTAGGTCTGGGTCATACTAGGTCAGACGGCCAACCCGGGTCAAGAGACCTAACCTCGAAAAAAGTTTGGGAGGTGCATCAATAATATCAAATCTAGCCTATCGTCGTTAGATTCACATTACATAGTAAGGTCGCCGAGCACGATAATTTTCGTAGCAGGATTTCTATTTCGATAACCGGTAGCAGGGTCAGGGTCATGATCTTTTCATTAGAAATGCATGGGGCAATTGGTAAATTTTGATAACTTGAGAGAATTGAGAATTTTCGAGAATTGCGATGGAGGTTTTATTTTTACGTTGTCGTGTCTGACTTGCCACTGCAGTTTGATTAATATTCTTTTTACCATACAGACCCAAGCCTGGCTCTAGGTCAAAGCAGGTTCATTTTCACATTTGACTAGGCAATATTATAAGATACATAATCCGCTTGGGCTCAACAAGAGTGTTCCAATGGTGCTGAACGTTTCTTTCTACGGCTCTCCTCTGTCACCTATTATGCCACAAAATTTAGGTTTCCACTTAGTTCCTGTAAAAAATACTGTGACCTCGAGCAAACTCAAAGGTGACACGACCAAACGATTGTATGTAACATATTTGGTAGTGGTTAAAACTGGCTGTTTAGCGGCATCACTCCCAGTGCACTGTGTCCTTCATCTGGGATTCTGGGATCCGTGTCAGCTATGAAATGATCGCATTGTAAAAATATCATGAGGCAACCTGTTCAAGTGACCAAGTCGAATGCGTTACAATTTCAGGACATTTTTCTCATATATGAGCAGATTCAAATTACTTTTTGGGAATGAACGCCTTTCAGACACGTTTGTTTACATTGCATGAATCCTCTCAAACGTATGCTGTGCTGCACTGGTTCACCTTGTATCGATATTATTTTTCCATCTCCAGGAACGATGTAATTGTGTGAGTTAGTGGTGCCCATAGGATAAGTTATTCTTGTTTCAATTATGGATAAAGCCGCGACATCTTTTTAAATTTTCGTTTAAGGCTGAAAGGTCAATTATTAATAATTTCATTTGCCCTCGTCTCCCTCGAAACAACGGATCCCTTTCTATCACTTTTAATGACTGCAATTTTCATTTTCATTAATATTGTCCAAGTTGTTGCCAGTTCAGTTTTAGGAGTAGGTGTCTCACTAGAGTCATCAAGGGACTTTTTACGGAGACCCCGACCCCACCACTCAAACGAGCAACTCCCACGATGAAGTGTTAATCAATGAACCAAAGTTGAAAGTCCCTCAAGGCATAACGACGACCGTCTACCTCAGGTCACCCCCTCACCAGTCAGTTGCCAGCTGGCCTTCAGTATTTACGGTACCTACCACCTCCCAGTTGACCCAAATTATTTTTTCAGAAGTTGCAAAATGTTGTGTTAGAGGTACATGAAGTACGGTGGCGCTGCACGAAGGTGTTTTTTTTACTACCTGTAGAGACCTGAGGAGGCCGGTTGCCCACCCCCTCGGGTGGGCGCGTGTTAATTGTCATATATTTTGACACTTTCACGATGAAAATTTCGTAAAGACAATGCCATATGATTGCCAGCAACCGATTACAAAAGCAATCGCTATGTTTGCGGCGTTAAACATAAGGCTGTACTGCCGCAGTGGTCAAAAACGGTCTACATACCCACATTCGGTGCTAAATATTTGGAATTTATAGAAAGAACGCATTTTTTATTTTTTCTATCGAAAGATATTTGATGAAGCAAAATTTTTGAGGTGTCTAAAAGGTCAATTTCAATGTGGAAAAGGTCAATATAGGTCATCTATGAAAAGGTCAAACGAATTAAAAGTCAAAATTTTTAAAATTTTAAAATTTTCTTTTTTCAAAATAATGTATGGTTCAAGACGAGTTCAATGATATACAAAACTTGTTAATCGGGCAATGCGTTGTTGAGTTATGAAGCATCAAAGATGAGTCTACAAGGTTACCTCCCGAAAATGCCTCGGGCTATAACTCGGTCACCGTTGGTCGGAGGGGGCTAAGATTCTCACAGGCGTGTTTCTAGCCCAAAACTACCCCGGAGACAAAGTTTCAGATTTTTTCTAGACATGGTGGTGTCAAATTGAAATTTTTTTGTTCGTTTTGTCCTGGAACGCCCCAGTGATGAACCGGGGGCGGCATGATCACAGTGGTAAGACGGAGGCGGCATGAATAGGCAGCAATGCTGGGCTGGGGGGCGACACATGTATGGGGAGTGCTCTCATTATGATTGGGGGTGCCCGCACACCCCAAATAGATAAAAAATGTCAGCCCTGGGTGACACTTAAACAGTAAAAGTACGGCAGCAGCAGTCTACCATTTACTCGGCTCGGATAATTCCTCCAATAGGCAAACAGATAACGATTAGACGATAGGGGGCTGATGCTTGCTTTCTGGAAGGGTGTCAGAGATTCCTCCTGACAAAGCTGTGCGGACAGCAGGGCCTAAGTTTGACCGGTTTTGGGGGTCATGACCGGACTGGTCTCTTCGGCAGTGATAAACCAGGGGCGGCAGTGATCAGCCGGGGACGGCAGTGAAGATTCGAAGGAGGAAGTGTCTAACCAGAGGCCGCCTATATATGGGTTGATAAAAAAATAGGGACAGCATTGATCAGCCAGGGGCGGCGTAAATCAAGGCAACAATGATTTATCTGGGCGGAAGTTATGAACCAGGGTAGACAGTGATCAGCCAGGGGGTGGCAGTGATGAACCAGGGGCGACAACGATGAGTCGGGGCGGCGCGCATTTGGGTCAACATATGCCAGGGACAGCATCGATGAGCCAGAGGCGGCATGAATTAGGGCGGCAGTGATGAACCAGGGGCTGTAGTGATCAGTCAAGGGCGGCAGTGATCACCCAGGGGCGGCAGTGAGCAGCCAAGGGGCGGCATTTATCAGTCAAGGGCCGGCAGTTTTCAGTCAGGGGGCGGCAATGATCAGCCAGGGGGCGGCAGTGATCAGCCAGGGGCGGAATTTATCAGGCAGGGGGCGGTAGTGATCTGCCAGGGGGCGGCAGTGTTCAGCCATGGGCGGGAGTTATCAGTCAAGGGGCGGCAGTGATCAGCCAAGGGCGGCAGTTAGCAGCCAAGGGGCGGCAGTTATCAGTCAAGGGGTGCCAGTGATCAGCCAGGGGGCGGCAGTTATCAGCCAGGGGGTGGCATTGATCTGCCAAGGGGCGGCAGTTATCGGCCAGGGGCGGCAGTCATCCGCCAGAGGGCGGCAGAGATCAGCCAGGGGCGGCAGTGGTGAACCAGGGGTGGCAATGGTCAGCCGGGGGCGGCAATAATGTTTCGGTGGGCGACAGTGACTAACCAGGAGGGGCAAGTATATTGGTGTTGAAATAAACAGGGGGCAGCATTGATTAGCTAGAGGCGGCATGAATCAAGGCGGCAGTGATAAACCAGGGGTGTCGGTGATCAGCCAGCTGATCACCGACCTCAAAATAGATGCGATCCAGCGGATTTGACCTCAAAATAGATGGCGTATTCCAAATTTCCTGTTCAGGAGCTTTCTAATCATGTTAAGAAACTTGATCTAGCTCTTCTAGAAGCCGAGTAACGCCTGTTTTTTCAGTCTTATTTTTAGGACGAAAATTGCCTTACATGGATATAGAAATTACGTCATAACTCGGTGACCCGACATGACATTTACTTAAAATTTGGTCAAGATGTGTCAAATTACTTTTGTTATACAATTTCCACGCAGCATTGGGCTAAAAGAAACTTTTTGCGCCATCGCAAAAAATAACGAGGGGTGTCGAATCGGCCCCCGAAGGACAAGGGTTCAGCTATGTGAACCAAAATATAGCCATTTTACGGTTTTTACCATGTATGTTTATGGAAGAGATCACCCGCAACTGAAGCTATATCACCGATGTCATAAAACCCGGAGTATATGTTGCAGCACCCGGCAGGCCCATTATGGTTTATAAGTGTCGGATTGCTAGGTTCAACGTGTCCTTACTTATAAGTAACTTAACTTTACTTTTTTATTGCATAAATGCAATGCTAATTTTTTAGATGACGTCATTTGCCTTGGCCTGATGACCTGACCTAACGTGACCAAACTTGATTTTTTTTAAAGATGCGGAATTGATCAAGGAAGATATATGAAAAATACGGCGGCGCAGCGCCGCCGTTTATCCGCTATCCTTAAAAAGGTTTATGGAGACCATCGCCGCTCCTCCCAGATGGGCGAGGGTTAAGCACAAGCTACGGTTCCCAGATATTGGCCCTGATTTCCCTCCCCTTCTAAACAAGTTTCAATAGATGCACACCTACCACACGTTGCTTTTTGACTCTCCTTTGGTACGTATATCAGCTATGGACAGGTCTTATCTACATACAGCTTAAATAAATTCAGGAATAAATTGCAGCATGCACCATGGCATTTTGGAAAAGATGTCCAGCAATGAACTTTGTTTTTTCTATCTGGAAGTCATGATCAACGAAACGACGAGTGCACTCGATGGTACTGATTCTGAGACAGCGGCGACACGGCGATTAACATTTTGGAAAACGCGCTCTTTCGGCTTTGGTCGCAAGTGGCAGCTACCTGATTTCCACAGTTACTCTCGCGGCCCGCCGTCTAAATATGACCTCTTGCGGTTAGGTGAAATCTCCAGATCACTTAAGTAATCTTTTAAGCTCGAAATGATGAATAGTTCCAAGAGAGCTCCGAATCTCTTATACTTATTATTTAATTGCTACATAATCCTGGCATTAGGTCCTATAAGAATGAAGAGGCGAGCAAAGGTGCCTTGCACAGAACGCCTTATAAATAGCCCTTAACTAACTAACTAACCGTACTTGCCAAAGCTAACAATTACTTTTTTCCAAAATCCAACTCTGAAATATTTTCCTTATATAAGGCATATGCATGATCTTTCCACCACTGAATAAACATAGCCGGCGTAACGTCTGTCGTTCACTTTTTGCACCAGTGCTTCTTGTACTGCACGCGATTTTTGCATGCGGAAACGCCATGAGTAGGACTTTACAGCATGTCTATGATCAAGCTTTGGGATTTCACTGATTATTAAAGCTGTTATTTTTACGACGTCACATATTGTTAGAAAAGAGGAGATATTTTTGTTTTTAGCGTATGAAAGACGGAAAAATGTGTTTTCCTCATTTTCATACCTTTCTTGTTCTCAAATTTTTCTGTTTAGAATTTATTTTTAGAAGTCGTCCATTCCCCTTAAACATAGAATATTGATTATGTTTCGTGGTGTAAGTGGGTCTATGATCAAGGCTATTAGCTTGGAGACGCCGAATGCATGCGATTCTGATGACATAAATTGTAAGAGAAACAAAAATGCTTTGTATGTTCGGAGTGGTTTAAGGTGGAAATAAAATGTGAATCCCAGATTTGCAGACTGATTTTGGCGATAAGCAGCCCTTTGTATAATTTCGACAAAGTGGAGCGTGGCATTCCGAGCGCAGCGTGGTGCCGTTGCGCTGCCCCGGCCGGCGCTGCCGTGTTTGCTTAGGCCGGGTTCGCAGGAGGCCGAGACGTGACGACTGCCCGGTCTCCGGCAGGGTATCGGCTTCGTGACGATGAGCAACGCTGAGGGGTACAACCAGGTGTTCCGCCGAGCCACGCACAGACTGGAGGGGAGCCTGCTCACCGTCAACCCGGCCGAGTCCAGGCGCGGCCCCGCCAACACCGAGCAACACTGAACCCCTGAAGACAGCCTAGAGACACGCTAGCAGAGTGGTTGGACGGCCAACTGGGCGGGAGTGGACGCCGCCCGAACTGACCGGGCGCTGCTGTGTATAGCACCGCCGACCGGAGAGACTGTGTCTGTGTGAGTACAACCCGCCTAACCTGTTGTGAAGAGCAGCGGTCCCGTCGTCACGTTGCCAGTGCTTGGGTCAGTCCGGGGCCAGTGCCGGAGTCTGACGCCGCTGACCCGGCGATGGAGTGGGAGGCCGAGGCCGAGTTTGAGGCGGCAGCGGCGTGCGTGGCGCAGCTGGCGGCGGAGCGGCAGCTGTCGGAGGCCGACCTGTTGGCTCTGTATGCCTGCTACAAACAGGTGAGCTGCGGACCGTGCCGGGGCCCACGGCCCGGCCTGCTCAGTCTGACGGCGCGCCGCAAGTACGACGCCTGGAAGGCGCTGGAGCGGCTGTCGGCGGCGGAGGCGGCGCGCCGCTACGTGGAGAGGCTGACAGAGCTGCGTCCCCAGTGGCGGCAGTCGGTGCAGGGTCAGCAGCCGCCGCGGTCTCTGGGAGTGTTTGTCTCCAGGCCGCAGCGGTGCGCCGAGGACGAACCCAGCGGAGAGTCGCTCTGGGACCTGGTGAAGTCGGGCCGGCACCAGCAGCTGGAGTGGCTGGACGCCGCCGCCAGCAGCTGGGACGCCGCCGACCCGGCCGGCCTCACCCCGCTGCACTGGGCGGCCGACCGCGGACACCTGCAGGTGGCGCGCCTGCTGCTGGCCAGGGGAGCCAGCGTTAACGCCCGCGACACCGACGGCCAGACGCCGCTCCACTACGCGGCCAGCTGCGGCCACACCCAGGTGGCGCTGCTGCTGGTGCGGGCCGGCGCCGACAGGGGCGCTCGCGACGCCGACGGCGAGACTCCGGCGGACGCTGCCTCTGGCGCCGAGCTGGCTGCCCTGCTGGCCGAGGACACGTGAGCGTGTCGGAGCCAACGCGGCGGCGTGTGGGACGCCGCTGTGCGGCGCGGCGGGGCAGCCCAGTGGTCGGACGCTACAGCCGCTGTGTGGCGCGGCGGGGCAGCCCAGTGGTCGGACGCTACAGCCGCTGTGTGGCGCGGCGGGGCAGCCCAGTGGTCGGACGCTACAGCCGCTGTGCGGCGCGGCGGGCCAGCCCAGTGGTCGGACGCTACAGCCGCTGTGTGGCGCGGCGAGGCAGCCCAGTGTCGGACGCTACAGCCGCTGTGTGGCGCGGCGGGGCAGCCCAGTGGTCGGACGCTCAGCCGCTGTGCGGCGCGGCGGGCCAGCCCAGTGGTCGGACGCTACAGCCGCCTGCCAGCCAGCGCTGGGTCTGAGCGCCGCAGAGGTCAGGGGCTCCTGGCTGGCCAGCTGTGTGTCGGGAACAGGGTGATGCCATCCTAGCTGAGAGGTGTTCCACGGCCAGCATTCGTAGGTCTCTCGCACAGTGAAATCAATCGACGCTAACGTTTCACTGTAATAGCATATGATTTGTGATAGTGAGTGGGCCGGTTTGGCGGCCGTGCCGGTGTCCGACTGTTTGTCCTGCCGTGTGAGAAGTGTGCGTGTTGAGTCGCTGCTGGGGAAGTGTATGATCCTCGCGATCCCACCTCCGCCTCCGGCGCGGCGCCAGTTAGGGGTGTGTGTGGTCGAGGCTGGGCCGCCCAGCGCCAAATACAGGTGCCGCGGCCCCGTGTCAGCAGTTCGCCGCTGCGGCAGAGCGATGGCTGCGCCAGCCGCTTCCACACCACACAGGCGGTTTTGTTAGGGAGGGTTATGAGACATGGTCAGTCAGTTTATATACACCAGCATTATTTAATTGTGCTAAAAAACTCTTTAGAAGTGAACCGAAAATTTGGTAAAAGTATGGGAAGCGAGTGGGAAGTTCAGTTTGCCCGGTTGTAGCTCTGCGCTCAGCACCCTGGGATTCGCATCACTACCCCCTATCGAACCCCCTCCTCCCCAGCTGGTCACGTGACCATTGATAACCGTGACAACGTGATCGCGTCACGCTGGGCAGACGAATTTTCTACCTGGACGTCTTTGGAAACCGGACGCTAAGCATGATTGGTACTGGAGATCATAAATGCATATAACTTGTTTTATTCACTACTTTCAAAGGTCAAATAAGTTTTAATTTTATCGAGAAAAATAGAAATCGATACTTCTTTAGGTCCCAACAACCTCCTTAATGTAAAAAACGTTTCCTTCGTATTGACGTCTATTTGTGGCAGAGACGACTAGGTTCATTGCGACGGGAAGCGTCACCAGACCACCCGTCCGTTTGACGTCAACGCTTCTTCGGAGTTTCACTTCTAACAAATGGAAATGAAATAAACGAACTTTTGTATTAGTCATTCTCCGGCAGAAATCCAGTCTAAAATTGCACCAAGGCGCCATATTTCCTTTTAACGTTGGCTTCCAACTCAGCCTGTCGCCGCCGGACTTCGTTCGGTTAGTGGGGGCCGGAGCCTCTGTGAAGAGTGCCTCCATGAGTTCAGCGAGAATTCGACCCCAAAAGCCGAACTTGCAATACATCGCGACAAAATTTACACTAAAGGGCTGATCCAACTGGGAAAGTAAGAATAGTATGCGTGTGGTCCGGCAATGTAGCGCCGCAAATGATCATTCAAACGATCAAAGAGGACTTTGGCCGTCATTGAGAAGTGACCTCGGAGTCCCGCCAGCTGCCCGGAGCGACGACGCTGCCTAATACGACATGTATAACCTACAACTACGACCTCCACGCCAACAACGCTTACTTGCCTCCATCTTGTATTTATCGGAACGAAACACAAATATCACATACAAAACATGACATAAATGTGTCCAGGAACATCGCAGCAAATGCATTATTTTTCGACATGGAAAACACTGAGATTGAAAAACACTTCCAGATAAATACATGACACAGTAACGGTAACGCGGCGGCGAAAACTGATATAAACAGCGCCACAAACGATTCCTCACAGACCTGGGAACGTCACCGAGCCATACACAGGGGCTTGTGCCAACTGCCTACAAACAAGCAGGGCAATGGCGGCAGGCAACCACCAGCCGCTGCTGCCCGGGCCCTGAATTCGGCTCCGGTCAGATGCCGGGGGGGGAACTGGAGCAAACGGACTCCACTTATTACCCGGGCAACGGAGAAACACACAGATTTCACAGGAACACCGCAGGGCAACACCAGCGTCCCCACCGGACCGGAGGGCAACACCAGCGACCCACACACCGGACCGCAGGGCAACACCAGCGTCCCACACACCGGACCGCAGGGCAACACCAGCGTCCCGCACACCGGACCGCAGGGCAACACCAGCGTCCCGCACACCGGACCGCAGGGCAACACCAGCGACCCACACCGGACCGCAGGGCAACACCAGCGTCCCACACCGGACCGCAGGGCAACACCAGCGTCCACCCGGGCAACACCAGCGACCCACACACCGGACCGCAGGGCAACACCAGCGACCCACACACCGGACCGCAGGGCAACACCAGCGTCCACACACACCGCAGGGCAACACCAGCGACCCGCACACCGGACCGCAGGGCAACACCAGCGTCCCACACACCGGACCGCAGGGCAACACCAGCGACCCACACACCGGACCGCAGGGCAACACCAGCGACCCGCACACCGGACCGCAGGGCAACACCAGCGACCCACACACCGGACCGCAGGGCAACACCAGCGTCCCACACACCGGACCGCAGGGCAACACCAGCGACCCACACACCGGACCGCAGGGCAACACCAGCGACCCACACACCGGACCGCAGGGCAACACCAGCGTCCCACACACCGGACCGCAGGGCAACACCAGCGTCCCACACACCGGGCAACACCAGCGACCCACACCGGACCGCAGGGCAACACCAGCGTCCGCACACCGGACCGCAGGGCAACACCAGCGACCCACACACCGGACCGCAGGGCAACACCAGCGACCCACACCGGACCGCAGGGCAACACCAGCGTCCCACACACCGGACCGCAGGGCAACACCAGCGTCCCACACACCGGACCGCAGGGCAACACCAGCGACCCACACAGCAGGGCAACACCAGCGTCCCACACACCGGACCGCAGGGCAACACCAGCGTCCCGCACACCGGACCGCAGGGCAACACCAGCGACCCGCACACCGGACCGCAGGGCAACACCAGCGACCCACACACCGGACCGCAGGGCAACACCAGCGACCCACACACCGGACCGCAGGGCAACACCAGCGACCCGCACACCGGACCGCAGGGCAACACCAGCGACCCGCACACCGGACCGCAGGGCAACACCAGCGACCCACACACCGGACCGCAGGGCAACACCAGCGTCCCACACACCGGACCGCAGGGCAACACCAGCGACCCACACACCGGGGCAACACCAGCGACCCGCACACCGGACCGCAGGGCAACACCAGCGACCCGCACACCGGACCGCAGGGCAACACCAGCGACCCACACACCGGACCGCAGGGCAACACCAGCGACCCGCACACCGGACCGCAGGGCAACACCAGCGACCCACACACCGGACCGCAGGGCAACACCAGCGACCCACACACCGGACCGCAGGGCAACACCAGCGACCCACACACCGGACCGCAGGGCAACACCAGCGTCCCACACACCGGACCGCAGGGCAACACCAGCGACCCACACACCGGACCGCAGGGCAACACCAGCGACCCACACACCGGACCGCAGGGCAACACCAGCGACCCGCACACCGGACCGCAGGGCAACACCAGCGACCCACACACCGGACCGCAGGGCAACACCAGCGACCCACACACCGGACCGCAGGGCAACACCAGCGTCCCACACACCGGACCGCAGGGCAACACCAGCGACCCACACACCGGGCAACACCAGCGACCCGCACACCGGACCGCAGGGCAACACCAGCGACCCGCACACCGGACCGCAGGGCAACACCAGCGACCCACACACCGGACCGCAGGGCAACACCAGCGACCCGCACACCGGACCGCAGGGCAACACCAGCGACCCACACACCGGACCGCAGGGCAACACCAGCGACCCGCACACCGGACCGCAGGGCAACACCAGCGACCCGCACACCGGACCGCAGGGCAACACCAGCGACCCACACACCGGACCGCAGGGCAACACCAGCGACCCGCACACCGGACCGCAGGGCAACACCAGCGACCCGCACACCGGACCGCAGGGCAACACCAGCGACCCGCACACCGGACCGCAGGGCAACACCAGCGTCCCACACACCGGACCGCAGGGCAACACCAGCGACCCGCACACCGGACCGCAGGGCAACACCAGCGTCCCGCACACCGGACCGCAGGGCAACACCAGCGTCCCACACATCGGACCGCAGGGCAACACCAGCGACCCGCACACCGGACCGCAGGGCAACACCAGCGACCCGCACACCGGACCGCAGGGCAACACCAGCGTCCCACACACAGGGCAACACCAGCGTCCCACACAGGGCACGCGCGTCACAGGGCAACACCAGCGTCCCACACACCGGACCGCAGGGCAACACCAGCGACCCACACACCGGACCGCAGGGCAACACCAGCGACCAGCACACCGGACCGCAGGGCAACACCAGCGACCCACACACCGGACCGCAGGGCAACAGCAGCGTCCCACACACAGGGCAACACCAGCGTCCCACACACCGGACCGCAGGGCAACACCAGCGACCCACACACCGGACCGCAGGGCAACACCAGCGACCCACACACCGGACCGCAGGGCAACACCAGCGACCCACACACCGGACCGCAGGGCGGCAGGCAATCACCTTTGTTCAGCACCAAGCGTGATACGAGCGGCGTCAGATCCCCACACCACACGAGCGGAACCAGACCACAACACCACACACGAGCGGAACCAGACCACAACACCACACACGAGCGGAGCCGGACTATAATACCAGCACCCCGCGCCTCTAAAGACTTCAGCGGTCAAAACGCTGCGTAACATATATGACTACACAAAGTACCTTTCGGTAGGGTGCAAAGCTACGCCTGCTAATGCTGAGAGCTACCCTTGGCGCGGCGGTTCAGCGCAGTGATCAGCCGCTGCGGTGTTGGGACCGCCGCCCTGCGTCGGCAGGCTCAGATGCCCGGCAGCTACTTGGAGGGCCGGCGCGCCTGCTGCAGCTGCCGCTGTCGCTGCAGCAGCTGCAGTCTCTGCTGCGGCGAGGTGACCAGGGTCTGCAGCCTCCCAGCAGGTACCTGCACCACCGAGAAGTTGGGCACGCCCTGCTGCTGACTGGAGAGGATCACCTGCCGGGCCACCGTCAGACCGTCAGACACCCTCAGCCGTCCGTCTGACGCCCTGCTGCGGACTGGAGAGGATCACCTGCCGGGCCACCGTCAGACCGTCAGACACCCTCAGCCGTCCGTCTGACGCCCTGCTGCGGACTGGAGAGGATCACCTGCCGGGCCACCGTCAGACCGTCAGACACCCTCAGCCGTCCGTCTGACGCCCTGCTGCGGACTGGAGAGGATCACCTGCCGGGCCACCGTCAGACCGTCAGACACCCTCAGCCGTCCGTCTGACGCCCTGCTGCGGACTGGAGAGGATCACCTGCCGGGCCACCGTCAGACCGTCAGACACCCTCAGCCGGCCGTCTGACGCCCTGCTGCGGACTGGAGAGGATCACCTGCCGGGCCACCGTCAGACCGTCAGACGCCCTCAGCCGGCCGTCTGACGCCCTGCTGCGGACTGGAGAGGATCACCTGCCGGGCCACCGTCAGACCGTCAGACGCCCTCAGCCGTCCGTCTGACGCCCTGTTGCGGACTGGAGAGGATCACCTGCCGGGCCACCGTCAGACCGTCAGACACCCTCAGCCGTCCGTCTGACGCCCTGCTGCGGACTGGAGAGGATCACCTGCCGGGCCACCGTCAGACCGTCAGACACCCTCAGCCGGCCGTCTGACGCCCTGCTGCGGACTGGAGAGGATCACCTGCCGGGCCACCGTCAGACCGTCAGACACCCTCAGCCGTCCGTCTGACGCCCTGCTGCGGACTGGAGAGGATCACCTGCCGGGCCACCGTCAGACCGTCAGACACCCTCAGCCGTCCGTCTGACGCCCTGCTGCGGACTGGAGAGGATCACCTGCCGGGCCACCGTCAGACCGTCAGACACCCTCAGCCGTCCGTCTGACGCCCTGCTGCGGACTGGAGAGGATCACCTGCCGGGCCACCGTCAGACCGTCAGACACCCTCAGCCGGCCGTCTGACGCCCTGCTGCTGACTGGAGAGGATCACCTGCCGGGCCACCGTCAGACCGTCAGACGCCCTCAGCCGTCCGTCTGACGCCCTGCTGCGGACTGGAGAGGATCACCTGCCGGGCCACCGTCAGACCGTCAGACGCCCTCAGCCGTCCGTCTGACGCCCTGTTGCGGACTGGAGAGGATCACCTGCCGGGCCACCGTCAGACCGTCAGACACCCTCAGCCGTCCGTCTGACGCCCTGCTGCGGACTGGAGAGGATCACCTGCCGGGCCACCGTCAGACCGTCAGACACCCTCAGCCGGCCGTCTGACGCCCTGCTGCGGACTGGAGAGGATCACCTGCCGGGCCACCGTCAGACCGTCAGACACCCTCAGCCGTCCGTCTGACGCCCTGCTGCGGACTGGAGAGGATCACCTGCCGGGCCACCGTCAGACCGTCAGACACCCTCAGCCGGCCGTCTGACGCCCTGCTGCGGACTGGAGAGGATCACCTGCCGGGCCACCGTCAGACCGTCAGACACCCTCAGCCGTCCGTCTGACGCCCTGCTGCGGACTGGAGAGGATCACCTGCCGGGCCACCGTCAGACCGTCAGACACCCTCAGCCGTCCGTCTGACGCCCTGCTGCGGACTGGAGAGGATCACCTGCCGGGCCACCGTCAGACCGTCAGACACCCTCAGCCGGCCGTCTGACGCCCTGCTGCGGACTGGAGAGGATCACCTGCCGGGCCACCGTCAGACCGTCAGACACCCTCAGCCGGCCGTCTGACGCCCTGCTGCTGGCTGGAGAGGATCACCTGCCGGGCCCCCGTCAGACCGTCAGACGCCCTCAGCCGTCCGTCTGACGCCCTGCTGCGGACTGGAGAGGATCACCTGCCGGGCCACCGTCAGACCGTCAGACGCCCTCAGCCGTCCGTCTGACGCCCTGCTGCGGACTGGAGAGGATCACCTGCCGGGCCACCGTCAGACCGTCAGACGCCCTCAGCCGTCCGTCTGACGCCCTGCTGCGGACTGGAGAGGATCACCTGCCGGGCCACCGTCAGACCGTCAGACGCCCTCAGCCGTCCGTCTGACGCCCTGCTGCGGACTGGAGAGGATCACCTGCCGGGCCACCGTCAGACCGTCAGACGCCCTCAGCCGTCCGTCTGACGCCCTGCTGCGGACTGGAGAGGATCACCTGCCGGGCCACCGTCAGACCGTCAGACGCCCTCAGCCGTCCGTCTGACGCCGCTCCAGGGCACGGCTCAACATATTCATATTCAATATGTCCTGCTGATCTCCTATCGGTTTATCAAGACACATCTTTGAAAAGACACATCAAGACACACCTAGTTTGATACATTTTAGTCCGCTGAACGTAGCGCAACTCGACTAATCAGCATAGAAATGCAACACAAAACACGTGCACGTACACCTGTATGATAATATATTTTCGATCCACTCAATTATTACCATCTGACACACTTGAAAAATGGTTTGAAATGAACAGCATGATGCAGACATTTGACCCGGAACTGCATCGGATCAGGCTTAAGGGTGCGTTGCCCTCGACACATGCACCACACGACATGACCCGTCAGAACTAATACCCTGTTTCCCCAACAACAGATGTCAGGCCATTCGTTCATTCCTCTTGATACACAGATCGCCCACGTGACACGGTGGTTGTAAACCGTAGTACGCTGCGCATTCCACGCATTACGACCCTTCAGGTGGCCAAGAACCGCTGCGGGCAAGGTCAGACGGGTCGCAGTAACAGGTGTCTTAGCAGAGGCGGGTCCAGTATTTTTCAGGGGGTAGACTGCTATTGGGAAAATGTCTCGATTTCTCTGAAGGAGAAAACAGTTGCAGCTCGCACGACTGTCACCTGGGATGAACCAAAGCTAGCCAAATGGCAGTTTAAGCATGGCTGTGGATTTTCTGCGCTATTTGCGTCAGTTAGCAGCTAGTGAGCTGTAGGATTCGCGCTCACTTCCCACTATATCAACTGTGGTGACCGAACTTTGTGTACCCACTTTCGTCCTCCCAAACTCGACAAGTCCTTTTCCGTCCTAGAAAATATATCATGAATATTCCCATAACATCTTTGTTTACTTTTTTTCCGTGACAACCTCAGGGAAATGTAGAAAAAGGACCACCTTCTTCCATCCCGACAAAAAAAATTTAAAAAACGTCGTCCTACCCCGTCACATTATATTCCCTCTCTATACGGAGTGTCCCTTCTTTGTAAATTTATAGTGTCTACTTTTGAACGCTATCGTTTTTTAGCATTATGTTCTCGGCCCGCCTTGCATCGGTGGTTCGTCATTTTCCGTGCGTTCACGCACAAGCACACACACATGACGCATGGGCCACATGTCCCTCATTTGTGACCGCCTTGGTGTATCGTAGGGATCCTGCCTCGTGGCGGTCACAGAAACGGGCGTGCGTTGGGCAGGGCTCACTGACTCGCTCACCCACCGAACCCTGAGGCGCGAAGCTCCATGTGTTTGCCCAAGTATTTATTGTGGAATATTTTCTGGTGCTAGGAGGGGGTGGGATGGCGTTGTACCCCTCAATTATGTGCGGAGTTGTCCTCACTGTGATTGGTAGGTGGTTCTGATTATAGGATAGTTTGTGTAGTAATCAACAACACACGCTTACAGTCTCAATCCCGTCCAAACCCTTACTGACTACATCACTTCAAGATAAACCAAAGCCTTTGTAATATATTGGAAGCAGTTTCCTAAGTTATAGGCCCTGACTTAGGACAGTATCGAAGGATGGTTTCCGAAAAATTTAAGAGACCATCCATAACGTACATCAGGAAAAAGGGAGGGGACAGGAAGTCAGCAACAGTTTTGTATTTGTATTTGTATTTTTTCATGTAAATGAGCAACAGGTATAGCCCCTAATAGCTCTAGTCAAATAAGCAAAACAAAGACATGGTATTTACAATGAAATGAAACAAATGATACCCGTGGCATTCCAAGATTAGTAACAAAGTCATACGCTTGCCCGAAGTCTTGGTGTCATTAAAACATTGTAGAAATAAGACATCATTATGACATAAAGACTACATATTTGCTGGCGGGGCCCGGGGGCGGGGGCCGGGACATAAAGACTACAATAATACAAGTGAGTATGCAGGATGTGTAGATAAAAGCACAAACAAAAACACAAGATGAAGGTAAAAACTTTCGCTAGAACATAGACTACAACAACAGCCACACGATAATCAAAACAGGTGCTGCCTGATGTGCTTCACTACAGCACCTCTAAAAATATGGCATGTGGTTGTGAAATCATGGAAACAAAGTAAATCACGAATAAAAACACCTTGCTTTACAGTTTCGACGCGGCCAAATGGAACCTGAAAAATTTGTAGTTGTGCCCCCTGGGTCGACGCTGATGGACGTGAAAGGGGAGGCTCCCAAGCAGGAAGGCGGAGTCTATCTTGTCCATTATTATTTTTTAAAGAAACATAAATCATATTGACATCTTCTTTGCCAGAGGCTGGCGATTTTGAATAAATTTAATAGGTAGTGATAAGAAAGCGTAATAGAGGGCCGAGATGTATGAATGTGGGCGGCTAACCACATAAGAAATTTGTGCTGAGTTCTGTCCAGCCTTTCCAAATGATTTTGAGCAGCCTCTCCCCAATAATGCAACGGTATTCAAGAATGGACCAAACATTGCCGAAATATGCTGCTAGAATGGGATCTGTTTTCAGACTTCCCCCGGCTCGACCGGTCTGGACAGATCGTATCAGCACACCCATCGTCCTATTTGCCTTGCTGACGGTGTAATCGATGTGGTTTATAAAGGTTAATTTCGTGTCAAGCCAAACATGCATATCTCGAACCTCTTCCACGCGATCCAGATAAGTGTTTTGAAGTTTGCACCGGGCCAGAATTGGATGTCTTTTCAGAATGATTCTAAACGAGCAGCATTTTTATGGGTTGAGGTCCAGTTTCCAATCGTTGGACCAAACTGCCAGCCAACCAAGGTCCTTTTGAAGAAGTTCCGAGTCCTTTGACCCGGTGGTTTTGTGATGGAGCTTTACATCGTCAGCAAAGAGAAGAATGTTTGTCTGAATGTTGTCCGGGAAGTCATTTATGAAGAGTGCAAAGACCAACGGAGATATCAGACTACCTTCCGGCGTTCCAGAGTGAACCTGGGTCCAATCAGAACATTTTCCATTGATAATGATTCGTTGTTTACGATTGCACAGGAAAGTTTTAAGCCAATTCAAAGCCTGTCCGGAAATATTGTAGGATTTTTGAAATTTGTGGAGAAGTTTATGGTTTACGCTCTGGAATACTGAATAGTAGTCAGTGTAGATGACATCTGTCTGATGGCCTGAAGAGATGGAATCCCACGCAGTTTTTAGGAGACCAGCTAAATTTGTGTCACAAGACCTGCTTGGGACAAAACCGACTTTGTTAGACTTTGTAACAGGGCGTAAGAAGGTATTACCATGGGAGTTAAAATTAATAGAATACATGTTAAGTGATTTATGGATAGTTCCTCAGCTCTGAATTAGAGTGAACATTGATGTCATTCAATGGAGTCACACACATCATTATTACGGGATTTTGGATTTTTGTATGTCCTTTTTATGAGGAAAGGAACCGCGAGAGATTTGTGTGAAAACGTGCCCTGACGTCCAAATTACCATCACATGCCTCCAGCCATGAGACCCATGCCATGTTCCATGTTCCACCCATGTTCCATGGTGTTGAGAGCTAAAAATATGTTGGTGGAAAACACGCAAAATACATGTTCTATAGTCCGTACATATTTTTATGACCTGAACGACGTTTCTAAAATATCCGGCAAGCATTAGGTGATGCAACACCCCCCCCGCACCTTTCAAGGAGTGTCGTGACCATTTCAGGGATAGCCTTAGTTCAATTGGGCGAGAAAGTATCCTCTTTCTGGTAATTTACAGGTTCAAGGATGACATTCATGGAGTCTAAAGACACAGAAAACACCGTTATGTGTCAGCAAATAAAAAAATATAAATCGCAAAAAAAAATATGTGTATAAATCACAGCAAAAAGCAAAATACAAGGATATTTTGCTAAAGAAACATCAAAGTAGCAACATCAGCAGCAAAACATTACATCCGGCATGAGCTTCAACCACCGAGGGTGAAGAGAGTTTACCGGTCGAAAATTCGGAACATTGAATGCGATAAAGCTGATGGACTAAGGAACGGGACGCACAAGTCCTCACATGGCTACCCAAAAGTGACCCTAGTCAGCAGCCTCGGCGATAACAGGTGCTGACATATCTGACACAGAAATCTAACTCACACAATTGTTTACCTTTCTTTAATGAGGAGTAGGAGTGTACTATGGGGACACACTAGTTGAGTGAACTTCTGCCTTGCGGTCGTCGTCGCCAGAAATCTGCTCCCGGGACAATCGCCGTTTTCTTTTTCCCTGAAAGTTCTTGTCACTCCAGCTCATGGCGGCCAGAAATGGGTGTTACTGATATTGGTAGAGCCCAGTGTTCTAACGTATGTTTTCCAGTAAAAGGAGAGTATTATCCTTGGTCATAGTGATGGAGGCACAATGATATAAGCCCTAGAATGCTTAGTTGAGAGTGACGCCCAGGCGCTCTAAATTTCCCCTTCACTTTTTTCTTACTCACTGGCTTTTGTTGGCATAATTAAATAATCCTAGTGTATAAAAATTATCTAGTGTGGAAGCAAGGAAAATTTTGATGAAGAATGTGCGAAGTTTAAGATTGGAATGTAATCGAGTTTTTACTAGCTCCCAAAATATTAAAGCGATTGGACTTTCCACTCGCCTACTATATTTCTCAACTTGAATTTTACACTCAGTACCCCAGTGCAAAACCACTTTTGAGACACTGCGGAGTGGGGCGCTACAATATCCCAAAGATTATCCAGCATACTGAGTGCTTTTTTTTGAGCGTCGCCTTCCCACTCTGTTCTTTGTCAGCTTCCATCCAGCGAAGTCTTCCATCCAGCAGCCGTCGCTAGTTCCATTTGTAGTTAGGTATATTTCGTGAACGCCATGGCTGAAAATGTATTCACATTTACACTTGTGCTGGTAGCAGTGGTATCTCCATTTCCTGCCGTTGGTAAGGTCGTATTCTAGAACCTCGCGCGCCTTCGGAAGTTTTGCTCTGCTGAGGGAGGATGATGGGCAACAAATGAAGAATGCTTCCATATAGCTTAGCTGACGCCGGGGCCTAATTTTTTTGGCTGTCACTCGTTGAGACAGATCTCTCGTGGCGGCTTTTGCTTCAAGTGATTATAGGCCAATCAATTTCTAGATGTCCCCAAAAATCGCTTATTTGTGTACCTAAAAGTACGAACAGGATTCGAGCGGGCTAATTCGACATAAAGCTCCCTCAAGATCGTTCCCTGTCATCCGCCTCTCCTTGTCATTGCACACAGCTCACGCCGGTAGAAAACACCGTCCGGGGTCCACTAGGCTATTTAACACTAATCAGATACAATTGAACAACGTATTCTTCCTTTGTACTTTAGATATGTTTAGAATGCTCAATTATGTCAATATTATTTCGAAAATACACCCACGTAGCTTTCCGGTACAATTTTTGATGAGCTGCGACTATGCAAAATTTACTTCAGGCTGATTTTTGGACCGCAGGCGGTGACCTGACTACGACGAAATTTTGAACGGATGTCCAAAATGGACCAAATAATTGAAAATTTGCGGGGACACTCATTTAAAGCAAAGGTGTGCAAAATATGAAGCAATATTGCTTATCAAAACACCAACTCAGTAGCCTTTCATATGTTAGGAGACTCATGAAGTTTCATATTGTCTGGTTGCAGAACATTGCAGGGCATTTTTTAAGGAAAAGTCAGTGAGGGGGGGGCATTTCTTGTGCTGACTAATATAGTGTCTTCAGGGGATCCAGGGGCGGACGCAGACCCGAGTTTGGGGGGGCAAACCCATGTCTGCCTCTCCTCCGGGGGGTGGGACGTGCATTTTGGGTGCTCGACAGACCTAATGTAAGCTACCTCTCCGAGTACATGATTGCTCTCCTGGGAGGAAGGATGGGGGAGCGAATATCTTTTGCAGGACAGACCTAGTGTAAGCACCTTTTTTCAAAAATTTCTCCGGACTTTGGGGGCCCAAAGGTAGTTTAGCCCCTCTCCAGTGCTTTGGAGGGGCCATGGCCAGAATGCCTCCCCCTGCGTCCGCCAATGAGGGGATCAAGATCCCATTTTGAGGGATTGAATAAAACTTTGACGCGTTAGTGTTGAAGATAGTTTCTTAATTTTTGGGTTATTCCATGTCTAGAGATTATAGATGCTGCCCAGGGCTGCCAGGTTTTTTCGACGGGAAAGGTCAAACTGATTTTTTTGGGGGGGCTTATCGAGGCACCAACTGCCAGGGTCATATGGTGTCGCCAACTCTTTCCCTGTTGGAAGGGTTTCTCGGGAGCCAGCTTGCTCCTTGTTCAAGGAAGCCGCCGGGCCTTGAACCCGGGTCGGCTGCGTGGCAGACAGCTACGCTGACCACTCCACTACCGCGCCCCCAAAAGGTCAAACCGAGTTGAAAAAGGGCCAAAGAGGGCAACATTTTATTTCCACTAAAATAGCCAAATAAACACCACAAAAGCCAGATTTGAGGCTAAAATGACCACTTGCGATAGTCATCAACCCGCAGAAAAACGACTTGTATCACTGCACTGTGGGGCGGGGCGGGACAAAAGTCGCATGTTGATCAATTTTTTACTTTGATGATACTAGTGAAAGTGGCCATTTCTGATAACTGCAATACCCCTGGCATGCATAACAGCTACTTTTGATGTATTTTCGATAGTTCTTTTTAAGTTATTGCACTTTGAATCAACTCCCGCCTGTGACCGTGTTTTCTTTCAGGTGAAATGTAGATAAAACATTTGTTTGTAATAGCGACGTCATTGGACGACACAAACGATGTCAACAGTGTCGATGATACACTTGGACCAAGAGAGCGTTCTGACAAATATTGGGGAACCTGTCTCTTCTGTCCGTTGTAAGGGGGGCAATTCTTTAAGGATAGGTACGCACAGAAACACATGGGAAACCGAAAAAAATAGGATTTCAATTTGATTTTTGGACAAGGTTCAATCCGATTCAAAACCTGGCTAGCATTGTGTTATAGCATGATTTTTCTGCTATCCTGCGGTTTCAAAATATTCTGCGCCCAGCTAGCTGCGTTTTTCCTATATTCTATGCTTATTCCGAATCTTGTGTTTCACCTTTTTCAGAGATTTTCACACGCTTTGACCTCTTGGATGGCCTCCTAAGCACCTCTCATTGCAAGAGTATTCGAACCGTGCGCCCAGAAGATGTTTTAAAAATATTTATCTGACTTTAGGTCTATATCTGCTACGATGCAGTCCCTTTAAAAATTAAAACTTCGGGACAAATTTAAGGAAATCTTGGGAAGGAGTATCCCGTTCAAGGGCACGCATGTTTTCCAGTCAGGCTGTGTGACTCTCTGAGAAACCTCGAGAGTGTCTTCCCTCACCCACCATCACCATCTGAGACGCCAAACTTTCTTGGCCGTTGAAGTCGCCTCTGCACGCTCCAAGAATCGGCGCTTACTACCGCTACGTCGAATGCCCACCATCGAGCTAAATACAAATAGATGTCCTGCAGCCCACTCAATTAGATATCATCAATGAAGTAGTCGTCATGGTTCGCCACCAGCTCCACCTGATTTTCTCGACGAGAGGGCGGACATGTTTGTGGCCCTGATATGTTATCCCTGGGCCCAGATGACGCCAACTCTTCCCAAAATCCTCCTTCATCGGCAAGCCATTATTGAAGCAGCTCCTATGCTCATCAGAGTCACGACTGAAGAGCCCCTGGGAGCACGGACGAAACATGTTTGGTACCTACACAAACACCACTGCAGGAAGACCGCACAAGCTGCTATTCTCAATATCTTACGTTGTCTTCAGGTCATATAAGATCCCGTGGTTGCCCCACTCAGAAAATGAAGGCGGACGAGGACGAAGCCATTACCGATGTGCCTCCGATTTGCACGCTCAGGAGTTCCGCCAGACTCTTCGGACGAGGACTAAAAGGATAGTGTACCACGGTGAACGATTGATGAAGAGGATGATGCTGATGTGCTGATGATGTGCTGATGATGATGATGATGATGATGATGATAATGATGATGATGATGATGGCGGTGTTGATGGTGCTTTCATGGGAAAATTTGTATGCAACATCATCAGTGTCTTTTGCAACAGGTTGGAAGTGTATTACTTGCTGAAGTATCTATCTATTAATATTGCATTCACTCACGCCTACCCGAATATATTGCCAAACTGTCTTTGTTTTCATGAACTTCTATGTGTAGAGCTTCCTATAAGTGAAAATGGTATAAAAGCATTAGGTGACGGTCTTTGGGTCATTTCCCAATAATTTTGGGCGGCCCCAGACTTTTGTCCTGAAAAACTGTAATCGGCCGCACAGTGCACTGTCTAAAACTAATTGTTGACAGTTTGACATTAACTTGATGCAATATTTTTAGCTCACTACCCATCTAATAGAAAGTCAGGGGTGCCCTTCCAACCCCGCGTGGCCATCAAATGAATTTATCCACATAACCATAACATTAAAAAAAATGGGAGGAAACCGGAAATTTGTACAATCAGCCGCTGCGGAAGGCAAAGAGGAGCCCAAATTCGGAAAGTTTTTGGTACTAACGTGGAAAGTTTGCTGTCAGCGTCAGGTTGAAGTTTGATTAGCCCCCTCACTTGTTTGCCGGTGGCGACGCTTATGCATGCTACCACCACAATAATAAATAAAAAGGCTAAGCACTTCATACCGCCACACCAGCAACCAGTCTTACGCTTTTTGACTACACCGTGTCCCGTCTAATCCACGAACGAGAAGCGCTGACAACTGACTGCGTGTGAAATCATCATGCAATGTCACGGTACTGGCTGGAATGTGGGCTTCCGGTCGGATAGAACGGGATGTTTGATTGGTTGTAGGCCAGCGTTCATCTCCAGCGTTGTGATTTGTTGATGCTGAGGCTGTTTTGCCGGGATTTCCCGTAACTACGCGCTTTGTTTCGTCTTCGCACGATTGAGTAGACAGCCACGGGGCGTAATTTTTTAACCGAATCTTTGTGGATTGCCAATTTTGGACCAGCAATAGAATAAACTTATAATCATCGGGTGAGGTTTTGTCTTATTTTCGTTAGGTAAGTCTGCATTTGGTAAATTTTAAGTCATCGGTCTATTTCACTGGGGGCCAATTTCCGGGCACTGGGGGGCACTTCGGCCGACTGGGGGCAAATGCCCCCCAGTTAACATGTTAAAAAATGGCCTGGAACAATGTGCGCCATCCAACGTCGGCCAGGCAGGTCGCAACTGCCCAGAAAGTAAAAGTGACCATACACCTTCAGCTTCCAAATCTGACACTACATTTTCCACAGCAAAACGGAAAGCTAACCAGATTCTGACCCATTTTTGTTACCAGTTAATTACACTAGAACATTTCCTGTGCCCCCAAATCCGTTAAAAACAAAATATACGTTTTTGCTGGAAGTGAAGTGGCCTAGTCTTACCTGAGACTCTGTTTTTGATTTTAGCCTGTTTGTTACCCTCACTGGCCCAAAAGAGAAGGTAAGACTAGAAAGAAAGGATGTGCTTGAAATGTGGTCGTCAGAAGGAGTGAGCTTACGAGCGAAAGCAAGGAAGTGAACGCGGGAATGCATTTGCCAAATTACGACTTTGTGCTGAATCTTCTTTGTATATCATGAAAAACAAGCTTCACTCCGTCGGATCTATGGGATCAATTGTAACAAGGATCATGTCGACAGATCCATGATTTTCGGTCTTATTGCATGGGCACAAAACCACATCCATGACGCTGATAGTGTAGGATCTGCTCATAATTGACGGTTTTGGGGTCCAAAAACCTAACACCATGTGTCAGCCATCGGCTGAGTATGATGCTCAGTCACCCTGATCATGTTATGCATGCTTTATTAGTCAATCATATATTTCGAAATTGCAGCAATCGTAATGTACAAATTTAGATAAAATTATCAAAACTCGATTCATGTTTTTAACGAGACTTCTTAGTTAATACACATGTGTGATAACTGTAAAGCGTCGTCCCAATTTCTTCCTCCTGCCCAATTTCAAAATTGTTTCATGTTATTCATTTTGCGTTTATATACAAATAATACATACCTAGTTGTTTTGATTTGAAATACCATTCCAATTAAATAATCCGAATTTTGTTTTGGGCTGCACTTCGGATGCTTTCGACGTAAACATCACCCCCTGAGCGAGGCTCCCCTGTAGAGATAAATGATGCCATCGGCCTTTTGTCCCCCCTTCTCTCTTTCTCTATTTTTCTCCTCGGTTGGTTAGTCATTCTAAAATTTTGACATTTTTTCTGAGGGACATCTGAAAGCCCGAATTAACCATTTTCGTATTATTATCACAATATTATTTTATAAGACAAGTCGTTATTTCTCTCGGCAGTGGAATGCAGAAGTTAGCAAAATATCATTAATTATAATTGTATAATCGGTCGGGTGACGTCTGACGTTTTGGAGCTCAGTATGGTGATTGTAGGAACACTGATCATGGTTTTTGAAGGACGGCAAATTGTTAGGCTGACTTATAATGATGAAACATCAGCTCCTAGATTTCACTTCTGGGTACGAGCAGGTACGATGCACCCTTATAGATTCTTGGTAGTTTTTCAAAGACAAAAGCTCATTGACACAGCATTAAAGTTCACCCATTTCTCGTTTAGATCATCAATCCAATTAGAGAACACCTTGCTGAAATTACTGCATGTTGGAGTGGTAAAAACCAAAACAGTTTTGACGCCCGGTATCATGTAATATTAGTTGGTAACCTTGTTTTGTTACAATGCCTTTTAAACCTTTGCCCTATCCATTTAAATTTGTTTGACCGGTGTAAGTATGCACGGGTGGTGGGGGTAGGCATTTCCCTTCTCCCCAAACGGAAAATCTCGGGGTAAAACTTTGTTTTTATGTTTCCATAAGCGAGATTTTGTTGTTTTAACTCTAAACTTCAAACAGAACCAGTCAACTTCAGTGTAAACATTGGGCTATGGATAGCAAAAACAAGCATCTTGTGCGCATATCTTTCACCCCGTGACGTTTTTTGCCTTTCGCCTTTGGTATTACCAAAACCTGCCGTTAAATTATATTTCTGCAAAATTTTTCACCGCGTGACGTTCTTTTTGTTGCGACTTTGGTTTGCCTCCTCCCCCAACCGACCGGCTGGATCCGGCACTGCTCAATGGAGACGTGCTTGTCCACTCAGCAGGACCTGAGCAGCTGGATCCTGTCCTCAGTCAGCTGCCACGTGACTGGTGCGCGCCCGAGGCGCAGAGGCACCGGTCGCGCCGGTAAACAGGTGTCCGTGTGCCAGTGGCGTAGCCAAGAGGTGACCAGGCTACACGCTCTCATTTTGTTCAGTATTTCCTATCCACATTCGTGGATATATTCACTTTTGCTCCTAACTGCAGTTTCTCTGCTTTTAACTACCTTGACATAATTCTGGCTATGCCACTGCTCCCGTCCCATTCGCCAAAGCATGAATGAACAGACCTGCCACAGCGGCCACTCATTCGAATCCGGTAATGCTAGCGCCATCTATTGGGAAAGTTTTATAAAACTTGAAATAACTTTTTCGCTAAGCTGTTTTTGTTTTTGATTTTGTATGGGAATGGTAAAGAAGAGATAGCCGCAAAACTCTGTTGTTTCCGTTTTCCCGAGATTTGCTCTGAATTTTTGGAAACCGCTTTCAAATTTCAGCTTCTTCTATCTTTCTTAGAATACAAAAATTAAAAAAGTAGAACAACAGAGTTGTGGAGACTGACTCGTAGAACATAGGCCCACCCACACTATTTCAATGATGATATTATGTAAAAAGTTATTCAAACTTTAAGTTTGAGAAATTTGAAAAAGAACGGTAAATTGTACAAAAACTAGAAATGCGACAGGCTTAAAATAAAGACCGCCGTAAAGATACATTTATCATCTACTTGTGGTGAAAAAAATCACGACGATAGCCACGTTACTTTACGAGATATTTCACGAAATATGCTCTCATAGGGTTAACATTGATAACGCACCCTTAAAGTAGAGGGCCTTAAAGCCCGTGCCGGACCGGAGACGGCCGCCTCAGGGCACCTCCGGCCACTGGCACTGTTACAGCAGACGGCCGCCTCAGTGCACCTCCGGCCACTGGCACTGTTACGGCAGACGGCCGCCTCAGTGCACCTCCGGCCACTGGCACTGTTACGGCAGACGGCCGCCTCAGTGCACCTCAGGCCACTGGCACTGTTACGGCAGACGGCCGCCTCAGGGCACCTCCGGCCACTGGCACTGTTACGGCAGACGGCCGCCTCAGGGCACCTCCGGCCACTGGCACTGTTACAGCAGACGGCCGCCTCAGTGCACCTCAGGCCACTGGCACTGTTACGGCAGACGGCCGCCTCAGTGCACCTCAGGCCACTGGCACTGTTACGGCAGACGGCCGCCTCAGGGCACCTCCGGCCACTGGCACTGTTACAGCAGACGGCCGCCTCAGTGCACCTCAGGCCACTGGCACTGTTACAGCAGACGGCCGCCTCAGGGCACCTCCGGTCACTGGCACTGTTACGGCAGACAGTCGCCTCAGGGCACCTCCGGCCACTGGCACTGTTACGGCAGACGGCCGCCTCAGGGCACCTCAGGCCACTGGCACTGTTACAGCAGACGGCCGCCTCAGTGCACCTCAGGCCACTGGCACTGTTACGGCAGACGGCCGCCTCAGGGCACCTCCGGCCACTGGCACTGTTACAGCAGACGGCCGCCTCAGTGCACCTCAGGCCACTGGCACTGTTACAGCAGACGGCCGCCTCAGTGCCACCTCAGGCCACTGGCACTGTTACAGCAGACGACCGCCTCAGTGCACCTCAGGCCACTGGCACTGTTACGGCAGACGGCCGCCTCAGTGCACCTCAGGCCACTGGCACTGTTACGGCAGACGGCCGCCTCAGTGCACCTCAGGCCACTGGCACTGTTACGGCAGACGGCCGCCTCAGTGCACCTCCGGTCACTGGCACTGTTACAGCAGACGGCCGCCTCAGGGCACCTCCGGCCACTGGCACTGTTACGGCAGACGGCCGCCTCAGTGCACCTCCGGCCACTGGCACTGTTACAGCGCAGTGTTTGGCGCGCGTAGATGTCGATGACTTTCAGGTGCGGATTTCCTCGATCGACTGGTCGCCTATGCTGATGTGTGCATCGCCTGATATTAAGTGGCAAATCTTTAAAAGAGCGTTTTTGCTTGAGTTGGATCGTGTTGCCCCTCTCCGCTCTGTCCCGGCTCGTAAACCGGTCGTGTTGCCACTCACACACCATACACGGCAGATCATTCACCAGAGGCAACTCGCACTGGTCCGGGGATCTCGTCTAGAGTATAAACAATTAAACCGTTAAGGTAAATCTGCGATTCGGCGTGACTCGCACGAATTTTTCCAACGCGAAATTTTAAGAAAAGGTCGTGCTCGATTCTGGCAAATCTTGAGACCCGTTCTGGGCAAAAAACAAACGACCTTTATACTTCTCGACGTGACACCAGATGTACTCAACGATTATCACGTTTCGGTAGGACCAACCACTGCTGCTTCCTTACCCGCCCCGACGATCCCCGTCCCAGTGCGACTGCCTCGCGTCACCACATCCAGTTTCACCGTACAGCCCATCGACATACAAACCTTACACGCAACTATACTCAGCATGAAGCCGTCCAACAACGCCGGAGATGATGGGCTCAGCATGGATATGTTCACCAAATCATTTTCTTCAATTGGATTTCTCCTTCTAGATATCATTAATTCTAGTCTCCTCACTGGCCAAGTTCCAGCAGAGTGGAAACACGCACTGATAACCCCAATTCCAAAAAGCAAATCACCAGCGGGCCCGGCCGATACGCGGCCCATTACAATTTTGCCCCCACCCATGAAACTAGTCGAAAAAGTAGTTATAATCCAACTTGTAAACTACCTCGAAACTGTCATTTACTGTCCGATTCTCAGCACGGTTTCCGACGAAATTTTTCTACAGAGTCTGCCTTAAACGTGATCACTGACCGCGTCTATCGTGCCATGGACCAAGGTGAAATCAGTATTCTTGTTCTATTGGATTTGTCGAAAGTGTTTGATGTGGTTCCCGTACTGCAGAAAATGACACTCTACGGCATAGACTCAGTCTGGTTTCAAAATTATTTGCAAGGCCATACTCAACAAGTCCAGATAAAATCCCCTCGTGAGGGCACAATCATCAGATCTGGCTAAAAAATAACAATATTGGAATTTTTCAAGGTGGAAGTCTCTCTTGTGTACTCTGTATTCTCTTCACTAACGACCTTCACGTCACTTCACCTTCACGTCTTCACGTCGAAGACGACGTGACGATCACTCAGTTCGCCGACGACACTTCCGTTCTCATAACAGGAAAAAACAAGACTTACAACATCTTATTCAACGCATGGAAGTCATACTAAATTCCCGTTATCAATGGTTTTGTGCAAATGGCATGAAAGTAAACACGTCTAAAACACAGATGATGGTCCTGGGCACTAAAGCAGTGCTTCGAAATTTTCCTCCCGTTAGCCTGAAATTCGGAAATTCAACCATCATCGACTCGAAATTCGTGAAAAGTCTCGGCGTTCTGCTTGATCGCCACCTTGACTTCGAACAACACGTAAATTCAGTCACTAACAAAACCACGGGCCTTCTTATCGCGCTCACCCGCATCCGCCATGTCGTGCCGGCTCAGCTCATGCCCCAAATTATTCACTCCCTAGTGCTCTCCATCGTTCGATGCTGCCTCTGTGTTTACGGCCCTTGCAACCTCTGTAAAAATATTCAATTTCTGTGCCAGAGTCGTCAGCGGGCGCCGAAAGCGAGACCACATTTCCGACGTTGTTGAACGACTCAAGTGGTTGAACGCCAAACACCTCACTCAGTATCGCACTGCATGCTCCGTCCACAAAATCATACACACTCGCACACCACCACAAGTAGTACACACAATAGGTCCTCCACGCAGCACAATACACAGCCACGCAACGCGCCGGTCAGCGGAGCTGTCCCTGCCGCGAATCCGCACGGAGGCAGGCCGACGTCGGCTTGCGTACCGGGGGGCAGCTATGCTGAACGAGCTGGACATCGGCGAGGACATGCCGTTCAAACCCACTTTGAGAGCCCTGCTAATAGAGAGGCAGTGGGGAGAGTTTCGTCAGCGCTAGTTTTATGTACGTTGTTGTGCGCGGTGCGTGTGCTCGTGTGTGATCCGATCTTATTTTTATGGTATGCTTTTATCCTTAGTTTTATCGTTAGTTTTACCTACCCTGTCTTACCATATGACGTGGAAACGTGAAACACCACCTACTTGTTTTATCAATGTGTGGACGTTTCCAAATACATTCTGACTTCTGACTTCAGGCAGTGGAGCCGAGGTCGCAGCACCGCTACCACCTTGCCTCCAACCCGACGCACGCCCGATGCCTCAGTGTGTCCGAGGTCAGTGAGCTGACAGTCAGGCGTCGTGGGTGGGGGGGGCGTGATCCGGAATGGTCAGGGACGCAGAGCAAAGCGACGACGCAGGCGGCTCTCGCGGCCAGGGCCACGCTGCACCGACGGCAGCGCAGAGCGGGCGACCCCTTCCCCTCCCTCCTCCATCCCAGACGCAACCGAGATCAGGGGGCCGGTTCAAAGCGACGCGCCGCACCACATCGTGACACGGCAGAGGCGGCACAAGGGGCAACGGCGGGGGGGGCATCGCCGTGCGACGAGACGCGGCAGTGGGGGGGGCGCTAATGGCGCTCGACGAGATATGTCAGCGGGGGCGCTAGCATCGTCCGACGAGATGGGGCAGTGCCGTACCTGCTGCCGCTCTCTCGTACCTGCTGCGGCCCGGAGCCGCTCTCTCGTACCTGCTGCGGCCCGGAGCTGCTCTCTCGTACCTGCTGCGGCCCGGAGCCGCTCTCTCGTACCTGCTGCGACCCGGAGCCGCTCTCTCGTACCTGCAGCGGCCCGGAGCCGCTCTCTCGTACCTGCTGCGGCCCGGAGCCGCTCTCTCGTACCTGCTGCGGCCCGGAGCCGTTCTGTCGTACCTGCTGCGGCCCGGAGCCGCTCTCGTACCTGCTGCGGCCCGGAGCCGCTCTCTCGTACCTGCTGCGGCCCGGAGCCGCTCTCTCGTACCTGCTGCGGCCCGGAGCCGCTCTCTCGTACCTGCTGCGGCCCGGAGCCGCTCTCTCGTACCTGCTGCGGCCCGGAGCCGCTCTGCCGTACCTGCTGCGGCCCGGAGCCGCTCTGCCGTACCTGCTGCGGCCCGGAGCCGCTCTGCCGTACCTGCTGCGGCCCGGAGCCGCTCTCTCGTACCTGCAGCGGCCCGGAGCCGCTCTCTCGTACCTGCTGCGGCCCGGAGCCGCTCTCTCGTACCTGCTGCGGCCCGGAGCCGCTCTCTCGTACCTGCTGCGGCCCGGAGCCGCTCTGCCGTACCTGCAGCGGCCCGGAGCCGCTCTGCCGTACCTGCTGCGGCCCGGAGCCGCTCTCTCGTACCTGCTGCGGCCCGGAGCCGCTCTCTCGTACCTGCTGCGGCCCGGAGCCGCCTCTCGTACCTGCTGCGGCCCGGAGCCGCTCTCTCGTACCTGCTGCGGCCCGGAGCCGCTCTCTCGTACCTGCTGCGGCCCGGAGCCGCTCTCTCGTACCTGCTGCGGCCCGGAGCCGCTCTGCCGTACCTGCTGCGGCCCGGAGCCGCTCGACTCCGTCTTGAGCAGCACGTGCTGTTGCGGTGCGGCGCCGCTGGGCGTAGCTACCGGCGCCGGCGAGCTGACGATCAGCTGTTGAGCGGCGGCGGTGGCTGCCGCGCTGGTCACCAGCACCGGCTGACTTCCCGACTGGCGCCTGCCGCCCACCGTCCCCACCACCTGGCGGCAGGGGCGGGTCAACAACACCGAGACACCGAGCCCACAATCTGACGGCAGGGGCGGGTCAACAACACCGAGACAACACTGAGACAATACTGAGACAATACTGAGACAATACTGAGACAACGCCGAGAGAACACCGAGACACCGTCCCCACCACCTGGCGGCAGGGGCGGGTCAACAACACACAGACAACACCGAGACAACACCAATACTGACGGCAGGGCGGGTCAATAACGCCGAGACAACACTGAGACAACGCCGAGACAAAACTGAGACAACACTGAGACAACACCAAGACAACACCGAGACAACACTGAGACAACGCCAAGACAACGCCAAGACAACACTGAGACAATACCAAGACAACACCGAGGCAACACCGGGACAAAAACAACGAGACAACACCGGGACAACAACACCGAGACAACACCGAGACAACACCGGGACAACAAACACCGGGACAACAACACCGGGACAAACAACACCGAGACAACACCGGGACAACAACACCGAGACAACACCAAGACAACACCGAGGCAAACACCGGGACAAAAACAACGAGACAACACCGGGACAACAAACACCGAGACAACACCGGGACAATAACACCGAACAACACCGAGACAACACCGGGACAACAAACACCGGGACAACAACACCGGGACAAACAACACCGAGACAACACCGGGACAACAAACACCGGGACAACAACACCGGGACAACACCGGGACAACAAACACCGGGGCAACAAACACCGAGGCAACAACACCGAGACAACACCGGAACAACAAACACCGAGACAACACCGGGACAAGAAACACCGGGGCAACAACACCGAGACAACACCGGGACAACAAACACCGAGACAACACCGAGACAACACCGGGACAACAACACCGAACAACACCGAACAACACCGAGACAACGATCCCACCACCTGACGGCGGCGGATGAATAACACCGAGACAACACTTCGACAACACCGAGACAACGCTAAGACAACACTGAGACAACGCTAAGACAACACTTCGACAACACCGAGACAACGCTAAGACAACACTGAGACAACACAGAGACAACGTCACGGCAACACCCCCACCACCTGACGGCGGCGGGTGAAAAACGCCGAGACGAAACACCACGGCAAGGACTGTTGCGACAAAGAGTAGGAGAGCGGCCAGAGCCGTTCTGTGACGCCGAGTGGGCCGTTTCGGAATGGCACCGAGTTGGAGAGGCACAGGCGCCGAGGCACTGCGTGCCTGGGATTCCTCCTTGTAGGCATCTCTTGGTGTGCCGGATAAGGTTGACCTGCATGTCTGTCCCATAACGAAAAATCATCCAAAGGTAGAGAGAATTCAGTACGGTCGTATTGTTCGGGAGGCCGATGGTGGAGCGTCCACTTCTATACTTCTCAAGCGAAAACTACATACACATCAACGGTAAACCAACCCACAGAAATGTGTCCAATGAAAGAGATGTCCAATGACAGTGATACCACCAAATTACTGATACTAAGCCGCGCGTTTTCAATTGCGTATTCTACATTCTGTACCGAATTGAGCGGTCTGGGAAGACCAATGGCTGCCCGCGCCTGCCGGGACACCAAACAATCCAGCCATCACACTATTTTGACCATCACGGGATCACAGAACTTGACATTGTTAACCCGCGGATCCCAGTCAACGTCTTGATATTGTAGGGGAGTGCACCGTGCCGTGCCCGGGGCACGCCTCTGCCGGGCGGCTGGTTGGCCGCCGCCCCGTAGCGTGTATCGTCTGGAGTGGTACAGGAGAGGCGTACCCCCATACCGAGCTGGTGGGGTAGTCTGCACGCCTGCTCAGTGTGTCTGTGTGTGATCTGGAACGCCCCTGCGTGGGTGCGACTGCGGGGCCTGAGGCGATGACTGACCTGTGGCGCGCCCGGGTCACCCGCACGGGCCGGCGGATATAGTAAACCTGGTGTTGGTAGCGCGCGAATCGAGGAGTGAGTGCACGATATATCCACATTGAACACTTGGCTTGTCTACAATAAAAACTGCAAAACCACTTCTTAAAACGGCCAGTTTGACTAGCTACCTCTGGTGCGCTGCCACAACATCTAGGCCAGAGTTGGAGAGAGTCCACAGGCAGTAAGGGAAGCGCAGCGGTGGAGAGTTGGGCTCACCTGGGAGGCGATCGGCCGGGCGACCTGCCAGCGGTGGAGAGGTGGGCTCACCTCGGCCGGGCGACCTGCCAGCGGTGGAGAGGTGGGCTCACCTGGAACGCGGCCGGCCGGGCGACCTGCGGCGGCGGCGGTCCCGCCGGGCGGGCAGGGGGCGCTGACAGCAGCACCGGCGCCGGCTCCGGACTCGCCAGCACCACGCGAGAGCCACGCCGGCGCTCCCACGTTAATGGAGATGGGCGCACCCATGGCTGTCGGAATCGACACCTGCCGCCGGGCACACACCCCGCTGGGTACTGACAGAGGCTTCAGCCGATACATCAACAGTTCACACCCGGCAGGGACGGGAGCCGCCCCGGATACAGGAACAGTCCACACCCGCTGGGCACCACCAGTGCCCCAGAGCGGAATTGCCCGACATAACGCAGCTCATCATTACCAGCATAAAGCACCAAATATTGACACAACACATGGTCTGATGTTTTACAATCATTTCTATTAACCATCATAATAATAATCTATATAACTATTTGAGTAACGTGCGTCTGTGTATCTGTCTGTCTGTCGTCTTTTGTTTTTAGTTGATTGGGATTGGCTGCAGGTCAAACTAAAGGCGATATTGAGACAAAACTTTTTTTAATGTGTTGGAAAATGTTGTGGGGAGTGCCTTTGAGGGGTCTCCAGTTCTGGTTGCAGATAGTTTGCACGTGGCACGTGCTCAAAGTTGAACTTTTCTCCCCATTGACTTAACATAAAACGGGTGTCATTTTGTGAGCCGGTCCACAACGTCCCACTTTGGTCCATGTGGGAAAAAGTGTACCCAAACCGTGGCACCGGGTTCTGGCTACACAGTGGATGCAGATTAAAGTTTGCACGTGCTGCGTGCTCAGCAGGATGTGCGTTCTCCGGAATGGGGGTAGTCGTCTAAAATCACGGTTTTTCGAACATTTCTCCGAAAGTAAGAGCCGTACGGACTCGAAACCGGCTCAGATCGATGCAGCGCAAGGATTCGCACGTTGCGGTGTGCTTTTGGTAAGAAAACCCCGGTTGAGAAGAAAATTAATCATGAAAAACACGAAAAAATCGACAACAAAATCGAATTCAAAATAGGGTCTGTATCTCGGAAACTATTGATGCGCAATGTGGGGTATCTGCCAGTCAAAGTTGTGTCCATGTACCGTCTATCCGATGCAGGAAAGACCCAGGCCGTAGGTTGCACGTGCTGGTCACGAGGAGGTGTCAAACAGGTCACTGTCGATTTTTGGGTTTTCCGGTTTTTCGACTGTAACTTGGAAACGGTTAGAGATAAAGAGACAAAGTAAGACGCACGGTGTGCTCCGAGCAAAGGCGTATCTTTTTTGTGTTTACACCGAGCCACTTAACACAATATCTTAGAAAATAACTCCAAAAGATTAAAGTGCTCTAAAACTACAATTCAAAACGGTCACACAATTTGTTCAAATTTTCTATGTTATAATGTCTTTTAAATTCCGAAACATATATATTCGTAATCGATGGAAAAATACCTTCAATAATCTGGTTTTATTATCTATATAACCGTAATAGTTTCAGAGTAATGCGCAAAAGTGTTAAACAGTTGCAAAATTTCCCTTCGAAGCACGGAAAATCCGTCTTAACATTGTAAATATCCGTCGGCGAATAAAAGTCGCATGTGCTCAGGGGGCCCTCCGCTTGAGAGATGCTCAAAGATTTCAAATAGCCACAATTTTATTATTGAAAATGCAAGTTTTCGAAACACGATGTTTTTGGCCGATGCCTAGGGGAGGGAAACGGTCCGCGGCAAAGCCGCGGGTTTGTCTGCGAGTGACACTCGCGGACCGGAGCCTGAGGAGGCGCGGCGCAGCCCAGCCGACGAAGGCGTAGCGTTGCACCGCACGTTAGGGAGACACCTAAACGCAGGTTAGGTGCGCCGCAGGCCGGATCGCTGCATAGGGACAAAGTTAGGTAAGGTTCGGTTATGTCATGACAGCTTCGAACAGCGCGGCGAACCCGCGCGGGTGTCCCTCCCGGAGCCTGAGGAGGCGCGGCGCAGCCGCGCCGACGAAGGCGTAGCGTTGCACCGCAGGTTAGGTGCGCCGCAGGCCGGTTTACTTCATAGGGACAATGTTAGGTGAAGTTTGGTTATGTCATGACAGCTTGAACATCGCGGCTAAGCCGCGCGGGTGTCGCGAGTGAAACTTGCGGACCGGAAACTGAGCAGGCGCGGCGCAGCCGCGCCGACGAAGGCGTAGCGTTGCAGCGCAGGTTAGGCAGGCACCTAACCGCAGGTTAGGTGCGCCGCAGGCCGGCTAGCTGCATAGGGACAAGGTTAGGTAAGGTTCGGTTATGTCATGACAGCTTCGAATAGCGCGGCGAAGCCGCGTGGGTGTCTGCGAGTGAAACTCGCGGACCGGAGCCTGAGGAGGCGCGGCGCAGCCGCAGCCGACGAAGACGTAGCGTTGCACCGCAGGTTAGGGAGGCACCTAACCGCAGGTTAGGTGCGCCACAGGCCGGTTTGCTGCATAGGGACAAGGTTATGTAAGGTTCAGTTATGTCATGACAGCTTTGCACAGGGAAAGGTCATTGAGGGACCTTGGAGCGACGGGAAAGTCAACTTTTAAGGGCTTGGGGATAACGACGCACAAACTGTTGAAGTTTTATGCTGGATGGGCAAGGATAAATATGAGGTAGGGAAGCCCTCCAAATGAAAATAGGGTTTGTAATTGGTAATCGCGACAGATAAGTATGGTTCGGCTTGGCTGCCTCACAGCAGCTTTTTGCAACAGGCATAGTGGGCTCAGCGAAGCGAGCCAAGGCGCTAGTCCGCCTTACTATTTGAGTAACGTGCGTCTGTGTGTCTGTCTGTCGTCTTTTGTTTTTTAGTTGATTGGGATTGGCTGCAGGTCAAACTAAAGGCGATATTGAGACGAAACTTTTTGTAATGTGTCGGAAAATGATGTGGGGAGTGCCTTTGAGGGGTCTCAAGTTCTGGTTGCAGATAGTTTGCACGTGGCACGTGCTCAAAGTTGAACTTTTCTCCCCATTGACTTAACATGGGGAACGGCGACGAAAAACACAAACACGGCAAAACGGGTGTCATTTTGTAGGCCGGTCCACAACGTCCCACTTTGGCCAATCTCGGAAAAAGTGTACCCAAACCGTGGCACCGGGTTTTGGCTACACAGTGGATGTAGATTAAAGTTTGCACGTGCTGCGTGCTCAGCAGGGTGTGCGTTCTCCGGAATGGGGGTAGTCGTCTAAAATCACGGGTTTTTCGACATTTCTCCGAAAGTAAGAGCCGTACGGACTCTAAACCGGCTCAGATCGGTGCAGCTCAGAGATTTGTACGTTTTGGTACCCTTTTTGTATGAAAGCCTCCGTTGAGAAGATAATCAATCACGAAGAACACGAAAAATTCGACAAAAAACGAAATCAAAATGCGGTCTGTACCTCGGAAACTATTGATGCGCGATGTGGGGTATCCGAGAGTCAAAGTTGTGTCCATGTACCGTCTATGCTATGCAGGAAAGACCCAGGCCGTAGGTTGCACGTGTTGGTCACGAGGTTGTGTCAAACAGGTCACTGTCGATTTTTGGGTTTTCCGGTTTTTCGACAGTAACTTGGGAACGGTTAGAGATGAAGAGACAAAAAGACACACGGTGTGCTCCGAGCAAAGGGGTATATTTTTTGTATTTACACCGAGCCACTTAACACAATATCTTAGAAAATAACTCCAAAAGATTAAAGTGCTCCAAAACTACAATTCAAAACGGTCACACAATTTGTTCAAATTTTCTATGTTATAATGTCTTTTAAATTCCGAAACATATATATTCGTAATCGATGGAAAAATACCTTCAATAATCTGGTTTTATTATCTATATAACCGTAATAGTTTCAGAGTAATGCGTAAAAGTGTTAAACAGTTGCAAAATTTCCCTTCGAAGCACGGAAAATCCGTCTTAACATTGTAAATATCCGTCGGCGAATAAAAGTCGCATGTGCTCAGGGGGTTCTCCACTTGAAAGATGTGCAAGGATTTCAAATAGCCACAGTTTTTTATTGAAAATGCAATTTTTCGAAATACGATGTTTTTGGGCGATGTCTAGGGGAGGGAAACGATCGGCGGCGAAGACGCGGGGGTGTCTGCGAGTGAAACTCGCGGACCGGAGCCTGAGGAGGCGCGGCGCAGCCGCAGCCGACGAAGACGTAACGTTGCACCGCAGGTTAGGGAGGCACCTAACCGCAGGTTAGGTGCGCCGCAGGCCGGTTTGCTGCATAGACACACAAGGTTAGGTAAGTTTCGGTTATGTCATGACAGCTTTGCACAGGGAAAGGTCATTGAGGGACCTTGGAGCGACGGGAAAGCCAACTTTTAAGGGATTGGGGAAAACGACGCACAAACTGTTGAAGTTTTATGCTGGATGGGCAAGGATAAATATGAGGTAGGGAAACCCTCCAAATCAAGATAGGGTTTGTGTTTGGTAATCGCGACAGATAAATAAGTTTCCGCTTGGTTTCCTCACAACAGCTTTTGTTAACACAGTCCGTGGGCTCGGCGAAGCGAGCCAAGGCGCTAGTCTATATAACTATTTGAGTAACGTGCGTCTGTGTATCTGTCTGTCTGTCTGTCTGTCTGTCTGTCTGTCTGTCTGTCTGTCTGTCTGTCTGTCTGTCTGTCTGTCTGTCGTCTTTTGTTTTTTAGTTGATTGAGATTGGCTGCAGGTCAAACTATAGCCGATATTCAGACGAAACTTTTTGAAATGTGTCGGAAAATAATGTGGAGAGTGCCTTTGAGGGGTCTCCAAGTTCTGGTTCCAGATAGTTTGCACGTGGCACGTGCTCAAAGTTGAACTTTTCTCCCCATTGACTTAACATGGGAAACGGCGACGAAAAATAGAAACACGGCAAAACGGGCACCAATTTGTAGGCCGGTCCAAAACGTCCCACTTTGGCCCATCTCAGAAAAAGTGTAGCCAAAACGTGACACCGGGTTCTGGCTACACAGTGGATGCAGATTAAAGTTTGCACGTGCTGCATGACCAGCAGGGGGAACGTTCTCCGGAATGGAGGTAGTCGTCTAAAATCACGGTTTTTTCGACATTGCTCGGAAATTAAGAGGGGTACGGACACGAAACCGGCACAGATCAATGCAGCACATAAATCTGCACGTTTTGCTGTGCGTTTGGTACGAAAACCTCCATTGAGAAGAAAATTAATCACGAAAAACACGAAAAAAGAAACTATTGATGCGCCATGTGGGGTATCTGCGAGTCAAAAATGCGTCCATGTACCGTCTATGCGATGCAGGAAATACCCAGACTGTAGGTTGTACGTGCTGGTCACGAGGTTGTGTCAAACAGGTCACTGTCGATTTTTGGGTTTTGCAGTTTTTCGACTCTTAATTTGTTCAAATTTCCTATTTTCTAATGACTTTTAAATTCCGAAACATACATATTCGTAAACGATAGAAAAAACCTTCAATAATCTGGTTTTATTTTCTATGTAACCCTAATAGTTTCAGAGTAATAGGCAAAAGTCTATAACAGTTGCAAAATTTCCCTTTGAAGCATGGAAAATCCGTCTTAACATTGTAAATATATTTTGGGGAATAAAACTCGCATGTGCTCAGGGGGTCTTCCGCTTGAGAGATGCTCAAGGATTAAAAAGAGCCACAATTTTGTTCTTGAAAATGCAAGTTTTCGAAATACGATGTTTTTAGCCGATGCCTAGGGGATGGAAATGATCCGCGGCGAAGACGCGGGGGTGTCCGCGAGTGAAACTCGCGGACCGGAGCCTGAGGAAGCGCGGCGCAGCCGCAGCCGACGAAGGCGTAGCGTTGCACCGCAGGTTAGGGAGGCACCTAACCGTAGGTTAGGTGCGCCACAGGCCGGCTAGCTGCATAGGAACAAGTTTAGGTAAGGTTCGGTTATGTCATGACAGCTTCGAACAGCGCAGCGAAGCTGCCCGGGTGTTCGCATGTGAAACTCGCGGACCGGAGCCTGAGGAGGCGCGGCGCAGCCTGGCCGACAAAGGCGTAGCGTTGCACCGCAGGTTAGGGAGGCACCTAACCGCGGGTTAGGTGCGCCGCAGGCCGGCTCGATCTGGGGCCCACAGCTCTTCAACTTATATGTTAATGATATTTTCAATGCAACGAACAGGGCAAAATTTATATTATTCGCGGACGACACAAGTATATTTATCACAGGTAAAACTATGGAAGAAGTTAAACAAACTACGCAAGAAATAATGCCTCTGGTTTCGGAATGGTTATATGCGAACAGATTAACACTTAATGCCGCAAAAACGTTCTATCCGATCTATTCCATTGCTGAAGCTAGACCTGACATTCCTTTATACTTTGAATCATCAAAAATTACAAGAGAGCATACTACTAAGTACCTAGGAGTCCTCATAGATGAAGATATGACATTTAAAAGCCACATTTCCAGAACCTATGCAACTGCCTGCAGAAATATTGGTATAATTAGCAGGGCAAAATATATAATGGATAAAAAACACCTGCTTATGCTTTATCATGCCCTAGTCATGTCAATAATAAGCTACTGTCTTTTCATCTTTGGGACAAACTATACCTCTAACCTTACCAAATTAGTCAACATTCAGAAACGCATGGTTCGCATGATCGAAAATATCCACCATAGAACTCCATCTTCACCTTTATTAAAAAAAGCTAGGTTTATTAAAGTTAACAGATTTGGTTAAACAGCAAAAACTTTTGATTCTACATCGATATTTAAACAGGACTCTGCCAGTGGCTTACGCGCAATGCTTTAGCCTAAATGTAAGCTATAGAGAAACAAGACAAATTGTGCATTTTAGACAGGAAATAGCTCCCACAGACTATAGAAGTTTTTCTTTCACAATATCTTGCCCAAAAATCTGGAATGAGCTGATCTCACCCAAAATACCTTCTCTCGAAGACATTCCCACTTCTAAAGCTTTTTTAAGAATGTAATTTCCAAAATTCTGAGTGATAACTACTAAAGCACTTAGTCTGGCTGCGACGTATGAATTGTCGACCAATTCATTAATTCATCAATTGTTGTCGTTTTTCACCTGACATTGCCTGGCAGGGGGGAGAGAGGGTTGTGCCATGTTGCTTCCCGACTTTGCTGATCCGATCGGATTTCTGGGAATTAATCTGGATTCTCGCCTCAGGTACTTAGGACCGTCTCTGATTTTGCATCTGCTATTTTTGGTTAGATTTGTATCTTTGGTTAGATTTGTATTTTTTGGTTAGATTTGTACTAGATCGATAGTTTATTTGTTAGAGAGATAGTGCGCGGGTGGGTGTCTGGCGCCGAGTCTCGCGGGTCCTTCCTGTGGGCTCTCGGACCTCGGTCTGTGGCTGCTGGGAGGGCGACCGTTTTGGCGTCAGTTCCTGCTGGTGCTTGCGACTCCTCCGCACTCTCGGGCCCTCTTGACCCGCGGGTGCGGAGTGGGCGCCGGAGTTATTCCGGCGCCCCTCGCCGGTGGCCCGCCGGTGCGGACTCGGTGGTGGGTGGCTCTCTTAAACCCTTGTCCAGTTTCAGATGGGTCCTGGGGGGTAGTAAGGGGAGGGGTTTAGTGGGGGTAGGGGATGGGCTGCACGTCGGTGTACGTTGACCTGACCTGAGTTTTGATGTGTAGAATAACCTGGTGTGCAGACTGGGGGGGAAGTTCTGGCCCAGACGGAAGCTGGTTGATCAAGCTCCTCATCTCGACCGGACGGGGGCAGGGGGCGTATCCCTCTTTGCGTATACCTTGGGGATGCGTCCTTTTGTCCTTGGAAGTCATTCTTTAATACCTACTTATCTACTCACTTAATCGTAACCTAACACTCAGACATTTGTTGTAAAGATGATCTAGGATTTGTGCAAAACACCGCCCGTTCCTAATTAGCTGTTTCCTTTCTTTTTACTGCGTTGCTCTGTAATCAACAAAGGTATTAGGTACCATACGTGTAATTGGGATGTAACATCCGTTAACTATATGAGGAGGGAACTCTGACAAGCTAATCCTTTCTGTTCCTTCCCTACTAGAACTTCTATCTTATACCCTAAATCGTGTCTGGATTGAGAGCATGAGGTGGGCCTTCGCAGGGAGCGGTGGGGCGCGTCGGCATCAATATGATAATCTATGACCATCCGGCAGAGCATGGCTGGTTGCCGCTGCCGCAGCTGTCTGCCCCTGGCAGCGCCTTTGGAGTGGCCGGAGCAGCGTGCCGTGGCCGGCCTCCTGAGCGGCTCGGTCACGAGTGTTGTGACACTGGCCCTGGTACAGAGGTCTGACGTGGAGATGTGCGGTGCGGAGGAGCCTACATGAGAACACCGCCGACTTCATCGGGGTGACTGGAGCATCGTGCGGGTGCGGTATTCCGGGGCGGATCGGAGTAGCGGGATAGTTGTGACACGGGCCGTGGTGGCGTAGGTCTCTGATGGATCGCTGCTGGTTACGTTGCTGTTGGAATTCTCGTCGTAGTGGCCAGTGCTGAAGACTCATTCATCGGAATCGACAATCTGCTATGAAGTCGCCATCTCTCAGGTGTACCGCGAACCCAATAGTGCAGTTGATCTAAGCGTGCAGCGAGTGAGCTCCCATTCCTTGTCGTTATATGAGGCTTACTATTATCTCGGATATTGCCAACGGTTCGGAAAACCCTACTGAGACTGGATGGATGTCGCGAGCTAAAAAGGTGAAGAGTTGGCAGCGTCTTCAGCAACTGGTTTGAAAGATTGCCACTTATTTGAGGGGAGAGACGTGTTGCTGACCCTGGTGACGAAGATCCCAGGTCACTACTTTCCAGATCGGTGTTTAGTCAAGTATTCAGTGCTGCTGATACATTTATAGTATCGCTCGAGTCGATGACGAGTGTCTGCCCTCTTCCATATGATCTGTAATTGATTGGGGGACATGATGGTATGTACGACACCTTAGCTGCATATGAAACCACAGCTTAACTTTGATCACCGTTGCTTGTTTTTCGTCGGTATACTTTGTCACTTGGAACTGTCGCTGTGGCATTTATGAACTTTCCAAACACAGTTAGGTAGTTGTCTTGCATAGTGGCACTATTGACCTTGCTGAGGTATCTCCGCCCAAACTCAACTGCTCTACCTTAGTTGGTTATAAACATCAGATGTTTCGTCTTTTATATTTATCAATCAGTGACTTGGTTGCCGAGAGGCACTTCATCAGCAGTTATGTATCCTTGAAAATGTTAGATTGATTGGCGCCACATGATTGATTGATAGTTAGATTAGCGCCACACATACTGTAAAGGAGGCGGTGTTGGTACTCGTCATGTTGGCGCCACTGTCGCCATTCTGTCACTGGTATAGCTCACCGCTTGGACAACCTAATGGTGCCAGTCTTGGTATCGCGCCTCGGGACATTGATGTTAACGGCGTCTCTCGCAAATTTATGGAAATACTGGACCTCTGCGGGCCTCATCACGGAGCTTCTCCTTATCTTAATCTTGGGAGCTTGCTTTACCTCTACTTTTCTGTCTGGTAATACTTCTTCGTTCTACACACCCTCTTTTTCATAATTCGAGCTCCGTGATGCAAGTAGCCAAAGGTGTATTAGTCTCTGAGTATGATGAGCTGTGCTTTGCGCGTTCCCGCTGCTGTCCTGAATTCCCGACTCAGCAGCGGCGGAAGGGCTAACATCATAGTGGGACGATGTGTTTAGCAAATACTTAAGATGAAATGATCGATGTTAGTGCAAATACACTGCCCTCTGGGTGTGATGCCCAGTGGGAAAAACGGAAAAAACTGAGCCGGTGGGCGGACTCCGGTGTATACTGAGCCGGTGAGCGGGCTCCGGTGTACACTGAGCCGGTGGGCGGGCTCCGGTGTATACTGAGCCGGTGGGCGGGCTCCGGTGTATACTGAGCCGGTGGGCGGGCTCCGGTGTATACTGAGCCGGTGGGCGGGCTCCGGTGTACACTGAGCCGGTGGGCGGGCTCCGGTGTATACTGAGCCGGTGGGCGGGCTCCGGTGTATACTGAGCCGGTGGGCGGGCTCCGGTGTATACTACGCCGGTGGGCGGGCTCCGGTGTATACTGAGCCAGTGGGCGGGCTCCGGTGTATACTGCGCCGGTGGGCGGGCTCCGGTGTATACTGCGCCGGTGGGCGGGCTCCGGTGTATGCTGCACCGGTGGGCGGGCTCCGGTGTATACTGAGCCGGTGGGCGGGCTCCGGTGTAAACTGCGCCAGTGGGCGGGCTCCGGTGTATACTGAGCTGGTGGGCGGGCTCCGGTGTATACTGCGCCGGTGGGCGGGCTCCGGTGTATACTGCGCCGGTGGGCGGGCTCCGGTGTATACTGAGCCGGTGGGCGGGCTCCGGTGTATACTGAGCCGGTAGGGGGGGCTCCGGTGTATACTGCGCCGGTGGGCGGGCTCCGGTGTATACTGAGCCGGTGGGCGGGCTCCGGTGTATACTGCGCCGGTGGACGGGCTCCGGTGTATACTGAGCCGGTGGGCGGGCTCCGGTGTATACTGAGCCGGTGGGCGGGCTCCGGTGTATACTGCGCCGGTGGGCGGGCTCCGGTGTATACTGAGCCGGTGGGCGGGCTCCGGTGTATACTGCGCCGGTGGGCGGGCTCCGGTGTATACTGCGCCGGTGGGCGGGCTCCGGTGTATACTGCGCCGGTGGGCGGGCTCCGGTGTATACTGAGCCGGTGGGCGGGCCTCCGGTGTATACTGCGCCGGTGGGCGGGCTCCGGTGTATACTGAGCCGGTGGGCGGGCTCCGGTGTATACTGAGCCGGTGGGCGGGCTCCGGTGTATACTGCGCCAGTGGGCGGGCTCCGGTGTATACTGCGCCGGTGGGCGGGCTCCGGTGTATACTGAGCCGGTGGGCGGGCTCCGGTGTATACTGCGCCGGTGGGCGGGCTCCGGTGTATACTGAGCCGGTGGGCGGGCTCCGGTGTATACTGCGCCGGTGGGCGGGCTCCGGTGTATACTGAGCCGGTGGGCGGGCTCCGGTGTATACTGAGCCGGTGGGCGGGCTCCGGTGTATACTGAGCCGGTGGGCGGGCTCCGGTGTATACTGAGCCGGTGGGCGGGCTCCGGTGTATACTGCGCCGGTGGGCGGGCTCCGGTGTATACTGAGCCGGTGGGCGGGCTCCGGTGTATACTGGCCGGTGGGCGGGCTCCGGTGTATACTGCGCCGGTGGGCGGGCTCCGGTGTATACTGAGCCGGTGGGCGGGCTCCGGTGTATACTGCGCCGGTGGGCGGGCTCCGGTGTATACTGAGCCGGTGGGCGGGCTCCGGTGTATACTGCGCCGGTGGGCGGGCTCCGGTGTATACTGAGCCGGTGGGCGGGCCTCCGGTGTATACTGCGCCGGTGGGCGGGCTCCGGTGTATACTGAGCCGGTGGGCGGGCTCCGGTGTATACTGCGCCGGTGGGCGGGCTCCGGTGTATACTGAGCCGGTGGGCGGGCTCCGGTGTATACTGCGCCGGTGGGCGGGCTCCGGTGTATACTGAGCCGGTGGGCGGGCTCCGGTGTATACTGCGCCGGTGGGCGGGCTCCGGTGTATACTGAGCCGGTGGGCGGGCTCCGGTGTATACTGCGCCGGTGGGCGGGCTCCGGTGTATACTGAGCCGGTGGGCGGGCTCCGGTGTATACTGCGCCGGTGGGCGGGCTCCGGTGTATACTGCGCCGGTGGGCGGGCTCCGGTGTATACTGAGCCGGTGGGCGGGCTCCGGTGTATACTGAGCCGGTGGGCGGGCTCCGGTGTATACTGAGCCGGTGGGCGGGCTCCGGTGTATACTGCGCCGGTGGGCGGGCTCCGGTGTATACTGAGCCGGTGGGCGGGCTCCGGTGTATACTGAGCCGGTGGGCGGGCTCCGGTGTATACTGAGCCGGTGGGCGGGCTCCGGTGTATACTGAGCCGGTGGGCGGGCTCCGGTGTATACTGCGCCGGTGGGCGGGCTCCGGTGTATACTGCGCCGGTGGGCGGGCTCCGGTGTATACTGAGCCGGTGGGCGGGCTCCGGTGTATACTGAGCCGGTGGGCGGGCTCCGGTGTATACTGAGCCGGTGGGCGGGCTCCGGTGTATACTGAGCCGGTGGGCGGGCTCCGGTGTATACTGCGCCGGTGGGCGGGCTCCGGTGTATACTGAGCCGGTGGGCGGGCTCCGGTGTATACTGAGCCGGTGGGCGGGCTCCGGTGTATACTGAGCCGGTGGGCGGGCTCCGGTGTATACTGCGCCGGTGGGCGGGCTCCGGTGTATACTGAGCCGGTGGGCGGGCTCCGGTGTATACTGAGCCGGTGGGCGGGCTCCGGTGTATACTGCGCCGGTGGGCGGGCTCCGGTGTATACTGAGCCGGTGGGCGGGCTCCGGTGTATACTGAGCCGGTGGGCGGGCTCCGGTGTATACTGAGCCGGTGGGCGGGCTCCGGTGTATACTGAGCCGGTGGGCGGGCTCCGGTGTATACTGCGCCGGTGGGCGGGCTCCGGTGTATACTGCGCCGGTGGGCGGGCTCCGGTGTATACTGCGCCGGTGGGCGGGCTCCGGTGTATACTGCGCCGGTGGGCGGGCTCCGGTGTATACTGAGCCGGTGGGCGGGCTCCGGTGTATACTGCGCCGGTGGGCGGGCTCCGGTGTATACTGAGCCGGTGGGCGGGCTCCGGTGTATACTGCGCCGGTGGGCGGGCTCCGGTGTATACTGCGCCGGTGGGCGGGCTCCGGTGTATACTGAGCCGGTGGGCGGGCTCCGGTGTATACTGCGCCGGTGGGCGGGCTCCGGTGTATACTGCGCCGGTGGGCGGGCTCCGGTGTATACTGAGATAGGTGGGCGGGCTCCGGTGTATACTGCGCCGGTGGGCGGGCTCCGGTGTATACTGAGCCGGTGGGCGGGCTCCGGTGTATACTGAGCCGGTGGGCGGGCTCCGGTGTATACTGAGCCGGTGGGCGGGCTCCGGTGTATACTGCGCCGGTGGGCGGGCTCCGGTGTATACTGAGGATAGGGGGGGCTCCGGTGTATACTGCCGGTGGGCGGGCTCCGGTGTATACTGAGCCGGTGGGCGGGCTCCGGTGTATACTGCGCCGGTGGGCGGGCTCCGGTGTATACTGCGCCGGTGGGCGGGCTCCGGTGTATACTGCGCCGGTGGGCGGGCTCCGGTGTATACTGCGCCGGTGGGCGGGCTCCGGTGTATACTGAGCCGGTAGGGGAGGGGCCTCCGGTGTATACTGCGCCGGTGGGCGGGCTCCGGTGTATACTGAGCCGGTGGGCGGGCTCCGGTGTATACTGAGCCAGTGGGCGGGCTCTGACCTGCACGTTGTGAAGGCCGGGGATGGTCTGTAGACCCTGCTGCAGCTGCTGCATTGTCACGTTGACACCCTCCGACAGAAAGTTCATGATGTTGACGTTAGGAGGCGGCTCCGACTTCCCCGGACGCACCGGCTGTCGGCAGGGAGACACGTCACACCCCAGTCATCATTCGGAAACACCCTCCCCAGCCACCGCAGGGAGACACGCCCCAACCCCAGTCATTATTCGGAAACACCCTCCCCAGCCACCGCAGGGAGACACGCCCCAACCCCCAGCCACCGCAGGGAGACACGTCACTCCCTAGTCATCATTCGGAAACACCCTCCCCAGCCACCGCAGGGAGACACGCCCCAACCCCAGTCAACATTCGGAAACACCCTCCCCAGCCACCGCAGGGAGACACGCCCCAACCCCAGTCATCATTCGGAAACACGTCACCCTCCCCAGCCACCGGAGGGAGACACGCCCCAACCCCAGTCTTCATTCGGAAACACCCTCCCCAGCCACCGCAGCGAGACACGCCCCAACCCCAGTCATCATTCGGAAACACCCTCCCCAGCCACCGCAGGGAGACACGCCCCAACCCGTCTTCACCCCTCCCCAGCCACCGCAGGGAGACACGTCACTCCCCAGTCATCATTCGGAAACACCCTCCCCAGCCACCGCAGGGAGACACGTCTCACCCCCAGCCACCGCAGTGAGACACGTCATCACCCTCCCCAGCCACCGCAGGGAGACACGTCTCACCCCTTAGCCACCGCAGGGAGACACGTCTCACCCCCTAGCCACCGCAGGGAGACACGTCTCACCCCCCCAGCCACCGCAGGGAGACACGTCTCACCCCCAGCCACCGCAGGGAGACACGTCTCACCCATCCTAGCCACCGCAGGGAGACACGTCTCACCCCCCCTCCCCTAGCCACCGCAGGGAGACACGTCTCACCCCCCTAGCCACCGCAGGGAGACACGTCTCACCCCCCACCCCTAGCCACCGCAGGGAGACACGTCTCACCCCCCCCCTAGCCACCGTAGGGAGACACGTCTCACCCCCAGCCACCGCCAGGGAGACACGTCTCACCCCTCACCCCTAGCCACCGCACGGAGACACGTCTCACCCCCCAGCCACGGCAGGAAGACAAGTTGAATTCTAGGCTATGAAAAACCTCCAGGTTTCATTGAAACCTGAGGTGTTGTGCGAAATCACATTTTCACTGGTTGAGTTGGCATGGAACGGCCCTATAACATACATACACTTGTCAGGTTGGTGAGAAAACACGAGCCGCTGTCTCTCCTTGCTGTGAAGTAAGGGGACAGAAGCGTGCCGGCCTCACTACACGCTGCTCACCGTGTGTCGCGGGGAGCGTCCCCCTCAGGACACGCTGCTCACCGTGTGTCGCGGGGAGCGGCCCCCTCAGAATACGCTGCTCACCGTGTGTCGCGGGGAGCGTCCCCCTCAGAACACGCTGCTCACCGTGTGTCGCGGGGAGCGTCCCCCTCAGGACACGCTGCTCACCGTGTGTCGCGGGGAGCGTCCCCCTCAGCACACGCTGCTCACCGTGTGTCACGGGGAGCGGCCCTGCTGGGGCGGCGGGGGCCTCACTACACGCTGCTCACCGTGTGTCGCGGGGAGCGTCCCCTCAGCACACGCTGCTCACCGTGTGTCGCTGGGAGCGTCCCCCTCAGCACACGCTGCTCACCGTGTGTCACGGGGAGCGGCCCTGCTGGGGCGGCGTGAGCAGGGGCCTCAGTACACGCTACTCACCGTGTGTCGCGGGGAGCGGCCCTGCTGGGACGGCGGGGGCCTCAGTACACGCTACTCACCGTGTGTCGCGGGAGCATCCCCTCAGAACACGCTGCTCACCGTGTGTCACGGGGAGCGGCCCTGCTGGGGCGGCGGGGGCCTCAGTACACGCTACTCACCATGTGTCGCGGGGAGCGTCCCCCTCAGAACACGCTGCTCACCGTGTGTCGCGGGGAGCGTCCCCTCAGAACACGCTGCTCACCGTGTGTCACGGGGAGCAGCCCTGCTGGGGCGGCGGGGGCCTCAGTACACGCTACTCACCGTGTGTCGCGGGGAGCGTCACCCTCAGAACACGCTGCTCACCGTGTGTCACGGGGAGCGGCCCCCTCAGCACACGCTGCTCACCGTGTGTCACGGGGAGCGGCCCTGCTGGGGCGGCGTGAGCAGGGGCCTCAGTACACGCTACTCACCGTGTCGCGGGGAGCGGCCCTGCTGGGACGGCGTGAGCAGGGGCCTCAGTACACGCTACTCACCGTGTGTCGCGGGGAGCGGCCCTGCTGGGGCGGCGTGAGCAGGGGCCTCAGTACACGCTACTCACCGTGTGTCGCGGGGAGCGGCCCTGCTGGGGCGGCGTGGGCGGCGGCGGAGGCGGCAGCACTGGCGCTGGCTCCGGCTTGGTCTCTGCCGCAGCCTCGCCACCCTCCGAGTTGAGCAGACCCTCTAGACTCTCCAACTCTGCCAGAAGGTCACCGCTCTGGACTAGCTGAAGGGCCGTGGTCAACAGGTCACCGCCTGCCGCCACCTCCGGCTGAGGAGAAGGCACCGGCTGCTGCACCGGCTGCTGCACCGTCTGTTGCACCACCTGCTGCACCGTCTGCTGCACCGGCTGCTGCACCGTCTGCTGCACCGGTTGCTGCACCGTCTGCTGCACGGAGGCGGCACTCTGCTGCACAGCCACGACGCTGTGGTGGTGGAGCGGCTGGTGCACCAGCGTCTGCAGCTGCGGCGGCGTGGGCGGTGGCCCAGCCACGGCCGCCGACCGCGCTGCCGCCGGCGGCGCGTTCAGAAGCTCGGTCAGAGTGGGGTTCTGCAGCTCGGCCCGCGACTGCGGCTGCGGCTGCGGCGAGACCACCGCTGCCGCAGCGTTGGGGTTCGGCGTCTGGAAGGACAGCGGCAGCAGTTTGGTGCCGCCGGAGGAGGAGGGCGACACCAGTTTCTCGAGGAGTGCGGAGCTGGCGACAGCGGCCGGCGCCGAGTCGGCCGAGGGCGAGTCGGCCAGTAGCGCCTGCAGACCGGCGTTGGCCGGCACGGCCAGCTGGATGTGCTGCAGCTGGCTCTGCAGCAGTTGCGTCATCTGGCTGCTCTGTGCCGACACCTTGATCTGGATCGTCTGCGGCTGCAGCTGGCGCAGCTGGTGCTGCGGCCTCTGGCGCGGCGGCGCCGGCTGCTTTGCACGCTGCTGCTGCGGCGCTTGCACGGGGCCCGGCCGCACCGGCATGGGCGCCGCCCGCAGCTGAGCCGTCAGCGCCGGCGTGCCGACCCGCGCCGCCCGCTGCACAGCTGGCGGCAGCACCGCAGCAGCTGCAGCTGCAGCCGGCACCGCCGACTGCGCCGCCTGCGACTCGCGCCGCTCTCGGGCGCCGCGCGTCAGCGTCACTCGCGGCGGCTGGCCGACCGCCTGGTGCGTCAGCTTGGCGCTCTTCTTGCCGTACTCGGTGAAGATCTCGATGCACTGCTTGACGTAGAGGTCGGCGGCGGCGCGGCAGCAGAGCGGGAAGCGGCAGCAGGCGCCGCCGCGGCGGCCCTCCTTGTAGTCGCGGTCCACGTACAGCTGGCCGTGGTACGAGTCGTCCGACGGTCGGAGGTACACGGAGAGCTTCATGTGCATGACCCGGCCGCCGCCGCGGTCCCACTCCACCGCGTTGTCCTCGCGCAGGTGCAGCGAGGCGTCGCGACTCGGCTCGGCCGGAAACTCCAGCCTCTTGGCCTTCTGCCGGACGTCTGCGAAGCTGGAGGCCGGCGCCACCACCAGCGGTAGCTCGGCGATCGGCGGAAAGCAGCGCGGCCGCTTCACCGCCGGACCGCTGCAGCCCAGCCGGCCCTTCAGCTGCAGGAACTGCTGCAGCTGCAGTCCGCCCGCCGGCGCCGGCTGCTCGGCGGCCCGTCTCTTCCGCGCCAGCGCTGGCGCTGAGCGGTGCTCGGCCGCCCGCAGCAGGCTGCGGCTGTGCAGCGGGCGCCTGCACCACTGAATACGGTTAGCGACCAGGCCGACAGCCGGCGAGGCGTCCAGGCACAGCGGCCCGGAGGTGGCCAGCGCCAGCCGCGCCTCCAGCTGAACCCGCTGCTCGTGTGTGAGGTCGCGCTCGGCCGCCAGCCGACTGAGGTCGGCCAGCAGCGAGCGCTGCGTTGGCTTCAGCAGCACGTAGGAGGAGGTGAAGTGGCCCTGCGCTGCTGCCCGACGGAAGTCGCGCACCTCTGAGATCACACAGCCCGACACGAACACACTGTGGCTGTGCTTATCCAGCAGGTCCAGCAGTTCGGCCGGCAGCTCCTCATTGTCCAAACAGCGCAACAGCTCGCGCTCCTCGTAGCCCAGTCGGATGGACTCAGCCTCAGTGCCGTCTGGCGCGCGCAGTGTCAGCGAGTAGCCCTCGCCGGCCGGGTACAGGTTGACCCTGAGCACGCTGAGGCGCTGCCTCTGAGCCAGCAGAGCCAGCAGAGGCGGCTCCGGCTCATCCCCGACCTCATCGAACTCGTCGTCGCGCTGCTGGCGGCGGCGCTCGGCCCAGAGGCGGGAGAGCCGGGCGCCGATGGTGAGGCAGCGGCCGCGCCGGCCGGGTTCGGCACTGGCACCAGCCCGGGCTGCCTGCAGCACCCGCTCGGCCCTGCCGGCCACGTCCTCGGCACAATGCATGGCACGCCAGACCGCACTGAGGGCTCAGCACTGCTGCCGCTCCAACGCCGCACTGAGGGCTCAGCACTGCTCTAGCTCCAACGCCGCACCGAGGGCTCGGCACCGCTGCCGCTCCAACACCGCACTGAGGGCTCAGCACCGCTGCCCCTTCAACGCCATACTGAGGGCTCAGCACCACTGCCGCTCCAACGCCGCACTGAGGGCTCAGCACTGCTCTAGCTCCAACGCCGCACCGAGGGCTCGGCACCGCTGCCGCTCCAACACCGCACTGAGGGCTCAGCACCGCTGCCCCTTCAACGCCATACTGAGGGCGCGGCCGCAGTGCCAACTGCAACAACAGCAAACACGACATTGATTACCACTCGGCTCCACTCGGACATGGTCAGACTTTGGAGTCACAGTCACAGCTGGGCGAGCTCCGCTCTGAATTTTGGCTGTGTCAGAGTTCACTCAGGGGCTCAATCAGATTATTTGAGTCTAAGTCAGTTTTAAACCAATGAGTCAGAGTCAGGGCAGGGAGTTTTCTTTTCAGTCTGAGGTCAGAAGGAAGGCACATTTCTGAAAAAGAGTCAAGAGGCGTTTACGGTTGATGGGAAGTTCGTCTGTCGCCCGGAGCTGCGTCGACATGAGGGCTGTGCTGCCCTTAGCGGAATTTTCGCGCTGTAGGGTTGCCGCCGTATCCATTAGTTATGTGTACACTAAAAATATATGCATTTTTTGTTATTGCTCCAGCATTCATTAGTATCGTGATCATTCTCCACGCACCCGGCCGGTGGACGTCTGCCGGGCTCCGGGCCCGTCCCTGTCTGGGCGTAATTCAGAGCGCTCGCGCCGACAGCGGTCACGGGTCCGAGGCCTAATGCCCTCATGCGTAAATTTGTCCACAACAGTCGTCCAGGGATTGTTTTAGGTTTCTGTGTGCTTTATGTCCTGCCTTTGAGTGTCAATATACATGGATGTTTTCACAACCACCAGCCAGGACAGTGGAAGATCCCTGAGGCGCCACAGAACTAGTATTCAAAGTATGGCAGCAGTCCAGACGAGTCGCACCAGTGATCTAGAATTCTCGCAAAAATTCGCACCGCCAGACAACTAAAATTCACATCAATCCGCATTAAAGCAGCGCGAAAAACACACCCATCCCCACCTACACAATGCAATGCTACCTCTCTTCTCATCCCTCTCCTGTGTCTTCACAAACTTTCACCCATCTCCCACACCCTACTAAACGTCGTCGCCGTACCACCACTCCTTACTGCTTTTCAGCTACCCTCCCTGCTCCTCCTTACTTACTCACCCATTCAGCTCCAACCAACAACATTCTACAATACAATGTTGTTTTATTTCGCTGGAGTTGTGCAGGAGTTCACGAATACTAAAACTCATTGCCTCTTGTAATACAAAGGTTTACTAAAATATTCAATGTATACCTTGCCTGCTGCAATCAGGTTGGTTAAATTATGACTGCACCTGCAGCACAGAGCACAACACTGCTGTATCATTACGCCTGGAAGCATGGTAGAGTGGGGAGCACAGCAATTTGAAGGTGTCCTTAGATAATTATCGCTGAAAGTTTTTGTTCATGAAAATATTACATCCTACCAAAATTCAACAATAAGTAATCAAAACCCTTTAAACTGCTTTCTTTTAATTTTGACCATCCACACACCTCAAATTTATCCGTCAGTATGCAAAACTTCAGGGTTGGCAGGTTTTTATGGGTGGTTTTTACCGGTATTTACCATGGTTAAAACCGGCTGGCATAAACTAGTTTTTGCCACTTTTTGCCACTTTTTGCCACATTTTTCTAAGAATAAAAATCATTTGTGAATTATTATTGATAATACAAAAATTATACATCTTTTACGCCCTTATGCCTAAAAAAGCTCTTCAAATCGACGTTACCCTTCTACTCCCTTTTGAACGGTGCAGCGGCGCTGTTCGGCATTATAGGAGTTCCTCATCGCTTAGCTGTCTTTCTCGACTTTTCGCTGGTAAGACCCAGCAAGAACTAATAAATATTATTTAAGTATATCTTGAAATCCTTTGGCTTAGGTCAAAGAATGTTTAAAGGCTTATTTGGAGCTACTTTTCAATCTTATTACGATACGGCAATTGACTTTAAAACGAATTCCTAAAATGGGAGAATATCGGATGTTTTTATAGCAAGTCGGTGCGGAAGGCAACGAGGACCCCATTCGAAGAGCTTTTTATCCTAACGTGGTAAATTTCCTGTCCGCATGATGTTGAAATTTGGCTGGCCCCCTCATTTTTTGCAGGTGGCGACGCTCATGATATCATCAACCCTCATTTTCAAATTGCATATATTTTTTCCTGAGAAGAATCTATTACAAAAAGCTTCGTTTTACTTTTTAAAGCTACTTGCTTGCGAGCACGCTCAGCTCGAACGGAATTTTTTTAGATATGTGGGTAGTGGAAAAATACTAGCCACGCATGGTGCCGCCTGAACAGGGTCCTTTAAATTAGGTGTCTCCCGTTCGCGTGAAGAAAATTTCTGATCAATTGGCGCTCGTATGATAGTAAGATAATAGCTGCAACACGACAATTTGTAGGAAGACGCTATGGAAGGTACGTATTTCCATTGATTCTTGGGCGATATGATTTTAAGCGATCCCTTCGCAGTTAGGAGTTTAAATTGCCCACAATAATTATTAATACCCGCCCCATTGCGCCTCAGATCCACCTTGCCCCAGTTCCAACTCCCAGGGCGCTGGGTGGGGAGCCGCAACTGAACAAGTTGGATTTTCCGCTCAATTCTGTGTGCTATTTTCTACTTATTTTCCTACTCACTTTTCAATTTGTGCCTTTTCAGCCGAATTCAATAGCCCTGGTGTTTATGAACACATCAAAAGTATGGAACTAAGAACAATTTTCGTGGAAAATTCATTCCTATACTGGAAATAGGTAAGGGATGTAATAGCGTTTTGTTATTTTGCAGGACTCAAAATATTAATTGAATATTCCACTCGTCGGCTATATTTCCCAATATGAATTTTACACTCGGCATCGTGGCGCAAAATCAGTTTCTGGCACACTGGTGGGGGGGAGGGTGTTTAATACGCGCATTGACGGAGGTCTGAGCCACTTTCGCATTAACAGGGGGTACCCGCCATCCTCCTAAGATCTCGAGAACCACGCTAGGTTGCGAAAAAGTAAACGGCGTTGGATAGTACATCCAAGTCTCTACAGAAAAAAATAAACCTTTTTCAGGTCACATTCTAGGTCACTAGAGGTCAAAACATGTCACCATAGAGTTAACATGTAAAAAAGGTTTTCAGCCATTACATTTGAGCTGGTAAAGTTAGAACAAAAATGTAGGCCATTGGCATCCTCGCAGCAAGCCGAATCGAATGATTTGTAACATCACCTTGCTAGGTCAAAGCAGCTCAAACCTAGAATATAACCTGACCTAAGGTCAGGTCAAGGTCACATTTGGTTAAATGCCAATCATTACAACTGAAAGGATGAGACAAACCTAACGCCGTGATAATTAAAGCCCTGTCACCATTGATTATTAAGTTATTTTGTTTAAACCCTTTTCACGTGCATTTCCAATGGAGAGGTCATGGCTCGTACCTGACCTTAGGTCATCGATATCGAAAATACCGGAATATATTATGGTGGGGCCATTATGTGATACGAGTTTCAATCGGATAAGTTTACATTGTTCTGAGTTCTGACCTATGCTATCTTAAACTTCTTTTGAGGTGAGGTCACCTGACCTGCACTGGTGACCTGAGCTGAGATGACCTAACCTCAAAATTTTGAATAAAGTTGTAAAAAAGATCAGGCACAAGGCATACCAAGTATGGCGGCGCTGCCCACCGCCCTTTTATTTTATCTACGAAAAGTCCCTGGGGGCGGGTACCTGCTCCCGTCCATGCGCTTGTTGAACACCCCCTCGAACTCGGCTCCTGAGAGAAGCAAAAAAAAACGCGAAAGCGCTGAATAGCTCACGAAAAGTTATGAGGATACTATGTCAGTTACTGAGGTCAGGATGAGTCAAAGGGGTGAAAGTTTTGAGAATACTTTCATGACTCTAGCGCCTGACTGGGTTAACTTGGAGCCAATATTCAAGCGTCATTCAATTTCTCTCATTACAGAAAACCTAGTGATACTACCATTTCAATAAAAGAACTCCCTTTAAGCTGTGGGTACCTTGAGAAATAGAGCAATTTTTCGAGAAACTTGCGTTTTCTACATGCCTTTCCAATGGGTATGCATACGTATTGGACCTTAGATCTGCGATATCAAAAGTCCCGGAATATATTTTCTAGCCCCCCGTGGGCCAGGAAAATATGTGATAAGTTTCAGATCGATAGATCCCGCCATATGCAATTTTTTAACATTTTATGAGGTTAGGTTACTTGACCTGGCCTGGTGACCTGACCTAGGATGACCCCAAATGATCATTTTCGGGGAAGTTGCGTATTCTGTCAAATATAGGTGCTGCAAGGTACGGCGGCGCCTTGCGCCGCTGTTTTCCGGCACCGTTGAAAAAAACCTGAGAGGTGTTCAATTACCCTCTCCCCACTAGGGCGAGAAAAGTACAGTGAAATACTCACATTGCCGTAAATTAAACCGGCGAATTATTAAGAAATGGTTTCATGGGCCCATATGGCCTCTCATGCCTGCATATTTATTTTGGAGTCCCTATGTCAGAATATAAAATATGATAGGTATGTACATACATAAAAATACTTGGTTGGTGGTAGAGCGTCAACCAATTTTCCGAGTCCAGTATAGTTAGCAAGGAATCCTGACCAGAGAAATGGCAATGATATTGAAACATTCCTAATTATCTCCTCAAATTCGCATAATCAACAGCATAAGAGCTCGAAAGCAATCGACTTGCCGCGTTAAGCAAGCAATTAAAGAACCTTGACTTCTTTAGCCTTGAACTTTACAGCAGAGAAAGTCAAACGCTTTGCTTGAATATAATGTCATAAATCATCGGTTTCTGAACACCTACTGCCTGAGGAGGGTTCAAAGTGTACCATTCAGAAATACCACTGTTTTGATTGCTTAATCAGCAAAATAGACAAACTGCTTACTTAGAAATGAGAGGAATAATCAGCTTCCATTCATAATACTGTACAAAAATATACATCAAAGCCCCAAAGCAGACGCATATTCAGACATTGGAACCTGGGTGCCCGTCAGTGAAGAAGAAGAAAGGTAGGATTTGGCAATGTTTGAAACCAGGGCCCCATTTCATAAAAGGCGTAACTTATGCTTATAGCGTAGAAGTAGCATAATGCAGCGTAGAAAGTGAATAATACACCACAATCTTATTTCACAAAAATGCAGTGTAAAATACAACTTCTTGCAAAGTTACCCTGCTCTAAACTACGCTGTACTGGAATTCAGCGTAGAATATTGCCAATATTGTTTCATATAGCAGACAACATGGGTATTATGGTAGTAGGCAGATCACATCTCACGGTTCAAAAGGATCACATCAGAAGATCCACTGATCAAAGGGTCTAATGTTCATAGGCTCCACCCTTTGAAAGTTAGACCTTTTGAATAAGAATTCCAACGTTCAAAAGGTCCAAAGAGGCGTGCTCAGATGCATGAGTGTGGAGTGCATGATGCTGCAGAGGCATGCTAAGACACATGATAATAGGAGACAATGAGGGTTAGGTTAGGGTTAGGGTTAGGTTAGGTTTGGTTTGGTTTGGTTTGGTTTGGTTTGGTTAGGTTTGGTTTGGTTTGGTTTGGTGGTTTGGTTTGGTTTGGTTTGGTTTGGCTAGGTCAGGTCAGGTCAGGTCAGGTCAGTTGTGTATGCCCTTGGTCCCTATTTCCTAGTTTGGGGATATCACCCCTCTTTCCAGAATCTTATTGCGCCTCTGGGCTGGGTACCACTTTAAACTGCTCAAACCCTCCCTCCTTCCGTCTTTTTCACCTCTAGGGATTTTCTTGCAGAATGTGGGGATATTTTAAAAACATTTCCCAAAGTGGTACCCAGACCAGAGGCACACTCAGAATCTGAAAAGAGGGGTGATATCCCCAGATTAGGAGATAGGGACCAAGGGCATACAAAACTGACCTACCTCACCCCCCCTAACCTAACCTAACCTAACCTAACCTAACCTAACCTAACCTAACCTAACCTAACCTAACCTAACCTAACCTAACCTAACCTAACCTAACCTAACCTAACCTAACCTAACCTAACCTAACCTAACCTAACCTAACCTAACCTAACCTAACCTAACCTAACCTAACCTAACCTAACCTAACCTAACCTAACCTAACCTAACCTAACCTAACCTAACCTAACCTAACCTAACCTAACCTAACCTAACCTAACTTAACCTAACCTAACCTAACCTAACCTAACCTAACCTAACCTAACCGGTAATCATCGGGTAGACGTCTCCGCTCTCCGGCTTTTTAAAATATCCCAAGATCCAGAAATATCCAAAAATATCCCACGTTTTGTTCCGAACAACCCAATATTCCAATAAATCCCCATTCCGGGAGCAATGATATGCCCAGGAGGATGCTGGGAAGGGTATGTATTGTGCAGAGCATAGGCGGATCCAGGATTGCCGACCGGAGGGGGCACCTTCCCGGGAGACGCCATCCGGACCAGGGGGCGCCACTTATGACCGGCAAAACCTATCAGGTGGGCGCCAAATTCTATCGGTGGGCGCCGACTTTCGTATCCTGGGGGGGTGGGAAGTGACATTTCAGGGGGCGCCTTCATCCTTTCAGGGGGCGCCGAGGGTCGATCGGGGGGCACGTGCCCCTTGCCCCTGGATCCGCCTATGGTGCAGAGGCGTGCTCAGACTGCCAGAAAGGGGGGTGAAGTTAGCAAAGGCGTGCTAAGAAGACTGCTGGCAAGGGGACGTGTTGAACATAGGCGTGTTCAGACTGCTATGGTGGGGAAGTATTGTACAGAGGCGTGCTCGGACTGCCAGAAAGGGGGGGTGAAGTTAGCAAAGGCGTGCCAAGAAGACTGCTGGCAAGGGGACGTGTTGAACATACATAGGCGTGTTCAGACTGCTATGGTGGGAGGTATTGTACAGAGGCGTGCTCAGACTGCTATGGTGGGGAAGTATTGTTCAGAGGCGTGCTCGGACTGCCAGAAAGGGGGGTGAAGTTAGCAAAGGCGTGCCAAGAAGACTGCTGGCAAGGGGACGTGTTGAACATAGGCGTGTTCAGACTGCTATGGTGGGGAAGTATTTTACAGAGGCGTGCTCAGACTGCCAGAAGGGGGGGTGAAGTTAGCAAAGGCGTGCCAAGATGACTGCTGGCAAGGGGATGTGTTGAACATAGGCGTGCTCAGACTGCTATGGTGGAAAGGTTCTGTACAGAGGCGTGCTCAGACTGCTATTATATGGAAGTATTGTACGAGGCGTGCTCAGACTACCAGAAGAGGGGGAGTGAAGTTAGCAAAGGCGTGCCAAGAAGACTGCTGGCAAGGGAACGTGTTGAACATAGGCGTTTTCAGACTGCTATGGTGGGGAGGTATTGTACAGAGGCGTGCTCGGACTGCTATGGTGGGGACGTATTATACAGAGGCGTGCTGAGACTGCCAGAAAGGGGGGTGAAGTTAGCAAAGGCGTGCCAAGAAGACTGCTGGCGAGGGCCGTGTTGAACATAGGCGTGTTCAAACTGCTATGGTGGGGAGGTATTACACAGAGGCGTGCTCAGGCTGCCAGAAAGGGGTGGTGAAGTTAGCAAAGGCGTGCTTAGAAGACTGCTGGCAAGGGGACGAAGCCATTTTGGCACGCTTTTGCTAACTTCACCCCCCTTTCTGGCAGTCTGATAACGCCTCTGTATTATACATCCCCACCATAGCAGTCTGAGTATGCCTCTGTACTATACATCCCTAACCAGCACTCTGAGCACGCCTATGCACAATACATCCCTTCATCGTAGTCTAAGCATGAGATCTGTAGACTAAATTCCCTTCATAACAGTCTGAGCACGCCTCTGTTCAACACATTCCCTGTCAGCAGGCTCCTTGGCACGCCTTTGCTAACTTCGACCCCTTTCCTGGCAGTCTGAGCACGCTCTGTACAATAATTGCCCACCATAGCAGTCTGAACACGCCTGTGTTCAACACGTCCTCTTGCCAGCAGTCTTCTTGGCACGCCTTTGCTAACTTAACCCTACTCTCTGGCAGTCTGAGCACGCTCTGTACAATACTTCCCCACCATAGCAGTCTGAACACGCCTATGTTCAACACGTCCCTTGCCGGCAGTCTTCTTGGCATGCCTTTGCTAACTTCACCCCCTTTCTGGCAGTATGAGCTCGCCTCTGTACACTACCTCCCCACCATACCAGTCTGAACACGCCTATGTTCAACACGCCCCTTGCCAGCAATCTTCTTGGCACGCCTTTGCTAACTTCACCCCCTTTCTGGCAGTCTGAGCACGCCTCTGTAAAATACTTCCCCACCATAGCAGTCTGAACACGCCTATGTTCAACACGTCCCCTTGCCAGCAGTCTTCTTGGCACGCCTTTGCTAACTTCACCCCCGTTCTGGCAATCTGAGCACGCCTCTGTACAATACTTCCCCACCATAGCAGTCTGAGCACGCCTCTGTACAATACCTCCCCACCATAGCAGTCTGAACACGCCTATGTTCAACACGCACCTTGCCGGGCAGTCTTCTTAGCAAGCCTTTGCTAACTTCAACCCCCTTTCTGGCAGTCTGAGCACGCCTGTGTACAATACTTCCCTACCATAGCAGTCTGAGCACGCCTCTGCACAATACATCCCCTTCCCAGCATCCTCCTGGGCATATCATTGCTCCCGGAATGGGGATTTATTGTAATATTGGGTTGTTCGGAACAAAACTTTGGCTATTTCCGGATATTTCTGTATCTTGGGATATTTTGGGGAAAAAGCCGGAGACCGGAGACGTCTACCCGATGATTACCACCTAACCTAACCTAACCTAACCTAACCTAACCTAACCTAACCTAACCTAACCTAACCTAACCTAACCTAACCTAACCTAACCTAACCTAACCTAACCTAACCTAACCTAACCTAACCTAACCTAACCTAACCTAACCTAACCTAACCTAACCTAACCTAACCTAACCTAACCTAACCTAACCTACGCCTATGCCAGGAATCCCTTGCATGATGTGCACCTTCACTGTTTCTCTTACCTGAATCCGCCTATGAAACGCATGCCTATTTCGTCGGATCCCATCTACTTCCCTTCCCTGGATCCGCCCATGGCCTTAATGCCCTTTCCTGGATACGCCTATAGCCCTGTTCCAGCTGTCAGCAGAGTTTTGTCAGCACCAATCAGCGGGCCGCGTTGCACCTACGTCACAGGACTGTAGCCTCTCCCGGGAACTAGTTCTAGAGGTTTTACGAGCTAACGGCCTGCTGTTTGCGCTGATGAAAAATAGTAAGTGCACGAAGTGGTAGTCTAATATTTTTTAATGGTGTAAAGGTTTGATTTCCCTTTGCTTAGCACAAACAAGAGGCGATTTTAGCGCTGTTGTTACTTTTCTGGAGAAGAGGTTAGAGGTCCTGCTGACAAGACTGTGCTGACAGCTGGAACAGGGCTTATGCCAGGAATCCCCTGCATGAAGTGCACCTTCACTGTTTCTCTTACCTGAATCCGCCTATGAAACGCATGCATCTCGTCGGATCCCATTTACTTCCCTTCCCTGGATCCGCCCATGGCCTAATTCCTTTCCCTGGATACGCCTATGCCAGGAATCCTTTGCTCTGTAGTGCACCTGAACTTACGCCTCTTGAATCCGCCCATGGGCCCTTCCCTGAATTCCCTTTCTCAGGGGGAAAACCTGGGAAACTGGGGAAATTTCTGGGGGAAAACCTGGGAAACTGGGGAAATTTCTGGGTCTTGGGAATTTTCTCTTCCAGTGATGAACCCCACGTTTCTATCTGGCAAAGCTGAGACGTCTGCCCTAGTTATACCACCTACCCTAACCTAACCTAACCTAACCTAAACCTAAACTAAACTAACCTAACCTAACCTAACCTAACCTAACCTAACCTAACCTAACCTAACCTAACCTAACCTAACCTAACCTAACCTAACCTAACCTAACCTAACCTAACCTAACCTAACCTAACCTAACCTAACCTAACCTAACCTAACCTAACCTAACCTAACCTAACCTAACCTAACTAGAGGTGGGACTTTTTGGAAAAAGCTGGTCCCGGTCCTGGTCCTGACCAACATTTCTTGGTCCCGGCCTAGTCCAGGCGAGAAAGATGTGGTCCCGGCCTGGTCCCGGCAGCCTTTTTCCCACTTATTGGCTTTTTAACATACTAATTCTTGTGGATTAAGAGCCAAACATATTAAGCAAATTTATATCATCATTACATAAACAAATCAACATAAAGTATGAACTATAGCTTCAAGAAATCCTTACCTACTATCATAAAAAATGGCCACAATTATCTGACAATGCTCTCTGAGGAAACGTTTGCATGTCAAACCCTTAAAAGGTACCTAATAAATTATACATCAATCAAAATTCAAGCTGTATCACACCTCCCTTCAGTCCATCAATAAACATTCGATCAATAAGCTTACCTAAGTTTTATCAGGGAAGGTCAGGACACAAATACCTTCAAGAGCCTTAAGATCAAATCACCAAAGCACAGGAGCAATTTGACATATCACTTTTGCAGTTGCCATGTGACTACAGGACTGTTTTTGGCTGTTTATGAAGCATTATGAGAGTTGATACACTGGATGAAGGAACTGACAATTAATGTTTTACATACCTAGGTAGTTCTCCAAAAACAATTAGGTAGGTAAGCACCCACCTTCCTTCATTCTTTCCTTCCTTCCCAACAACCAACCAACACACACACACAAACAATAGGGCTAATGTCCATGTATGGATTTCCAAATATGGAGGCAAAGCATAGGTCTGTTCCAAAGCAAAGCTAATAGCAAAAAATGCCTTCTTTGATTCGTATTAAAACGTTTTTCAAATATTTTAAACAAATCAAATTTTTAATTTTTAATACCAATAATAATATTTGCTTGTAATAGACAAAAATTTTACAGCAGCCGTAGACGGCGCGCTAAAGACAAATAGTACATTATCACGTTCAGGAAGAGAATAAAGGAAAAATTTACTGAATTATCACATGGTTTTTAATACTTTTTAGCCTTGAGGCTACTAAAGCTTGTGCTTCTGCTTGGTTGAATTTTTCTTCAAAGACACTAGTGGCGCACACTTGTTTTTTTAACTTTATTATTGACCCTGGTCACGCTCACCAGCGGCGCTAGTGTGCCCTCCAAGATGGCCGCGAAAGAGGGACTCCAAAAGGTAAACAACGTTAGTGGGCCCCGGGAATAGCATGGTAAGCGGTGAATTATACGTGTTTTATGTTTGGTATGTGGCAGCGGCTTATACCCAGCCACTGCGGAAGGCAGAGAAGAATGCAAATTCGAAAAGTTTTTGGTCCCAAGGAGCAAAGCTTGTAGTCAGCATCAGGTTGAAGTTTGCTGCCCCCACTTCTTTGCCGGTGGCGACGCTTGTGTTTGGAAACGCATTTTCCATCGTACATTCAAACTGGAATTTCAGACGGCTTGAAACAAATAAAGGCGCATATCTACCGAATTATTTCAAGATATCAGTTTTCCGGGCTAAAAAGGAATGCATCCACAGGCGGATCCAGGGGGACGGCAAAGTGGGCACATGCCCATAGGCAGATCCAGAAGGCAAAGGGGGTATGTGCCCACCACCATCGACCCTCGGCGCCCCTGAAATGGCCACGCCCCTGAAATTTCCCTTCCCACCACCATCCCCCTCCCAGGATACGAAAGTCGGCTCCCACCGATAGGTTTTCCCGGTTAAGCATGGTGCGCCGCCCCCGGGAAGGTGCCCTCTGATCGGCAATCCTGGATCCGCCTAAGATGACGGCCCAAGGATTAAGGCTTACTCCTGCTAGAAGCAGGCTCAAGGGGAGTGGAAGGAGGCATAAGCGGAATTGGAGATTGCCTCACAGCCAGTCTGCAAAGTATGGCAGCAGGCCAGACAAGTCGCACCAGCCATCTAAAGTTCTCGCACCACCAGCCTCTAAAAATTCGCACCAATCTGCCACATACCAGGGGAAAATGCACCCATTTCTACCCCTACAAAGCAATGCTACCTCAATCATTAGTCAGTTAAGGACTTTTTATAAGGCACCTCCTGTGTCTTAATGGCCATTCAGCCATTATTTGTTTAGTTTAAGTGTCACTAACCTCGCAAATTCGCACCAGGTTGATAAAGTTCGCACCACTCGGTCCTGTCTCCAAGGGAACTCGCACGGACGAGATCTCGTCGAAAATGCCATAATACTTTGCACACTGGCCTCACAGCCGCTTACCAGGTGGATGCGAATGGAAGTCAGATGGCTGAAAATGTCTGCAACAGACAGCAGCATTTGAGCCCATCTTCTTCCCAATTATCAGATTCGACTTCCACTGCTTGGACAGCACCTTATCCTGAGGAAACTTGTGAAAGCTGAGACTTGGACACTTTCTTCGGAAGGATACACACTGAGGAACGCAGCAGTTCCGATTGGATGTAATGGTTATCCGTCTCACTTTCATTTTCTTTGAACTTTCCAAGATTATAACAAACAAGAAAATAACGCCAGTCTTCAATATTCACGTCCACCCAACATGAAATGCACTTTTTCAGAGCAACGAGTTCACCACGACTGAAAATAAACGTTCAAAATCTACACCGCGTTCAACAATGCGCCGGATATGAAGCAGCCGCGCCAAACGTCAGTCCTCTACTGGCGTTTTAAAAAAAATCCGCCAGGTGCCAACACTTTCGATGACCGGGGCCAATTCTTCTTGTTGTTGTCCACGGTTCTTAGAGATAGATGTTGTCTACGACAAGGGCTTTGAGGTCTACGACAGCGAAGCGTTGTGCGGTAGTTGAATGTTGTTGAAGAAATTGAAGGTCACGACATAACGCACAGACGTAGGTAATTTGAAATACTGTTGAGTATTTTTTTAGAGAGAGAAGGCAATTGAAACAGTGGGGTTGGTAGGGACGGCCATTTCCAATCGCCAATTCCAGAATTCTTTTTTCAATCAAGCTTTTGTTTTTATGCCTTCCAGTATCTATATGCAAAAACGTTTTTTTCTTCAATTCAAAGTGATTTTGACCCCAGTACCCACCATTTTTGCCAGCATTGTGGAGATCTACACATTGAGAACAGACAAGGTTTTCTTTTTCTTTGCAGATTGTGCGTGCCTCCCGGCCGAACGAACGTGCTCTGACCAGCAACGAGGCTAGTTTGCTGGACACAGACTACAGCTCAGTCACATTAGATATAAAAAATTCACAAAAACAACAATAAAAACAACAAAAAAGCACAAAAATCACATAAAAATTAGAACATGCCCTTGCAGTGTTCCCCCTTGCTGCCTAGGAAGGATGAGCCATCACCAAAGAATGAGCGCTCTCCAGCCACCCATGGACAAAAAGCTCTTCAGGGAGCAGAGTCAACAGCACCAGCCTCCCCACAGCGAGACGTTAATGCCCACTTAGGTTTAGGTGCAGGGAATGGTGAGGGTGGGCGTGGTAGTGGTCGGGTAGTGAAAGCACCTGGCAGCTCTAGAAATGTAAAGGGTCTTTCGGTTGATTGTGGTGGGAAAAGTGGCAGTGAACAACACATGAATGTGGCTTCCACAACTGGCATGGGGGCTGGTGGGGGTAGCCAGGGCATTGTTGCTTCAGCCATCAAGTCTCTCCCACTTGATGTAGGTACTGTTGTATCACCCACTCTGTCCCGATCTGCCAGTGACGAGAGTTTCTCCCTGACTGTGTGCAAAGGGGGCCCTGGTAATTCTATGTGTGGGTTAGAAGTAAAAAATGGGCAACAAGGTGTGCAATGTGACACATGCTTGGCATGGTATCATGCAGTTTGTCAGGATGTTCCTAAGCCTGCATTCAATGCTTTGAAGAACTTGCCTTCTTATGCAATGCATGCAAAAGGAGCCTTCAACCAAGACCCACATGCACCACTGCAGAAATAGCTGTGCAGGCAGACAACAGTGGCTCATGTACCACCATTGTGGCCAATCACTCAACACAGACAGAGTCCAGCCCCTGCTTTAGTGACCCTGAAGCTTCAGCCAACGAGGTCAACTCATACCTTGTTAACACTGTGAGCGAACTAAAAGACTCACTGCGCAAACATACCCAGCTTGTTGCATGTGCATTTAAGGAACTTGAACAGGCTTCCCAGGAACAATCCATGATCATGCGAAGGTCTTTGACCGAAAGTGAGTCATCAAAGGCTTCATATGCAGATATGGTGAAAGGGACATGTGAGAAGGTGGTGAAAGACATGGACAACAAGTTGTCTTCAGTTTGTCCCCAGACTGCAGGTGGCCAGATAACCCTTAAAGATGCACAAACCATATCACAGGTCTTTGACAACTTCATAGACAAGAACAAGCGGGCAAGAAACCTAGTAATCCACAACCTGCCTGAACAGACAGGTGCCAGCCAAAGGGAGTGCTCCTCTGCTGACATGTCTCTTTTTGAGACAATAGTCAAAGAGGTGCTCCACCTTAATGTTCATGCAACTAGGGCATTCCGTGCTGGGAAGCTTGTCTCTGGAAGGCCCAGGCTTCTCATAGTCACCCTAGACAACGAGGAGTCAAAGCATGACATCCTTTCCATGGCTTCCCAGCTCAGGCGCTCTGACTGGAATCGGGTTTTCATAACCCCAGACCTGACATGGAAGGAGCGCCAGGCTCAGAAGCAGCTTAGAGAGGAGCTCTGGAGGCGTAGAGATGCTGGGGAACAGGGCTTGATAATCAAAAGGGGGAGAATTTGCAAGGTGGATGGGCCAGGAAATGCCTCCAGAGTACCCAAAGAGGTAGCCACTACTGGACGTAGCAATGGAGCCATCTTGCCAGCCCCAGCTGGTGCAGTCACTCATCCAGAGGCGCAGGATGGCCCTCAGCCAAATGGGGTGGGCCGATCACAGACAGCAGAGAATACTGCCATGGTTCAGGAAGCTACCACCTCTCAGGCTGCGCAGTCGCACCTTATGGCGCCAAACACAAGTGGATCGATGATGGATGAACAGACCCCATCAGTCAATGCAGAGCGGGATCCGTCAGCCCCTCGTGCAAACATTTGTGCTCCAACTGACAACACCCAATCAGTTCCATCAAATTGACTCACTCACAATCACAACGTGCAGGACCTTCTTGTTTGGTATACCAACATCGACCAGTTTCTTAACAAGAGTGAGGACCTCTGTATGGCCATTGCAGGCCAGGAGCCAGACATTATAATTCTCACTGAGGTAATACCAAAGGCACAACGTTTCCCAATAGATCAGGCCCTTTTGAATATTGCAAACTACTCCTTGTTCGCAAGTTTTGATCCCACCAATGAGAATCTTGGCCCATCTGGTCAACGAGGCATCTCCATTTACACGCGCAATAACCTACATGCAACAGTCATCTCATTGTCTGCCACAACTCTGGAACATCTCTGGGTGAAAGTCAGGCTCCATCGACAGGACTGGCTGATTATTGGATGCATCTACCGCAGCCCTTCCAGAGACAGCCACCAAAGCATGCATGACTTCTGGAACCTAATGAGCCATGTCTCAGCAATGTCTGCCTCTCATCTGCTTATCACAGGTGATTTCAATTTTCCACAAATCGACTGGGTAGGCGAGTTTTCAGTAGCTGGCGAGAGTCACGCATCGCACAAGCTGATTGACATCATGCACGAGTTTTTTCTCTTCCAGCATGTTCAAAAGCCCACCAGATTTCGGCAGGGAGAAGCGTCCAGCATATTGGATCTCATCTTCACAGATGAGGAGGGTTTGGTGCGCAACTTGCAATTTCTCTCCGGCATAGGGAAGAGCGATCATCTCACCCTTCAGTTTTCACTCAACTGCTACGCGAGAAGGAGGGAGTGTCTTGCCTCACGCCAAAATTTTAGGCGTGCCAATTTTGACGCCCTAAATCAGCACGTAGGGGCAATAAATTGGGACATCATGGACGACCTGGAAGTTGGAGAAGCCTATTCATTCTTTACGAATGTTCTGGACGCGGCAATGGATAGCCACATACCCAAATCTCGGGTCAGGTCAAACCGAAAAAACATATATATGACTAGCTCTGCCATGCACCTCAAACAGAAAAAACGAAGACTGGCACTAGTCTACCACCAGACCGAGGACATAATGGACTTGGCACGTCTAAGAAACTGTGAGCAGGAGCTGAGGTCTATGACCCGTAAGTTGCAAAGAGACCACGAGCGTGCTCTAGCGCACAACATAAAGATCTACCCAAAGGCTTTCTGGATGTATACAGGGTCGAGGCTGAAGACCAGATCAGGAGTCGACTATCTATTAAACGAAGAAGGTCAGTTGGAGTCTGATGACTTTGCGAAGGCTTCAATTCTAAACAGGTTTTTTTACACGGGTTTTCACACGCGAGGATGTCCGTTCCATACCTGATTTCCCAACTCGCTGCCCGCAGCCCTTCCTCAGGGACATCACCATCTCGCCACTCATTGTATATGGGAAGTTAAGGTCTCTCAAAACATGCAGCTCCCCGGGGCCAGACTGCCTTCACCCCAGAGTTTTGCATGAGGCATCTTCTTCTCTTAGCGCGCCCCTATCCAAACTGTTCAGGAAATCACTAGATGCTGGTTGCTTACCTAAGGAATGGTGTTTGGGATCCATCACGCCAATTTTCAAAAAGGGAAATAAACAGGACCCAGGCAATTACAGACCTGTGAGCTTGACAGCCATACCCTGCAAAGTCCTGGAGTCAATACTCAGAGACGAGCTTCTGGACCATCTGAAGACCCATAATCTCCTTTCTAAGGACCAACATGGATTCCGCCCAAAACGTTCATGTGAAACGCAGCTGCTGGAGGTCTTGGAAGAATGGAGCCTGATGATGGAGAACAAAAACCCTGTTGATGCAGTGTACTTAGATTTTCGGAAGGCGTTTGACTCCGTTCCTCACTGCCGGCTGATGACCAAACTAGCTGCATATGGTGTTCATGGCAAAGTCTTAAAATGGATTAAAGCCTTTCTATCAAACCGTCTCTAACGGGTAGTTGTTGGTTCATCTGCTTCTGATTGGGCTCCTGTCATCAGCGGTGTGCCTCAGGGATCAGTGCTTGGTCCAATCTTGTTTCTGATTTATATCAATGATCTCCCAGACGCTGTAAATTCCGCAGTAAAAATATTTGCCGACGACACGAAATTATACTCTAGCGCCAATGACATTCGATCCGCCGTCAGCTTGCAGCTCGATATTGACCGCATGCTGAGGTGGTCGGAGCTGTGGCAAATGCCCTTCAACTTGGGAAAGTGCTCGATCTTACACATCGGTGAGTCAAACAGAAGCTTCGACTTTGCCATGAACGGTGTGACGCTGCAAAAGTCGTTTCTGGAAAAGGACCTCGGAATTGTCATTGACAAGGACCTTAAATTTAGGCAACAGGCTGCCTCTGCGGTTTCCAGGGCATCGAGGGTCCTAGCCGTGATCAGAAAATCGTTTGCCGACATCGATACGTTTACACTTCCGCTTCTCTACAAGACACTGGTCCGTCCCCACTTGGAATATGGGAATGTTGTTTGGGGTCTGTTTAATAGAGGAGACCAGAAGTTAGTCGAGAGGGTCCAGCGACGTGCGACACGCATGGTTCGAGTACTGGCCCATCTCCCTTACACCGAACGTTTGCGTGAGCTTGGCTTGCCTTCTCTCTACCTTCGGAGACGTCGTGGTGACATGATCAAGGTTTTTCGACTTCTTCATGGCGACATGGACCAAGATCCATCACAGTTCCTGGAGCTCGACAGTCGAGGACGTACGCGCGGTCACGCCCTGAAGCTGATGAAACCAAATGCTGTCTCAAGAGTCCGTCGCTTTTCCTTTGGTGTTAGGGTTGTTAATGATTGGAATGCTCTCCCTTACCACGTCGTCAACGCCACCACTCTCTCACAGCTCAAGGCCAAATTGGACGCCCATTGGGCAAATCAGAGGTACTATGTACCTCCGCAAGACTGAGCCGTGACATATTCTGACAGGAGCTCGTTGATGACCGAATCCAACAGGCTCTTGTAAGCCTTCAAATTTCGACAAACTTATCGTATCGTATCGTATCGTATTTTGGTTGTCTCACTGAGTTGCTTTATAATTAAGTGAAGAAATAAGAATTACATCTGAAAATGAAGTTTCCAAAGAATGAAACTTAGTGAGAGCTGTGTTCTGTGCTGTGTGTGTGCAACATTATTTTTTCTCTTTCATCTAGTTGAATTGATACTTTTCTCATCTTATAAAGTTGGAATATTGCATCAAGGAGGCAATGATGTGCTGGAAAGTCACAGTTATATTTTATCTCTTATCTTAGTTTTAGATGAAATGTGGAAACCATTATCATGAATTTTTCTTTATCCAGACTGGCTCTGGTCCCGGCACAGTCCCGGCGTCTAGCCTTTGGTCCCGGCTTTAGTCCCGCCGGGACCAAACCCAGTCCCGGCGCTGGGACTGCGGGACCAAGAAGTCCCACCTCTGCTCGGGTGCTCAATTGCGTTGTCAATGAGAACAGAAAGATAATTTGCCATGGTGATACAGGCTGACTTCGGGATTCGCCGTATCACCCCACCTTGGCTCGGAGTTGAGCGAGTCTCGAAGAGAGGGTTTGCCCCAGTGGCGAATCTCCGATGTCCATCTGCGATGAGCTTGGTTGCGACTGTGTTGTGTCCGACCTTGGTATTGTAGCAATTGGGCGTCCACGGCACGGGTTGCAATGTCATACTTTCAGACTTCGTGCCTGGGCCAACGTCAGGTTTGCGCAGGTAGTGCGCCACCTTAGGCCGCACTTGCTGCAAAATATTGCAGCCTTTCTGGTTGAAAGACTGAGGCTTGCCACGCAGGTGGGCTTAGACGAGGGTAGGTCACATTCCCCTGCACTCATAGATTCAGTAGAAATTGGGTGAATTGGAAGGTTTTGAGCCGAGCGAGTCCATCAAGAACGAACAAAACCAGACATAGATACAATGGATACAATCATCCATTTTGAAAGATATCTTGCCGCAACGTCACGTTCTTCGTGAAAAATTTGTGCTGACCTCTTACGGGTGATTGTGACGAAATGCGAAAATCAGTTAAATATTCAATATATAGTAAAACATACATTTCACATAATTACGTTGTAAGGTCAACACGAAGAGTGTTGGCAGTAGATTTATTCACATGGGAACTCGTGCCTGCTGGACAGAAAACAAGCCATTAGAAAGCGCTAGCAGATCTGGAGTGACAGCGAGTTGCCCAACGAGCATGCACATGCAAGCAGACCACGTAAAGCCAGTTGCTCATGCACGAGCATAACAAGCATGCAAACGTGCAACTCAGGCAAGTATCTGACAGCGCGCACTTAGACAGGCACAAGCCAACCCGTGCCATTCGCCACAAGCACCACATCCATCACGCCCCCCACCATCGCGATCGGAGCTGGATAGTTACGATCGCTCCATATGCAATATACACAAAAAGAACATAAATAATCATCGCTTGTAATGCTTTAAATGACAGTGCGCATGCGATAAGGTGTTATCGAATGTTCACATGTGGACAGGTCATCTAGAAAGTGTTTATGTACGTGAAATGACCACCGCCAATTCACTTTTCCCCAACATCATGCACGGATCCGCAACTCGTCTCACCATGCCATTTGCCACGCATTTGTGGGAACAATCGGCGCCTGGGTGCGACACGGCGCGTACTCCGGCGGAGCACGGGACCGGTCTCCTCTCTATCCTCCGGCGGTTTGGTCCGTGGAGAAGAGACGATAGGTGTAGGTTGAGTTTCCGTAGGGTCTGGGTCCCCGTCGTCTGTGTTGGCCTGCGGCTGCTCGGGGCGCTGCGCAGGGTAACTGGTACCTCCAGTCGAATGACGGGCTTGTCCTGGCGAGGCCTTGTCGGACTGTGGGGATGTGAGTCTGGTCGGACTCGAAGACGGCCGTGGGGCCATTTTCCGACACTGATGTTGATCACCGAGCGCTGAGGGCGTAGCAAGCTGCTCACGTCCATCAAATGTGGTCTCTGGAGGTGTGTTGTGGTGGAATGGTGTTGCCACAGGTATGGTATGCGTGAAATGGTGTTGTGTGCCTGATGTGGGTGCACTCACGGGTGGTGACATTGGCGTGTCGGCAATGCTGAATTTTCCCTCTGTGGTTGTGATACCTGGATGGTGACGCTTGATTTTTGGACGTCTGCAGTCTCTCCCTGCGCTCAGATTGATACTGAGACCTTTGTGCGGCCATTGAGTCTGTAGTGACTGGGGAGGCGTCAGACAGCTTGAGGCGACTAGTGTCTGCAGCTTCCAGTGTCTGTAAAGCCTGGTACATCTCCTTGAATGAAGAGTATTTGGCTGCATCTGTTAAGACCCTACTCTGGTGTTCCTTGTCATAAAGACCCACTAACATTTGAGTCCGCAAGTAGTCTTCTTCGTAACTGATAGGGCCTGGGCCCACAGAATCTGCTGTTGGTCGGTATGCCTGGACTGAAAAAGGCGCACAGTGAGGCCTTTGACCTTAGGCGTGAGACAAACTGTGTTATGTCCTCTCCTTGTGTTTGTCGTATGGCATGAAACTGATATCTGTGTACCTCTACGTTCAAACCCCTAACAGCCACATCTTTAATCTGGTGAAGCAACTGTTCTTCTGTTAGATTATTCAAATCAGTACCTATGAGGTGGAACAGCTGTTTTTCAAGCTCTGGTGTGCATGTGGATATGAGTTCATCACGAATAGCTTTGAGAGTTGATAGCCCACATTGATTTTTGTAGCGCTGCCACTGGAACAAGAAGAGCTGCCAGTCTTCATCGGTAGTGTCCGATTGTACAGTGGGACGGCTGGGCCTCTGGGTCCGACTGTTACCAGAGTGAGATGCATCCCGGGTGGCAAGGAGCGTCTGCAGCTGCTCTTGAGTCAGCGTGATGAGCACAGGTTGCTGTGCTGCCGCTGGAGTCACTGCAGGTGTTGTCATTGCTGAGTTGGACTTGCCACTGACCGCGCCATGTAAGGTCAACACGAAGAGTGTTGGCAGTATATTTATTCACATGGGAACTCGTGCCTGCTGGACAGAAAACAAGCCATTAGAAAGCGCTAGCAGATCTGGAGTGACAGCGAGTTGCCCAACGAGCATGCACATGCAAGCAGACCACGTAAAGCCAGTTGCTCATGCACGAGCATAACAAGCATGCAAACGTGCAACTCAGGCAAGTATCTGATAGCGCGGACTTAGACAGGCACAAGCCAACCCGTGCCATTCGCCACAAGCACTACATCCATCATACGTGACAGTTTCTTGAAGAAAAATGGACTGCAACTAACAGACGCCTTAAATAACTACGAATATTAGTCGTAAAGCAGGAAAAGCACCGAACCTTGTGTGGAGAGCCAAACCAGCTGCTGCCGTCTTCAATAAGCTTTTTGGAGGAATACAGAGTTTTGCCGTCATTACTCGTCCAAGATAAGCAAGAAAGGGCTTCTTGGATTACATATGTTAACCACTGGGATATGCAATGAGAGCTTGGACCATATTTTCAAAACTGAGCCAACCGAGGCGAACGAGGCGAAACCGACGCAGGAAGAAGGAATTAAATACTGAATGAATTTCCGTGCTAGAGTGTGATGATGTGTTCTAGGGAGTGCCAAAAGGCTTTGAAGAATGCGTTAACATAGTGCCTGGAGTAGGAAAACACTAAATACTTTAAAATGGTTCTTAAAGTTGAGAGCTAAGTCCAGAGCTGTTTCTCCATCTAAGCGCACATTACTTTTTTCAGAAAAGCCGTGTTCTGCCGGCAGAACGCATATTAGTGTGCTGCACGCATGCGCAGTACCGTAACATGCAGTCCAAGATGCTACAGCGTGCATGCGTGTGGTACACTATTGTGCGTTCTGCACGGCAGAACAACACGGCTAAAATCGCGTCGAAGGAATGTCACATATGCGCATTAATCGGTTGACCTTCAATTCCGTTTCACAGCGAGTCTACGATCGAGCACGATCAAGTTTCGGGATTTTACTGACTATAAAAACTACTCTTTTGATGACGTCAGTAATCAGTAGAAAAGAGGAAATATTTGTTTTTACCGTATCAAAGTGAGGAAATAATGTGGTTTCCTGATTTTCAGACCCATTTTGTTCATTTATTATGCTTTTTGGAACTTCGAAAAACTGGTCCATTCCATTCAGACTAATTCTGAACCTCAGCCTGTTGTTCGTTCTTTATTTCAATGAGGGTAATATAGTTCAAGTTTGAGAAATCCAGACACGTGGGTAAAGGTAAGTTATTATTTTCATGGTGGCCATTTGACTATGTATTTTATTGTGTGATTGCATGCTGCAATTTTTCAATGAATGCAAGTGAAAACAGAGGGAGTGAATCCTGCTGATTTATGTATAATTTCAAAAATGAGTTTGTTTGAAAATAGTTTGTTCAAATGGACAAGTTTTGGAATTTTCCTTCCCTTTTAGACATTTCAGCTTGTTAAAGGTTCTAAAGTAAGGCTTATCTCACCCGAGGTATTGTTTTGGGGTAATGAGGTAGGTGGCTTCACACATGTTGCCAGATAACTTCAGGTTGATCTGTATGATAAGTGCCACAGTTCAAAAGGTCCAATGGATCAAAGCATCCTTTACTTAGAATTGCTACAGGTTAACATATATTTTAAGTGCCACTGTTCAAAACATCCTCCAGTGCAATATTCCAAGTACCACAACTGGCGTTGCCCACAACTGGCGTTGGCCACAACTGGTTAGCTTAGGTTAGGTTAGGTTAGGTTAGGTTAGGTTAGGTTAGGTTAGGTTAGGTTAGGTTAGGTTAGGTTAGGTTAGGTTAGGTTAGGTTAGGTTAGGTTAGGTTAGGTTAGGTTAGGTTAGGTTAGGTTAGGTTAGGTTAGGTTAGGTTAGGTTAGGTTAGGTTAGGTTAGGTTAGGTTAGGTTAGGCTAGGCTAGGCTAGGCTAGGCTAGGCTAGGCTAGGCTAGGTTAGGCTAGGCTCGGTTAGGTTAAGTAGGCACACAGTGTAGCCACAGCAGCTTATGAAGGCGAAAGTGCCACCATTAGGTTAGGTGCACCACAGTCCAGCTCGCTGAGTCGAGAAAAGGTTACGTCAGGTTGGGTTATGTTGTGCTACATATAGAAATATTAAAAAAGAATTACCAAAGGTTTTTGAAAAAGTGTTACTCAGCAATGCCAAAAGCATTTTTGGCACTAGGAACATTTCATAGAAGGATGTTTCAGCAATGTAAAAAACAGCTAGACCACTTGAAATATTTCACTGAAGGAAGCTTGGAACAGTGGCACTTACGATGCGGATCAACCTGTGGCGCTTTTCTTTGGAAGGAAGTTTTGATTCATAGGAGCTTTTTAACTGTGGTACTTATGATGTAGATTAGCCTGCTGTGATTCTATCTGGCAACATGTGTGAAGCCAGCTACCTCGTTACCTTGTTTTGGTAGGTAGGTATTCCAGATTTTGCATTTCATATCTGTAGGTATGCGGCTTATTAATGTATTCCCTTGTACGTTTCTGATGCTTTTATTTGGGAAAAATGCTGAACTCTGCAGGAGTTGGATTTGTGGGTTGCTCAAGTTGGTTTAACTTCTGTTAATACAGTTGATTTTAATATTGGCCATCCCTTATTTGTTTTTGTATTTCATGTGCATATGATGTTTTAGTACGTGTATTTGTTTTCCGAGATGTTCTGATGCAGACCCCGTTCAAGTTGTCTGGCAGCATTACGTCATCATGGCTGGAGAGGCACAACAGTTACAATGCAGGGCATTGGAGAAATTGCACTTTTTCGAAGCTCTAAATAACCTATTTTAGAACTGTATCAACAAAACTTATATGGTTGAACAGAAAGCTAAAAGATTTTTATTTGTGAAACCATCAGACGTTTTGCAAAAACTCCAGTGAAGAATATTAGTTTTACAAATTTTCCAGAGCGTGTCAAAATAAGGACAGGTTCAGCACTAACAGCTGTTTGCAGTAAGACTAATCTCGATTTTGATTGGCTATTGATTTCTGACCTTTGATTGGCTGTTAGTGGTAGCTGCAGCAGAAGACAATAAACACCGGTGATCTCTTAAGCAAAGGTAAACTTATTTCTCTCGGCTATTAAGTAGGCCTGAGTTGGTCAAATAAATGCATGCCTTTTCAACAAATTCTTTGAAGTGTTATGATTTTTTCATTAGATTTACGTAGAATACGCTGCTCGCCGTTGAGATCAAGGTTACTGTCAAATGGGTGAAACAAGTTGATTTCGATTTATACTAGATTGCTGCCAAGTACGCCCAAACTTGGTATGTTCCAGCTGATCCTTCCAAAAACTTAAAAGAATCTCCTGGAACTTAGTAGGAAAGGGCGGTGACGTCATCATGGGAGGACTATATTTAGTAGGAAACTTGGTTGTACCCGTAGTTAAAGTACCCTGTTCTGATGCTACATTTGCTATTTCCCCTTTTTTGACAATTAACTTTGAGCTCTTTTTTTCCCTAAATTTTGCATCCCACACTCTGCAGAAAAGTATTTTCAGGACACTGCAGAGTTATGTCGTGATAAAAACGTCATGAACGGCTTCAATTTTTTACTTCCATGTATTCAGGGACACCAGATACACATCACATGTCAGAAGGAAAACGCTTGAGAGGATAGAAAGAAAATGAGGAACACCAGAATATGAACATGGGAGAGTGAAAAATTCATGAGAATGTGGGAAAAGACAGAGTATGCCGGTGTAAGCGGGTCGGAAGCCGCATGAGTCATGGAGTAGTCGGAGGAGAAGACGGGCGGGGAGCACGGATCATACACGCAGGGGGGACAGGTTCTGAATAGCAGGGCGATAAAAACTCAGCATTCTCTACAGTTCCACCTTTTCGAAGGAGAGATGATACCTCTGAAAACCAAAAACAATAATTCAAGGCAATACTTAAATAATAATAAATTCAATCGGCCAACAGCGATAATGGGCGCCATCCACAAGGCCGCGCAACGGCAGACGCGACACCCAGACCGAAAATGAAGGATCCGCTCACAGAACGCGCCCAGTGGGAGCAGACAACTGCCCCGAAGGTGGCAGAGCCGAGAGGTCCCGGGCACCAATCGTCAATGCCACCATCGGCACCGTCGCCGCTCGAGCCGGGCGCACAGAAAGAGAGCAGATCCCACGCCCATAGATAGAATCGGTCACGTAGACCCAACACGCTATCGCGGGCAGGGGCGGGCGAACACACGCGCCCGAGGCGGGGCCACAACGCTATACGTAAAACGTATTAAACGCTTAATGTGACATAGCTCACCACAAAACTTTTGTATATAGTATTGAGCCTAGCGATACTACTATCGGTGTTTCTAATTGGTAGGTGATTGATAGGTGGCAAAAAGGCGAATCAATGACTACTAACACGACTTGGCTTTCTTCATCTTACATGACCTTGCACGAAGCCTTTCGGTGGCCCGTAAGGGGAAAAGGTAGTTAATACCATATGATCGCACGAGGATTGAGAACGACTGCTACCTCGTCTATTGTTTCTCCAATTCAAGTGTCACTGCACGGGATCACTGAACGATGCAAATTGTATTATCAAGTTTAATAAAAAATTCAGCTACTGCTAAATTTAACTGTTTTTTCCTTAACTCACTAGTCCTTGTTCGTAGCCTTACACCCACCAGCGGAGGCCGCGCTCGGGTCGGGTCAGGTCGGGCAGCAAATGCGGGTCGGGGTCAACACAGCCACAGCCGCAGGCAAGGTTGGATCAGCAAATCGGCCGCAGTGGTGGGTCAGGTAGCAGCTGGAGGACAGCCCGCAGTCGGGGGCCGGGGAACGGACGCGAGACGGGTCACAGTTCGGCGGGAAAGTAGCTCAGGTAGGCAGCAGCCGCGGGACGGGCCCCGGCCGCAGGGCGGCCGGCCGCCACCGGTTAGTTCGCAGCCGCAGGCCCGTCCCCAGCCGTCGGTCAGGCCTCAGACGCATGTCAGGTCCCCGTCGAGGGTCGGGTCTTGGTCGCATGCCGGGCCGCGGAGCAGTCCAGGTCGGAAGCAGCCGGAGGACTGGGCCAAAGCAGGGAGTCGGGGTCACCGCCACAGCCGTTGCTTCGCACACAGCTTCACAGGTCGCACCTTCGGAGGACACAGGTCGGGTCGCAGATTCGCAGCTGAAGTCGAGCTGCGGCTCGCAGCTCTGGTTGGGTAGGCCGGGCCCCAGCCGCCGGTCGGGGTGAAGGGGCTGGTCGGGTCTCAGGTCGGTTTGGAGCCCAGGTCGGGCCGGGGCGCCGCCCAGGTCATGCAGCATCCGGAGACCGCGCCGCAGCCGTAGTCGTTTCGCAGCCCAGACCAGGTCGGAGCCACAGGTCGAGTCGCGGCCGCCGGAAGCCGCCGCGAGCCGGGGCCCAGGCGGCGCCGCTGATCTCCGCGTTGGTCGGCAGAAACCTCAACTCAAGCCGAGCCGGTGTCGTCGGTGTAGATAGGCAGGTCGAAACATCCACATTGAATTTCTGCAACCACATTGAACTACCGCACCACGCTTCGTTGTTGGAGCCAAAAACAAGAAGAAGAATAATAAGGATAACAACAACTGTGCGCCATTGTTGTCTTTGAAGAAAAATTAAACCAAGTAGAGGCTCAAGCCTCAGTAGCCTCAAGGCAAAAAAGTATTAAAAACCACGTGATAATTCATCAAATATTATCTTTATTCTCCTTCTAAACGTGATTGTTTACTATTTTTCTTTAGTGCCCCGTCTGTGGCTGCTTTAATATTTTTGCCTATTACAAGCAAATATTGTTATTGACATTAATAATCTACAACTTTGGTTTGTCTAGAATAATAGAAAGCCGTTTTGACACGAATCAAAGAAGACAGTTTTTGCTACTAGCTTTTCCTTCTCACAGTTTATGCTTGGCCTCCATATTAGAAATCCATGCATGGATGGCATGGACGACATTGTTTGTGTGTGGTGTTGTTTGGGGAGGAAGGAAGGCGGGGTCGTCTTACCTAATTGTTCTTGGAGAACTACCTAGCTATGTAAAATATTAATTGTCAGTTCCTTCATCCAGCGTGTCAACTCGCATAATTCTTCATAAACAGTAAAAAACAGTCGTTAAGTTCAGACTTGTTGAGTCCCAACTCAGAGTCAGAGTCGACTCAGAGTTGACTCAAATTTTGCTCGAGTCAGAGTTGAGTCGACTCAACTACATGTTTGGGTTGAATCTGAGTTGACTCAACTGGACAACCATTTGGGTCAAGTCAGAATCGGAGTCGGCCTCCATGCTGTGAGTCAAGAGTTGAGTCGACTCAACACTATTTTCTTAACATAAGTGATCACATGACTGACATTTTATAAATTTTCACATCTAATTTTTAAGGATTTCATATTGCTATTTGGTAATAACAGGTAATTCATTATTCTCATATCCACACTAGACCCATGCCTGGATCAGTTGTTAGCAACACAAGTTATGTAAAATATAGTTTAGAAAGCACACACATTTGATAGTTTTTCCGTTTAATCCTAGCAATGACATGCAGAATCATACAGAAAAATGTGTGATTAGGCACAAAATCAGACTTTTTCAACTTTGAAAATGCACACTATCCAAAATTCTACGCTCATTCTCATGCAAAAGGTAATTCTCTCTTAGGAAACCATATCTTTATTTTCTATTTTCTTCCTTCCTTTGGCTAAAACACTAAAAAAAACACGTATCAGCATCAGAAAGAGGGTACCAAAAATCTTATTTTGCACATAAGTCTGAAATGGGTCGAAACGGAAACTAAAAGCTTCAATTATCTGCTTATTTCAAAGCACTATCTTGATTTGTCGTGGTTTGAGAACACCCACTGGTAGATGATAAAACTGCCTTTTTACGGAAAATGGATATCAGTCCTACCTCTTTCGTAGCCTGAGTAATTTCAAACTGTGAAACTGATAAACTGAAAAATATACATAAATCCTCTCACTCACCAAAAACCACCGCCCGCTCTTCAAATTATGATGATGCCGATTATTCTTATTTACCACTCTCACACTAGGTGGGGCATAAACTTCGCCGTGAAAGGGTGTCATGTGGCAGCTTGCCGTTTAATGTGGACAAATGCTCTGTGTTACACATTGGTAACAACAACAGCAGACATGTATATAGACTGGGTGGTGCCCCCTGTCTAGCACTCACAAGGAAAAGGACCTTGGTATTGTGATAGACTCGGATCTGAAGTTTAGTCAGCAGGCAGCAAACGCAGTTTCCAAGGCTACTCGATTGCTGGCAGTCATTAGGAGGTCCTTTACCAACCTGGACCGCTTTCCCTCGACTATACTAGGCACTGGTTCATCCTCTAGTCGAGTACAGGAATGTCGTGTGAGGCCATTCAAGAGAGCAGATCAGAAGTTGATTGAGCGCGTTCAGAGGCATGCTACACAAATGATTCCCACTCTATGGCAGACCCAGTATACAGATAGATTGTGCAATCTGAGACTACCGTCCCTGTACTACAGGCGTCGTTGCGGAGACATGTTGAAAATATTTCAACTACTGCAAGGTGGTGTAGACCGAGATGCGGTCCAGTTTTTTCGCCTCGACCCAAACACACGTACTCAGGGTCATGCTTGGTGGGTGAGTCTGATATAATGCTCCACATTTATTCAGGCACTCCGTACTCAGTCCAGTCAGACACACACTGCCGGCGCACCGGTCCAACACCCCGGCCCGGCTACCGTGGGGCGCCCGCGGGCACGACCGGCAGGGGCGGACTCAGCGCGGGCGAGCGCACACCATCACACCTCCCCTTCCCGGGGGTACCACGGTGTCGGCATCAGCGATTGATAGTCTATATCTCTTGTATCAGTCGCCGTGGTCTATATCTCTTCTATCAGTCGCCGTGGTGCTCTCCTTATGCGGGTCGACCTGCGGAGTGGGTCGGCGGTGTCTGGGCGGCGTGTGTTTGGCGCCGGTAGAGCCAGGGGGCGGCTAGAGGCGGCGCCTAGGCGTGGTGGCGCTGTTATCGGCAGCGCCGGACGCGGTGTTCTTCTCGCCGCCGTCTGCCCGGACCTCTCCGGCTGGTCTGGGGTGACTGTGGTGTACCGTCTTCTCAAGTGGCACCGGTTCCTCTCCACCTCCCCGCCGCCGTCGTCGCACCGCACACGGTATCGTCGGTATGGACGCACCTGAACGATCACGCCGCACCTCTCCCAGCGCCGTGCTCGTGGGTCTTGCACCCGGACGCGTGTTCCAACGAGAATCCTGGGAGGTCCCTGGCGTGACGGTTGTACCTCTCTGCCACCGTCTGATGCAGCTCCTGGCGTTTGGCAGCTACACAGTGTGTCGGCGCCTCCTGGAAGTACGTCCCTGGATGAGCTGGCAGGTTATCGCGTACCGGGCGGCCGTAGACGAGTTGAGCGGGCGAGAACCCGCTGCTACCGGAAGTGTTCCGGTGCTGGAGTATTCCTCGTGTCCAAGCGTCCTGGTTGAGACGTCCCCTGTGGGTACCCCAACAGCGCCTCAGGAGTTTTTTTGTTGCCTTTACCCCACACTCGGCCACACCATTCGATTGTGGATAGTGGGGAGACGATGTGAAGTGTTGCACGTCCCCAGCATGCCTAATAAGGTTCCAATCATCTATGGTATCTAAGGTATCTTTATTCATTCATGGATTTGATCAGAATTGAAGCCGAGTGTACAATTCATATTGGGAAATATAGTCGGCGAGTGGAATATTCTATTCTAGTTTTGGTTGGACGACTGCTAGCACTGTCGTAGTCTGATATGAACCACGCTGTAAGTCTGTGTACCTTTTATGTTTTTTTTTAACCTCTCCTTTGTTATGGTTGCAAAATGACCTTAGTAGTCGGCGCGCCCCTAAACACCAATAATGATGAAAGTCGAGTACGAGCCATGGCCTCTCCATTGGAAATGCACGGTAAAATGGTTTAAACAGAATAACTCAGTAATAAATGGTGACAAGAGCTTTTATTATCACGCCGTTAGGTTTGTCTCATCCTTGCAGCTCTAATGATATGCATTTAACCTAATTTGACCTTGACCTGAAATCAGGTCAAATTCTAGGTTTGACGTGATTTGACCTAGCAAGATGATATTACAGATCATTCGATTCCGCTTGCTGCGAGGATTCCAATGGCCTACTTGTTTTGCTCTAACTTAACCAGCTCAGATGTAATGACTGAAAATCTTTATTTATATATTATCTCTATGGCGATATGTTTTGACCTCTAGTGACCTAGAATGTGACCTGAAAAAGGTTGAAATTTTTTTCGGTAGACTTGGATGTACTCTCCAACGCCGTTTACTTTTTCGCTATCTAGTGTGGTTTTGGAGATCTTAGGGGGCGGGGGGTACCCCCTGTCAATGCGAGAGTGACTCGGACCTCCGTCAATGCGCGTGTTAAACACCTCCCCCCCCACCAGTGTGCCAGAAACTGGTTTTGCGCCACGATGCCGAGTGTACAATTCTTATTGGGAAATATAGTCGGCGAGTGGAATATTCAAGTAATATTTTGAGAGTCAATTAAAACCCTATTACATCCCTCACTTATTTACAGTATAGAAATGAATTTTCCACGAAAATTGTTTTTAGTTCCATACTTTTGATGATTTCATAAACACCAGGGCTATTGAATTCGGCTGAAAAGGCACCACTTGAAAAGTGAGTGGGAAAATAAGTAAAATAATAACACACAGAATCGAGTGAAAATCAAACTTGTTCAGTTGCTGTTCCCCACCCAGCGCCCTGGGATTTGGAAGTGGGCGAACGTGGATCTGAGGCACAATGGGGCGGGTATTAATAACTAGTGTGGGAAATTGAAGCTCCTAACTGCGAAGGAAATGTTTAGAAATCAAATCACAAGATTCAATGGAAATGTGTATCTTCCGTAGCGTCTTCCTACAAATTGTCGGTTGCAGGTATTATTTTACCTTCTTCATACGAGCACCAGGTGATCAGAAATTTTCTTCAAGCAAACAGGAGACACCTAATTAAAAGGACTTCGTTCAGGCGGCACCATCCGTGGCTAGTATTTTTCCACTAACCACATATCTAAAAAAATCCGTTCGAGCTCAGCGTGATCGGGAGCAAGTAGCTGTAAAAAGTAAAACGAAGCTTTTTGTAATATGAGTTTAAAAGTGGTGTTAAAAATGACCATTATCTGCCAAGTTATTTAGCTGAGGATGACTTGACGTCGAAAGCTTCTATTATTGTGCCTACTCTTTCAATATTAATTTAGGTCTAAAATAAAAAATAACTTGGCAGATAATGGTCATTTTTAACACCACTTTTAAACTCATAATAATAATAATAATAATACTGCTACCAACATTACTCCGCCTACTTACTTTTTGTAATTGGTTCTTCTCATCAAAAAAATATATGCAATTTGAAAATGAGTGTTGATATCATGAGGGTCGCCACCTGCAAGAAATGAGGGGGCCGGCCAAATTTCAACCTCATGTGAACAATAAATTTACCACGTTAGGATAAAAAGCTTTTCGAATCTGGGCTCCTCGTTGCGTTCCGCATCGGCTGGTTATAAAAACATCCGATATTCTCCTATTTTGACTGAGATTAGGAATTTTTACCAAAAAAGGGTCCGATGCCGGGTGGAATAAGAGGAAATGTAGTTTCAACCTGGTTTCCTTAGTCAAAGCTCAGTATCCATAGATCCACGCCCGTTGGTTAATGTATGCATAACTTGATACGAGCAACATGTGCCTGCTCCCTGGGCTCGTGCTTGCTGCTGGGGTTGTAGTTTAACAGCCCCTCCAACAGCAAGCGCTGAGCGCAGATCACCGGATGTGACGTCACACCTCGTAGCATGTAACACGGGAAGATTAAATGATTAAATATCCAAATTTGTTGCAAAAAGAGGCAAAGAATCGAAGATGAAATGTTTATTTATTAATTTGGGATAAACTTGATTACCATGTATTCTCACAAATTTGTAAGCGGGAAGTGTCATTAGCAGCAGTTTAACACACGGCCCAAAGGTAAAGGAATTCCTCCACGCCCGTGTAACGTCACTCGGGCGTGAAGGAATCCCTCTTGAATGTACCTTTATGTAAAGGTACCTTGGTAGTTTAATATCTTTAAAGCGTTGGACTTTAAATATTCTCTTCTCTTGCTGCTGGGTGTCACTACTTTAAAGTTTCACTGAGGCGGTTATCTATACATATGCTGGGCCCATACAAGCATTAACATGTTAATTGATGCAATATCGTACGTGGTTTCGTATGTTTCAATGGTTGGTGCTGATTATTTTGCTTTGTGCGGCTAGGAGCGTTCAAACAGCGGGAGCACAATACATTATTGATACATTATACACATTTAGGAATTAGTTTAAAGTCAATTGCTGTATCGTAATGAGACTGAAAAGTAACTCCAAATAAGCCGTTAACCATTCTTTGACCTAAGCCATAGGATTTCAAGATATATTTACATAATATTTCTTATTTCTTGCTGGGACTTACCAGCGAAAAGTCAAGAAAGACAGCTAAGCGATGAGGAACTCCTATGATGCCGAACATCGTCGCTGCACCGTTCAAAAGGGATTAGAAGGGTAACGTCGATTTGAAGACCTTTTTAGGTATAAGGGCTAAAATACAGATATTTTTGTATCATCAATAATAATTCACTCATTATTTTCATTCTTAAAAGAATGTGGCAAAAAGTGGCAAAAACTGGCATAAACTAGTTTATGCCAGCCGGTTTTAACCATGGTAAATACCGGTAAAAACCACCCAGTGGCAAAAACCTGCCAACCCTGGTATAGTGCTGTCTGCTCGCGCCAACTGATCCGCCTATTTGACGGCGTTAGTAAAGGTGTCAGAGCCCGGAATTTTGCCGTGGAATGTGCCGTGACAAAGCGAATCATTGCCCGCGTCGAAACATCGGAGATGCCTCCCTGGGAAATACTCCCACCAGCAACGGACACGACTCTCGCCCAAAGTGCTAAATCGGAAATGAGTCCCTAAGAATTGAAGGCTCTAACTCTTGAGCATATTTCACAATATCATCGACATGCAATGTTCTATACAGATGGGTCGAAGACTGACACTGGGGTAGGTTGTTCATTCGTTAACGGCACAACTTCTCGGACATTTTCCCTTCCCCTCTCGCTTCTGTTTTCACAGCAGAACTGACTGCTATTGACAAAGCTCTGTGTTTTTTTAGATATTTCTGACCAAACAGATTTTGTCATTTTTACTGACTCGCTGAGTAGCATCCAAGCCTTACTGAGTTTTAATTCTAAAGACAATTTTGTTCAGAAGATGCAGCTCCGCTTAACCTGTCTGGCCAAAGATGGTAAAAATGTTACTTTGTATTGGGTGCCCAGCCATGTGGGAATAAAGGGGAACGAGAAGGCGGACGCAGCCGCGAAGCGTGCCTCAAGCCGCCCCTGTACACGCAGGCTACCAATCCCGGCCCGAGACCTACTTCCCCATCTTTCTTTGCACCTTCGAAATTCCTGGTAGCGCTGGTGGATGACGCATACGCACAATAAATTACTATCCAGAGATTGGTGAGTGGCCCTGTTCATCGTGGCGATGCCGGCGCGAAGAGGTGGCACTCTGTCGATTACGCACTGGTCACACCCTGGCGACCCACCGATATCTTCTTTGCGGGGAGGCGAGACCACTCTGCCGACGCTGCCTAGAACCGCTCTCAGCCCGCCACGTACTGGTGTCGTCCCCTGATTATAACCTTGAAAGAGACAGGTACTTTGGCGCTCGAGAACAAGAACTGACATTGATTGATTTGATAGGTAGGAATGCTTATATGATCAGCCAGATCCTCGATTTTCTCAGAGCTATATGTTTCACAGTCATATATGACCCAGGGGTGATTGCTCTGCTCAGGAGTGCAGAGTGTGGAGCTTGCTAGTGAGTGCTGACGTTTTACTGTGGATGTTTAATCTACGTAACCGTTTGTCTGGCCGGTGATGGGGATAGGAACGTGGGAGATTTTCATTTTTACCGAGTGTTTGTCTTACTGCAGAACTAACCACTTGAAACAGACCATAAACATGTATTCAGGAAGAGGTTATTAAAGGCATTGGCCTTAGTTGATCTGGGCGCTATATAACCACTAAGGTTGGTGCGCCCTTAAGCCCCAATAATCAATCAATCAATCAGGGAGCCGCATGCCGATAAGTGGACATTTGTTCACTATCATTAGCCATGAGCAAACAGGATCGGCATAGGCTAGTTATGATCACTCATCATCAGAATGACACCTGACCTCAGTCGAGAAACAGAGATCCATCACGGATAGACACGAGATCGCTCCCCTCCCCTGCCCGTCGTCCTCGTCAGGCCGCCAGAGAAGAACGGAGTCGCTCCCTCCATCGCTCTCCGCCGACGCCCCCGTGAGGCCACCAGAGAAGAAGCAGCACAGGCGCGGCACCGGCAGCCGGGCCGCCGGCCGACCCCCGTCGCACCAGCTCCCACGCCCGAAGAGCATGCAGAGGACCCATCAGACGACCGAGACGCCAAGACCAGCTGACCTCCCCAGTCATCCGTCGCCGGAGCAGCAGAACTCAGCCGCCTTGTTGAGATCGGTATCCCGAGATCAGAACGCCGCGACTAGCTGCCCTCCTCAGTCATCCGACGCCGGAACAGCAGAATCCAGTCCTTGAGTCGAGATCGAGATCGGGTTCTCGAGATCGAGACGCCGTGATTGGTTGTCCTCCTCAGACATCGGTCGCCTAGTCTGACGTTCTCTCTGTTTCAGGTAGTGGTGGGTTAGTCTGACGTTCTCTCTGTTTCAGGTAGTGGTGGGTTAGTCTGAAGTTCTCTCTGTTTCAGATAGTGGTGGGTTAGTCTGACAATCTCTCTGTTTCAGGTAGTGGTGGGTTAGTCTGAAGTTCTCTCTGTTTCAGGTAGTGGTGGTTTACTCTGACGTTCTCTCTGTTTCAGATAGTGGTGGGTTAGTCTGACTATCTCTCTGTTTCAGACAGTGGTGGGTTAGTCTGACTATCTCTCTGTTTCAGATAGTGGTGGGTTAGTCTGACTATCTCTCTGTTTCAGACAGTGGTGGGTTAGTCTGACTATCTCTCTGTTTCAGATAGTGGTGGGTGAGTCTGACGTTCTCTCTGTTTCAGATAGTGGTGGGTTAGTCTGACTATCTCTCTGTTTCAGACAGTGGTGGGTTAGTCTCACTATCTCTCTGTTTCAGATAGTGGTGGGTTAGTCTGACGTTCTCTCTGTTTCAGATAGTGGTGGGTTAGTCTGACTATCTCTCTGTTTCAGATAGTGCTGGGTTAGTCTGACTATCTCTCTGTTTCAGATAGAGCGGGGTTAGTCTGGCTATCTCTCTGTTTCAGACAGTGGTTGGTTAGTCTGACGTTCTCTCTGTTTCAGACAGTGGTGGGTTGGTCTGACGTTCTCTCTGTTTCAGACAGTGGTGGGTTGGTCTGACGTTCTATCTGTTTCAGACAGTGTTGGGTTGGTCTGACGTTCTCTCTGTTTCAGATAGTGGTGGGTTGGTCTGACGTTCTCTCTGTTTCAGATAGTGGTGGGTTGGTCTGACGTTCTCTCTGTTTCAGACAGTGGTGGGTTGGTCTGGCGTTCTCTCTGTTTCCGATAGTGCTGGGTTAGTCTGACTATCTCTCTGTTTCAGGTAGTGGTGGGTGAGTCTGACTATCTCTCTGTTTCAGACCGTGGTGGGTTAGTCTGACGTTCTCTCTGTTTCAGACAGTGTTGGGTTGGTCTGACGTTCTCTCTGTTTCAGATAGTGGTGGGTTGGTCTGACGTTCTCTCTGTTTCAGATAGTGGTGGGTTGGTCTGACGTTCTCTCTGTTTCAGACAGTGGTGGGTTGGTCTGGCGTTCTCTCTGTTTCCGATAGTGCTGGGTTAGTCTGACTATCTCTCTGTTTCAGGTAGTGGTGGGTGAGTCTGACTATCTCTCTGTTTCAGACCGTGGTGGGTTAGTCTGACGTTCTCTCTGTTTCAGACAGTGGTGGGTTGGTCTGACGTTCTCTCTGTTTCAGACAGTGGTGGGTTGGTCTGACGTTCTCTCTGTTTCAGGTAGTGGTGGGTTAGTCTGACTATCTCTCTGTTTGTGGGTTGGTCTGACGTTCTCTCTGTTTCAGACAGCGCTGGGTAGCTGCGGCCGTACGGTGAACACCGGCCATAGTGGGGTGTGCGGGATGGCGGAGCAGCGGCGCCAGGAGTGGATCAAGCTGAACGTGGGAGGCCAGCTCTTCATGACCACCCGCACCACGCTCTCGCAGGACCAGCACTCGTTCCTCTCGCGGCTCTGCCAGAACAACACTGACCTGGACACTACCAAGGTAGCTGGCTGTCCACTGGCTGCTGCCACTGTCAGTCCCACCCCAGCTGAGGTCGCGGCTTTAAGGCCGGAATGCCCAGTGGGCTGCCAACGCACGCACCGACTCCGGGCTATTCTTACACCTGATAAATACCCGCGGCTTTCCTTTATGAAGTTAACTGAAGCGTGATGGTCTTAAGAATGTTTCAGCATGCACGGGAGAGGGGGGTGTTCGGAGCCCCCGCACCAATTTTTCCAAGGTGGCTGATGAACTGCTAGTAGCCGAAAAATCATGCTCGGCCACGTTTGCGAGAATTTAATGGCACGTCGATTGCGGCAAAAGTTTTTAAAATCGGTCGAAAATGCTATGCTTATAGTTTTTTTCAAAGGCAGACCTATATTTGGATTACCGCAATCGCGTTGTCGGACCATTTCGCTTGCATTGGAGACCGATAATAAATAATTGTTGGGGTTTACCGACGCACCAATTGCCAAGGTCAAACGGCGTCGCCAACTCTCACCCTGTTGGAAGGGGTTTGGGGGATCAAATCGGCTTATTCAGAGCCTCCGCCGGAACTTGAACCCGGGCCGGGAGTCTCAGGGGACATGTATGTTTCCACTAAGCCACCCATCCCCGCATTGGAGACCGAATGGTGACATCATAACGCCACATAAGTGGCATGATATGTCAGGCTGACGTCACATGAAGGTCACAGGTCAGAGTCATCCCGCACTTCAAGGCCTTTGACCCCAGTGCTTCCGGTCAATTGGCGTTACCCAGTTTGCCGTTTATTGTGCTATGATGTCATAGTTAAGGTAACTCTGTGTAAAGGTCAAGGTCATTGGTGAAGATAAATCCTCATTTTCCCCAACGGTTGTATAGTGCTAGTTATATTGTACACTATATGGAGGATACCATATTTTGACGTCATAGGTCAATGACCCTGACCCCAAAATTTTAGGAAAGATTATTTGTGACCTTCCCTATATCACCCTGGTTCGCCTTTAGCTTATTCCCGACCCTTTTCAGCATAATTGCGGCATTTTGTAATAGGTCCTTAGCAAGACCAAAATTTGACCTTTATGACCTCGTGTGACCTTGGAGATTTTGACCTACGCCAATGAAAATAGGATATAATGCAGGTCGTTATAGCTTTAAACTTTCTCCAAACTTTGGCATCACAAATCCTAGCACTAGGGATCCAGGGGTTCCACGGGCTTTACCCCTCAAAGGAAGATGATGTATTATTTGCCACCCCCCTCCCCCCCAACAATCCGCTCATGAATCCAAGTGAACTAGGAGCTGGGAAAATCATATGGGATATCAAATCATAATGGGAAAATAGGAGCTGCGAAATCGAACACATAATGCTGATCTACCGTGTACCTCAGATGGTGGTCGTGTACTCAGCGGGGTAGGCACGACCCACTGTCTGGGCTTCTCTGTTGCCCAGGGTAGGCACTACCCACTGCCCGGGCTTCTCTGTTGCTCAGGGTAGGCACTACCCACTGCCCGGGCTGCTCTGTTGCCCAGGGTAGGCACCCACTGCCGGGGTAGGCACTGCCCACTGCCTGGGCTGCTCTGTTGCCCAGGGTAGGCACTACCCACTGCCCGGGTTTCTCTGTTGCCCAGGGTAGGCACTGCCCACTGCCCGAGTTTCTCTGTTGCCCAGGGTAGGCACTACCCACTGCCCGGGTTTCTCTGTTGCCCAGGGTAGGCCTGCCCACTGCCCGAGTTTTCTGTTGCCCAGGGTAGGCACACCTACTGCCCGGCTTTCTGTTGCCCGGGTGGCACACCCACTGCCCGGGCTTCTTTGCCGGGTAGGCACTCCCACTGCCCGGGTTTTCGTTGCCCAGGGTGGCACTACCCACTGCCCGGGTTCGTTGCCCGGTAGGACTACCACTGCCCGGGCTCTTGTTGCCCGGTGGCACTAACCACTGCCCGGGCTTTCTGTTGCCCGGGTAGGCACTACCCACTGCCCGGGCTTTCTGTTGCCCAGGGTAGGCACTCCCACTGCCCGGGGTAGGCACACCCACTGCCCGGGTTTCTCTGTTGCCCAGGGTAGGCACGCCCACTGCCCGAGTTTCTCTGTTGCCCAGGGTAGGCACTACCTACTGCCCGGGCTTCTCTGTTGCCCAGGGTAGGCACTACCCACTGCCCGGGCTTCTCTGTTGCCCAGGGTAGGCACTACCCACTGCCCGGGGTAGGCACTACCCACTGCCCGGGCTTCTCTGTTGCCCAGGGTAGGCACTACCCACTGCCCGGGTTTCTCTGTTGCCCAGGGTAGGCACTACCCACTGCCCGGGCTTCTCTGTTGCCCAGGGTAGGCACTACCCACTGCCCGGGTTTCTCTGTTGCCCAGGGTAGGCACTACCCACTGGCCGGGCTTTTCTGTTTTTTTAGTGGGATTTTAAGACACGGCCCGCTGGGGGGTGCGAAGTCCTTCTCCCCTCCTGGTTTTCCTCCAGATAACGCAAAAACGAAGAGACGCAGAACAACGAAACGTACAGTACCTTATCCCTGGTCAATTTTGCGCATCTGACCAATTTTTTACGTCAAGTCATGTCAGGTCAAGGAGCTATCTAACGTCAAGCGACCCGACCTCGAAACCTAAAATCACGATTTTGAAGCGGCACCTAAGCAGCATCAGCCAACCGATCAGTTTGAAACTCACAATATGATGAGGTCATTAGGGTCTAAAAATCTGTTGTCTCGGAATTTTGATATTGTTGACCTAAGGTGGGGTCAGTATTTTGGTCATCAAATCATGTATTCTTACTACGATCTTGGCCATAAAGTTGAGTTTTTGGACCATCTGAACTGTTAAGGTAATACTAGGTCACAGGAGCATACTGTGATTGTTTTGCCAATGACTTCTCACTGAATTGAGATAAATTTCCGATTTTGCTTGCATTGTGCTTATATTGTCACGGGGAGTCGATTGATATGCAACATGACCATACCAGATCACCCTGTGACCTTGACCTAGCTCGATGTCAGGTTATTTTCACAATTTGACCTAGCAAGGTCAAATTATATATCATTCGATTCGCCACGACGAGAGAAATCCAATGATGCATACGTATTTGCTATAGCTCCGCTGAGTAAAAATCTAGAGGTGGAAACGTACACTGCCCTGTCGTCAGTCTATGGAACATTCTTTGACCTATGCTGACCTCAATATTGACCTGACATAAAAATGCTTCGTATAATTTCTCTTCGTCTCATTAAGAGCTTTCAAACGCCGTCTGTAATTTTCTTTTGTCTTTCCTGGGAAATGAGATACGGAGGGGGCGAAATACGCCCCCAGCGGGGCGCGTCATGCCAGAGTCCCGAGTGGGGCGTGTGTTAATGGATAAAATCCACCCGGTTTTTCATATTTCATTTTGTTATGCCCCCGAGTAAAACTGTTGCCTCTTTTGCCATTCACATCATTTTTAAAGCTACTAAGCTTTGGTATGTAGAATATTTCAAAGTTTGACAGATTTAGTACCATATGGCACCTACTACAACCCGCTGGAAAAGCGCATCGGGAAAATCACTGTACCTCAGCTGCTGACTGTGTACTTGGCTGCTGACTGTGTACTCGGCTGTGTACCTCAGCTGCTGACTGTGTACACGGCTGTGTACCTCAGCTGCTGACTGTGTACCCGGCTGTGTACCTCAGCTGCTGACTGTGTACCCGGCTGTGTACCTCAGCTGCTGACTGTGTACTCGGCTGTGTACCTCAGCTGCTGACTGTGTACTCGGCTGTGCCTCAGCTGCTGACTGTGTACTCGGCTGTGTACCTCAGCTGCTGACTGTGTACCCGGCTGTGTACCTCAGCGCTGACTGTGTACCCGGCTGTGTACCTCAGCTGCTGACTGTGTACCCGGCGGTGTACCTCAGCTGCTGACTGTGTACCCGGCTGTGTACCTCAGCTGCTGACTGTGTACTCGGCTGTGTACCTCAGCTGCTGACTGTGTACACGGCTGTGTACCTCAGCTGCTGACTGTGTACCCGGCTGTGTACCTCAGCTGCTGACTGTGTACCCGGCTGTGTACCTCAGCTGCTGACTGTGTACTCGGCTGTGTACCTCAGCTGCTGACTGTGTACTAGGCTGTGTACCTAGGCTGCTGACTGTGTACCGGCTGTGTACTCAGCTGCTGACTGTGTACCCGGCTGTGTACCTCAGCGCTGACTGTGTACCCGGCTGTGTACCTCAGCTGCTGACTGTGTACCCGGCTGTGTACCTCAGCTGCTGACTGTGTACCCAGCTTGTACCTCTGCTGACTGTGTACCCGGCTGTGTACCTCAGCTGCTGACTGTGTACTTGGCTGCTGACTGTGTACCCGGCTGTGTACCTCAGCTGCTGACTGTGTACTGGCTGTGTACCAGCTGCTGACTGTGTACCCGGCTGTGTACCTCAGCTGCTGACAGTGTACTCGGCTGTGTACCTCAGCTGCTGACTGTGTACTCGGCTGTGTACCTCAGCTGCTGACTGTGTACTCGGCTGTGTACCTCAGCTGCTGACTGTGTACCCGGCTGTGTACCTCAGCTGCTGACTGTGTACCCGGCTGTGTACCTCAGCTGCTGACTGTGTACCCGGCTGTGTACCTCAGCTGCTGACTGTGTACTCGGCTGTGTACCTCAGCTGCTGACTGTGTACCCGGCTGTGTACCTCAGCTGCTGACTGTGTACTCGGCTGTGTACCTCAGCTGCTGACTGTGTACTCGGCTGTGTACCTCAGCTGCTGACTGTGTACCCGGCTGTGTACCTCAGCTGCTGACTGAGTACCCAGCTGTATACCTCAGCTGCTGACTGTGTACCTGGCTGTGTACCTCAGCTGCTGACGGTGTGCTCGGCTGTGTACCTCAGCTGCTGACTGTGTACTCGGCTGTGTACCTCAGCTGCTGACTGTGTACTCGGCTGCGTACCTCAGCTGCTGACTGTGTACCTGGCTGTGTACCTCAGCTGCTGACTGTGTACTCGGCTGTGTACCTCAGCTGCTGACTGTGTACTCAGCTGTGTACCTCAGCTGCTGACTGTGTATTCGGCTGTGTACCTCAGGTGCTGACTGTACCCGGCTGTGTACCTCAGCTGCTGACTGTGTACCCGGCTGTGTACCTCAGCTGCTGACTGTGTACCCGGCTGTGTACCTCAGCTGCTGACTGTGTACTCGGCTGCATACCTCAGCTGCTGACTGTGTGCCCGGCTGTGTAACTCAGCTGCTGGCTGTGTACTGGCTGTGTACCTCAGCTGCTGACTATGTACTCGGCTGTGTACCTCAGCTGCTGACTGTGTACTCGGCTGTGTACCTCAGCTGCTGACTGTGTACTCGGCTGTGTACCTCAACTGCTGACTGTGTACTCGGCTGTGTACCTCAGCTGCTGACTGTGTACTCGGCTGCGTACCTCAGCTGCTGACTGTGTACCTGGCTGTGTACCTCAGCTGCTGACTGTGTACTCGGCTGTGTACCTCAGCTGCTGACTGTGTACTCAGCTGTGTACCTCAGCTGCTGACTGTGTATTCGGCTTGTACCTCAGGTGCTGACTGTACCCGGCTGTGTACCTCAGCTGCTGACTGTGTACCCGGCTGTGTACCTCAGCTGCTGACTGTGTACCCGGCTGTGTACCTCAGCTGCTGACTGTGTACTCGGCTGCATACCTCAGCTGCTGACTGTGTGCCCGGCTGTGTACCTCAGCTGCTGGCTGTGTACTCGGCTGTGTACCTCAGCTGCTGACTATGTACTCGGCTGTGTACCTCAGCTGCTGACTGTGTACCCGGCTGTGTACCTCAGCTGCTGACTGTGTGCTCGGCTGTGTACCTCAGCTGCTGACTGTGTACTTGGCTGTGTACCTCAGCTGCTGACTGTGTACCCGGCTGTGTACCTCAGCTGCTGACTGTGTACTCGGCTGTGTACCTCAGCTGCTGACTATGTACTCGGCTGTGTACCTCAGCTGCTGACTGTGTACTCGGCTGTGCACCTCAGCTGCTGACTGTGTACTCGGCTGTGTACCTCAGCTGCTGACTGTGTACTCGGCTGTGTACCTCAGCTGCTGACTGTGTACTTGGCTGCTGACTGTGTACCCGGCTGTGTACCTCAGCTGCTGACTGTGTACTCGGCTGTGTACCTCAGCTGCTGCCTGTGTACTCGGCTGTGTACCTCAGCTGCTGACTGTGTACTTGGCTGTGTACCTCAGCTGCTGACTGTGTACTCGGCTGTGTACCTCAGCTGCTGACTGTGTACTCGGCTGTGTACCTCAACTGCTGACTGTGTACTCGGCTGTATACCTCAGCTGCTGTGTACTCGGCTGTGTACCTCAGCTGCTGACTGTGTACTTGGCTGCTGACTGTGTACCCGGCTGTGTACCTCAGCTGCTGACTGTGTACTCGGCTGTATACCTCAGCTGCTGACTGTGTACCCGGCTGTGTACCTCAGCTGCTGACTGTGTACTCGGCTGTGTACCTCAGCTGCTGACTGTGTACCCGGCTGTGTACCTCAGCTGCTGACTGTGTGCTCGGCTGTATACCTCAGCTGCTGACTGTGTACTCGGCTGTGTACCTCAGCTGCTGACTGTGTACTCGGCTGTGTACCTCAGCTGCTGACTATGTACTCGGCTGTGTACCTCAGCTGCTGACTGTGTACCCGGCTGTGTACCTCAGCTGCTGACTGTGTGCTCGGCTGTGTACCTCAGCTGCTGACTGTGTACTTGGCTGTGTACCTCAGCTGCTGACTGTGTACCCGGCTGTGTACCTCAGCTGCTGACTGTGTACTGAATGTGTACCTCAGCTGCTGACTGTGTACTCGGCTGTGTACCTCAGCTGCTGACTGTGTACTCGGCTGTGCACCTCAGCTGCTGACTGTGTACTCGGCTGTGTACCTCAGCTGCTGACTGTGTACTCGGCTGTGTACCTCAGCTGCTGACTGTGTACTTGGCTGCTGACTGTGTACCCGGCTGTGTACCTCAGCTGCTGACTGTGTACTCGGCTGTGTACCTCAGCTGCTGCCTGTGTACTCGGCTGTGTACCTCAGCTGCTGACTGTGTACTTGGCTGTGTACCTCAGCTGCTGACTGTGTACTCGGCTGTGTACCTCAGCTGCTGACTGTGTACTCGGCTGTGTACCTCAACTGCTGACTGTGTACTCGGCTGTATACCTCAGCTGCTGTGTACTCGGCTGTGTACCTCAGCTGCTGACTGTGTACTTGGCTGCTGACTGTGTACCCGGCTGTGTACCTCAGCTGCTGACTGTGTACTCGGCTGTATACCTCAGCTGCTGACTGTGTACCCGGCTGTGTACCTCAGCTGCTGACTGTGTACTCGGCTGTGTACCTCAGCTGCTGACTGTGTACTCGGCTGTGTACCTCAGCTGCTGACCATGCCGCACCGCCGGTAGGACGAGCAGGGAGCGTTCCTGATTGACCGCGACCCGCGCTACTTCGCGCCTGTGCTCAACTTCCTGCGGCACGGCAAGCTGATTATGGACCGCGACATGGCTGAGGAGGGCATGCTGGAGGAGGCCGAGTTCTACAACATCACCGGACTCATCCAGCTGATCAAGGAGCGCATCGCCACCAGGTGAGGCCGGCTCCAGCGGCGACATTGGAGGCAGGTGCCTGGACCGCGCTGGTGTCCGTGGTCGCAGCTCCAGCTCGGCCACTCGCCCTGTACGCACCCCCGGCCACTCGCCCTGTACGCACCCCGGCCACTCGCCCTGTACGCACCCCGGCCACTCGCCCTGTACGCACCCCCGGCCACTCGCCCTGTACGCACCCCAGCCACTCGCCCTGTACGCACCCCCGGCCACTCGCCCTGTACGCACCCCCGGCCACTCGCCCTGTACGCACCCCGGCCACTCGCCCTGTACGCACCCCGGCCACTCGCCCTGTACGCACCCCGGCCACTCGCCCTGTACGCACCCCAGCCACTCGCCCTGTACGCACCCCCGGCCACTCGCCCTGTGCGCACCTCCGGCCACTCGCCCTGTACGCACCCCGGCCACTCGCCCTGTACGCACCCCGGCCACTCGCCCTGTACGCACCCCCGGCCACTCGCCCTGTACGCACCCCAGCCACTCGCCCTGTACGCACCCCCGGCCACTCGCCCTGTACGCACCCTCGGCCACTCGCCCTGTACGCACCCCAGCCACTCGCCCTGTACGCACCCCGGCCACTCGCCCTGTACACACCCCGGCCACTCGCCCTGTACGCACCTCCGGCCACTCGCCCTGTACACACCGCACTGGAGTGACTCATGGGTCACCCCTGTGCGGTGGCTCTAGCGCTGTGGGCTGGCTTTCAGAGTGGGAAAGTGGCTAGAATTTCAGGACATGCACTCATGCACGCTGATGGGTGGCTGCGATCTCTACGGCGGGTGTGGCTGTGAGTAGGCAGGGTGGACTGCGGTGGTGTGGGTAGACAGAGTGGACTGCAAGTGTGTGGCTGTGGGTAAAAAATGAGGACTGTGGGTGTGGCTGTAGGTAGACAGGGTGACTTGCGTTGGCTGACGCTGTTCTGTACCGCAGGGACGCCAGCCAGGAGGCGCCGCCCAAGAAACACGTCTACCGGGTGTTGCAGTTTCATGAGAACGAGCTGACCTCTCTGATGTCGTTCATGAGTGACGGCTGGCAGTTCGAGCAGGTGGGTCCGAACGGAACACTCGAGCCCCTGTCCGACCGACCAACTCGGTGGAGTTACGCCCAGAACAATACTCTACTGCTTGGACAAGAGTACACCACAGCTGAGACACAGGTTCCCCACAGCTGAGACACGGGTACCCCACAGCTGAGACACAAGCACGACATGGTGAGACACGGTTACCCCACAGCTGAGGCACGGGTACCCCACAGCTGAGGCACGGGTACCCCACAGCTGAGACACGGGTACCCCACAGCTGAGACTCTCCCCACAGCTGAGACACAGGTACCCCACAGCTGAGCATGGTTACCCCACAGCTGAGACACGGTTACCCCACAGCTGATGCACGAGTATACCACAGCTGAGACACGGTTACCCCACAGCTGAGAATCGAGTACCCCACAGCTGAGACACGGTTACCCCACAGCTGAGACACGGGTACCCCACAGCTGAGGCACGGGTACCCCACAGCTGAGACTCAAGTACCCCACAGCTGAGACACGGGTACCCCACAGCTGAGACACGGTTACCCCACAGCTGAGACACGGGTACCCCACAGCTGAGACCAGTACCCCACAGCTGAGACACTAGCACCGCATGGTGAGACATGGTTACCCCACAGCTGAGACTCGAGTACCCCACAGCTACTCGACAACATCAGTAAATGTTTCGGTCCAGTCCCACCGCACAAAAAAAATTGTAAAAGGAGTCATCAACTGTTATGATCTGAGAGGAGTCTCTGAGGATGAGATTGTGGACGGCCTGAACGAGTTCGGAGTGATTTCTGCCAGAAAGATGAAAGTAAAAGACAAAGGTGAACTTAGGCAAACAAACACAACTATACTCACATTCGACACCACAGACTTACCAGAACACATCTTTGTAGGCTATGAGAAAGTCCGCGTCCGCGCTTTTGTGCCCAGCCCCATTCGCTGTTACCGATGCCACCGGTACGGTCACACTTCCACCTCATGTAAAGGCAAGGCACGATGTGGCAGGTGCGGTTCAGAGCAACACGAGAAGAGCGAATGTTCAGAAACACACCCAAAATGTGTCAACTGTGGTGAAGGACACGAAGTGACAGACCGAGATTGTAAAACCCTAAAGAAAGAAAAAGAAATAATGTCTCTCATGGTTTCGAGGCGAATCTCGTTCCGAGCGGCCAAGGAGGCCTACGAGGCCGCCCACCCGCAAAGAACGTATGCCCAGACTGCTTCCCGGGGCGCCTCCGCTCGCTCCCGTTCAGATGACGGCTGAAGATCTCCTTCGCTCGTTGACTGGGACCGACTTTGTCCGTGTAGCGAGAAAGCTGGGGCTGGTGTTTTCACACCAGCCTGCCGCCCCGGTGTCTCAACAGGAGGCGGCTCCCCCGCCACCCCCTGCCACGGGTGGGGCGGACAGACGGGAGCAAGGACTTGCTCCTGTCCCTGATGTCCCGCCTGCAGACGGCGGTGACCCGGGGAGCAATACCCCTCTCCTATCCGAGCCTTCGGCAGAGGCGGGAGAGCGGACGTTGGTGGGTTCGAGGGGTAGGCCCGCCGCCGCCGGACCCCGCGGCCTAAGATCGCCGGTTATACCGCCAAAAGGCGCTGCGGATCCCATGCCACCACCTCACCGGCCTGCTCTGGCACCGTCTGCCTCATCGGTGGCGGCTGTCCGGAAAACGTTCGAGGTTGCGCCCAAAGTGACCGAGGGGAACCGTGGAAGATCCCCCACAAAACGTCCGTCTGCCGGAACTCCCCCTGGCCAGCCGCAGTCATCCCGTGCGCGTGCAGCCTCTGCCAAAGCTGGCAGATTTCCTCCTCCCAATCGCCTAAAGCAGGGAGGACCACCGGGGGATTTCGAGGGAGAACCCACGGGATCAGCAACCCGCGGAAGTAACCCCTCTCTCCAGCTCGCAGTAGACTAGGCCCGTTTGCCGTTGCCCTTTTTACTTAAATGACACATATTTTACAATGGAACTGTCAAGGCCTTCGCTCAAACTTCTAGGACCTGCAAAACGTTTTATCTGCTTACAATCCGTCTGTTGTGTGCCTCCAGGAGACAAAGTTGCGCCCAGGTGGTAACTTTTCAATTCGACAATATAGTATATTCCGAAAAGACGTGTTTAGTACCACAATAGCATACGGTGGAGTGATGTTAGCTGTCCACACATCCATACCATGTCATCAAATCACTTTAAGAAGTACTCTGCAGGCTGTAGCAGCCCGGGCCGACTTGGGTTTATGAAGCTAACCGTTTTTTCCATTTATTTACCACCAGGAGGCAACACAGACATCAGCAGTTTAAACAACCTTGTTGATCAGCTCCCAACTCCTTACATGCTATTGGGTGACTTCAACGCCCACAACGCCGCATGGGGAGAGACTGGAGGCCGTACGTGAGCCGGAGGTCGAACACCTGAACGCTTCCTCCACCTAAACTCTCTATGCCTTTTGAACACCGGCAGCCCCACCCACGTATCTCTTCCATCCGGAAATTCTTCTGCTATAGATCTTTCAATTTGCACACCGTCTCTCCTAGCCCAGCTCCGATGGGAACCTCTAGATGACCCACACGGTAGCGACCACTTCCTTATTATCATCTCCCAAACCCGGACATCCGTCCGCGGAACAAATGTTCCACGATGGAACACGCGGCGCGCGGACTGGACTGGTTTTGAGATTACGTGCAGTCTGGTAGACCATTCTCCGGAGACCTCGGCAACCGACTGCATAAGGGACTTTAACAACATGATCCTGGAGCCTGCAAAGATCTTTATACCCATGACCTCTGGCAAATTCAAGCGAACACCTGTTCCGTGGTGGAATCCTGAGTGCAAGCAGGCCATTTTAAGTAGGAAGCGGGCTTTTAGAGTTTTTAGGAGGAGTACGACAACCATGACTCTTATAGCCTTCAAGCGTGCCCGAGCACTCGCTCGCCGCATTGTGTTAAATGCCAAGCGGAGGTGGTGGGTGGAGTATGTGTGTACCGTGAATAGATTTACACCAACTACACAGGTTTGGACCAGAGTAAAACAACTTCAGGGTAGGTCACAATCCACATCCACACCCGTATTAGATGATAATGGCATCAAAATAACTGACACAAAAGAAGTATCGAACCGTATGGCGGCAGCCTTCAGCATGTAGCTCTCATGTCCAGGATGATAGTTTCAGGCGCTTACGCGGACGAGCAGAGAAAACAAATGTTAACTTCGGACATAACCATTCTGCCTCATACAATGTTCCATTTACAATGCGTGAACTGAAAGGAGCACTTCGTTCTGTTAGGCCAGTTTCACCTGGCCCTGACACTATTCGAAATGAAATGCTTTCCCATCTTCCTGACAGCTCATTAGCATCTCTACTTCACATCTTCAACCACATCTGGGTAAAACATGACTTGCCCGAGCAATGGCGAGACGCGGTTGTTGTCCCCATACTGAAGCCTGTTAAGGAAGGTGACTCGCCTGGGGACTACCGCCCAATTTCACTGACCCCTTGTGTCTGCAAGCTGCTGGAGAAGATGGTTAACCTCCGCCTCATGTCTTTTTTGGAGACCAATAATCTTCTGTCGAACATTCAATGCGGATTCCGGAGGGGTCGAAGCACCATTGACCACCTCTTAGCTTTAGACTTGTCCATCCGGAAAGGCTTCAGCAGAAAGCAGCACACAATTGCCGTCTTTTTGACATTGAGCGAGCATTCGATCTTACCTGGAGGCGCGGTATCCTGCAGAAGGTCTTCGATCTAGGTGTGCGAGGTCACCTGGGATGGTTTCTGTCCAATTTTCTTAAGAACAGACGTTTTCGATACCGCGTTGGCACATCAGAATCTGATGAATACACACAAGAAAATGGAACACCGCAAGGCAGCGTCCTCTCTGTTGTGCTGTTCGCAATTGTAATCAACGACATAGCAGATGGTATCCCTCCGAATATAAACACAGCCCTCTTTGTCGACGATTTTACTATTTGGGTCACGACATCATCCACACCATTGGCCGTGAGGCAGTTGCAGATTGCTCTGGTTAAGTTGGAGCGATGGAGCGGACAGAATGGTTTGAAGTTCTCAATGCAAGAAACAAAATGTATACATTTTTGTCGTAAACGAAATGATTGCACTGATCCTGTCCTAACAATGTATAAACAAGCCATAGCTATAGTAGAACAAACCCGCTTTCTCGGTGTAATCATTGATAGGAAATTAACATACGTACCACATTTCAAGGATCTAAGGGATAGATGTTTCAAAGCCCTAAATATCTTTAAAGTTTTGACCAAGCTCAAGTATGGCGCGGACCAGAAAACCCTCCTTATGTTATATAGATCTTTGGTCCGATCTAAAATAGAATTTGTTTCCATAGCATATGATGCCGCCACGGAAAGCTCTAAACGCATGCTGGACACAGTTCATTATCACGCCATCAGGATAATAATCGGTGCTTTTCGCACATCTCCCACCTCCAGTATGCTCGTGGAGGCAAGTGAGATGCCGTTGGACCTAAGGCGCAGAATGCATGGCATGCAGTATGCCCTAAAACTTTTTCAGTTCCCAAATCACCCAACCTTCCGAAGGTTGTTCTCACATGAACAACGGCGTCAAATTGAACACTCTCCTCAGTATGCCCGGCACGCAGATTACAGGATAGCTAGCTGGCTTGATGATGCCCAAGTTAACTTGGAACACTTGTGTTTCAGCTGTGCGGTGCCTGTGTTTTAGCTATGGGGTGCCTGTGTTTGAGCTGTGGGGTGCCCGTGTTTGAGCTGTGGGGTGCCTGTGTTTCAGCTGTGGGGTGCCTGTGTTTCAGCTGTGCGGTGCCTGTGTTTCAGCTGTGGGGTGCCTGTGTTTCAGCTGTGGGGTGCCTGTGTTTCAGCTGTGGAGTGCATGTGTTTCAGCTGTGGGGTGCCTGTGTTTCAGCTGTGTGGTGCCTGTGTTTCAGCTGTGGGGTGCCTGTGTTTCAGCTGTGGGGTGCTTGTGTTTCAGCTGTGGGGTGTCTGTGTTTCAGCTGTGGTGTTCCTTTGTTTCAGCTGTGGGGTGCCTGTGTTTCAGCTGTGGAGTGCCTGTGTTTCAGCTTTGGTGTGTCTGTGTTTCAGCTGTGGTGTTCCTTTGTTTCAGCTGTGGTATGCCTGTGTTTCAGCTGTCGTGTGCCTGTGTTTCAGCTGTCGGCTGCCTGTGTTTCAGCTGTGGGGTGCCTGTGTTTCAGCCGTGGGGTGCCAGTTTTTCAACTGTGTGGTGATTGTGTTTCAGCTGTGGAGTGCATGTGTTTCAGCTGTGGGGTGCCTGTGTTTCAGCTGTGGAGTGCCTGTGTTTCAGCTTTGGTGTGTCTGTGTTTCAGCTGTGGTGTTCCTTTGTTTCAGCTGTGGTATGCCTGTGTTTCAGCTGTGGTGTGCCTGTGTTTCAGCTGTGGGCTGCCTGTGTTTCAGCTGTGGGGTGCCTGTGTTTCAGCCGTGGGGTGCCAGTTTTTCAGCTGTGTGGTGCTTGTGTTTCAGCTGTGGAGTACATGTGTTTCAGCTGTCGTGTGCCTGTGTTTCAGCCGTGGGGTGCCTGTGTTTCAGCTGTGGAGTGCCTGTGTTTCAGCTGTGGAGTGGCTGTGTTTCAGCTTTGGTGTGTCTGTGTTTCAGCTGTGGTGTTCCTTTGTTTCAGCTGTGGTATGCCTGTGTTTCAGCTGTCGTGTGCCTGTGTTTCAGCTGTGGGCTGCCTGTGTTTCAGCTGTGGTGTTCCTTTGTTTCAGCTGTGGTATGCCTGTGTTTCAGCTGTCGTGTGCCTGTGTTTCAGCCGTGGGGTGCCTGTGTTTCAGCTGTGGGGTGCCCGTGTTTCATCTGTGGAGTGCCTGTGTTTCAGCTGTGGGGTGCCCGTGTTTCAGCTGTGGGGTGCCTGTGTTTCAGCTGTGGGCTGCCTGTGTTTCAGCTGTGGTGTTCCTTTGTTTCAGCTGTGGTATGCCTGTGTTTCAGCTGTCGTGTGCCTGTGTTTCAGCCGTGGGGTGCCTGTGTCTCAGCTGTGGAGTGCCTGTGTTTCAGCTGTAGGGTGCCTGTGTTTCAGCTGTAGTATGCTTTTTTCAGCTGTCGTGTGCCTGTGTTTCAGCTGTGGGGTGCCTGTGTTTCAGCTGTCGTGTGCCTGTGTTTCAGCTGGTGCCGATTGGTAGTCAGTACAACTACGGAACTAATGATCAGTCGGAGTTTCTGTGCGTGGTGTCGCGGGAAGTGGCGGCCGGCCAGACCAACGGCACCGAGCCTTCGGACAAAGCCAAGGTGAGGCCGCACCCACCACCACAAACAGCCTGTCACTGTCAGCCGGTAAATCAATTACACGATAAAGGTCATTCGAATTGGGAGCAGGTGAAATTGGCTAAAAATGCATATTTGACGTTTGACCCAGCAAGGGCAAACTTCAAGTATGGATCACGTATAGATTTTTGGATGTGTGAATGTGAACGACCTGCATGTGTGTGTGTGTGTGTGTGTGTGTGTGTGTGTGTGTGTGTGTGTGTGTGTGTGTGTGTGTGTGTGTGTGTGTGTGTGTGTGTGTGTGTGTGTGTGTGTGTGTGTGTGTGTGTGTGTGTGTGTGTGTGTGTGTGTGTGTGTGTGTGTGTGTGTGTGTGTGTGTGTGTGTGTGTGTGTGTGTGTGTGTGTGTGTGTGTGTGTGTGTGTGTGTGTGTGTGTGTGTGTGTGTGTGTGTGTGTGTGTGTGCGTGTGTGCGTGTGCGTGTGCGTGTGCGTGTGCGTGTGTGTGTGCGTGTGTGTGCGCGCTGAAAAGCGTTGAGCGGGCGCCTTGCTGTGTTGCAGATGCTGTTGCAGAAAGCTAGTCGTATGTGAAGCGGCGGCCGCCGCTGCTGTGCCTTAGTGACGTCAGCCGTGCGGGGGCCTGGCTGCGGTGCCCACCTACAGACTCTCGCCCTGCTGCAGCATCATCTGACGGCTGTTGGAGCGCGGCCGTCTCTGTGGGCTGCGGCACCAGCCCGGGCCGTGCACCAGACGCTTCCAGCTGCACTTTTGTACCAACTCCGCCTGACGAGGCGTATATCTGTGTTTTTATAGGCTTGATGTTTGTATATATTGCTGTTTTTACCGAGCTTACCGCTGTGAATTGTGAGCGTACTTTTCACTTGATTGGTGTCGGATGTGTTTTGGCTCCTGTGTAGGGCGTGCAGGGGCCACCTGCTGCTGTCGGCGGACCTGCGTGTATCCTGCTTCAGACGCCGCCTCACACGGCCCCGGAGGCTGCGCCTTCTCTCCGCTTGTTACCGCAGCCTGACTACCGCACCCACCACCCTACCACCCGGCCCGGCCCGGCACCCCCACCACCCTACCACCCTACCACCCGGCCCGGCCCGGCACCCCCACCACCCTACCACCCTACCACCCGGCCCGGCCCGGCACCCCCACCACCCTACCACCCTACCAGCCGGGCCGGCAACACCCTCCCACCGGGCCCGGCGCGCCAGTTGAGCCCTCAGCTGGTGAGCCGCGCGCCTGAAGCTACGCCACGCACCAGCTGCCGAACGCCTCGCAGGCTCTGTTTTGTTTGGCTGCTGGTTTGCTGAAGGTTTGCTTTGTTTTGTCTGGTTGATTTCGAGTCCCGGAGTGTAGTTTGTGGCCTATGATCCGTATGATATGATCCAGTTGCCACTGGCTTGGCAGCAGCGTTTCTGGTTGGACGGCGGCCCTGGGGCTGGTGGGGTTGAATGCCAGCCACCAGTGGAGGCCGCTGGTACACCCTCGGACGGCGGGTGGCTGGGGTGGTTTGGCCTGACTTCCCGTTGGCTACCGCCTGGGAGCCCTCCAGCTGCCAGTGGACCCTGAGAAGTCGCTGCTGACGGAGCGCTGCCTTACACCAGCTGCGACACGGCGCGCCGCCGCGCTCCCTGCTGCTGTACAAGCTCCGCACCGTACCGAACAGACCGAATTCTGCCGCCCGGCCCGGCCCGGCGGACACGGGCAGCTGTGGTAGGGCTCCTTTTTCGGTCTGAACGGCCCTGTGGCTGGTCAGAGGTGAGCTTCTTCCTGGCACGTCGCCACGCTGAAACCATTACATTTGCGTTATCATCGACCAAGTGAAGGAGAAGACAAGTCAGGGCATTAGTAGAGGGATCAGTTGGTTTGGTCGTCGTTTGAGCCGGTGCGGCTGGAATGGGAAGCCAGGAATGGTATACTTTACCGGGGTGGGCCAGCGACTGCCGTTCTGATACCGTACCAGACTTGTTGCCCAAACTCCCTCCGCTCCCTCGCCCCCTTTTTCTAGTTTTCCGTTCATCTAGCGAAAAAGGTCAGTGTTTGTTATTTCTCCATTCTTCCCTCGAAAAAAATCAGCTATGCACATTCTAGAACACGGGTACCTCAGTCTCAAGAGTAGTGAGTTAGTGGTATAATCGGTAAAACATCTTGGTGAAACATTCTTTCACGAAACAATGGGTGAACGAAAGGGGGCAGGTACCAACAAAGAAATCGGAGAATTGTTTCTGGCTAGTGTTTTATTTGACCTGTAGATCGGGAAATGTAGAATATTTGGAGTAGAACAAGACCACTACCTGCGATTGGCCGCAGCGCCTGCGGTCTGCACGCCTGCGCCGACCTGCCTTGCAGACAGCTGGCTGCGGCGCCCTGCCTTGCAGACAGCTGGCTGCGGCGCCCTGCCTTGCAGACAGCTGGCTGCGGCGCCCTGCCTTGCAGACAGCTGGCTGCGGCGCCCTGCCTTGCAGACAGCTGGCTGCGGCGCCGTGTGCTGTGGGAGCCGTGCTGCCTGGCCGACCTGCCTCAGTGAGCCGGGCCACTGCCATCTGTGGCGCCGCCGGAGTCTCGCCGTGCAGCGCCGGGCTAGCCTGTTCCGATCTGGGGCTGCTGGGACTGGCGGGCTTCCGGTGGCATGCGGCGCCGCCCGGCCTGTTGCCTGTAGGTACACACACAGCTGCCGCCAGTCCCGCTTAGTACATTGTTCACTGGCGCCACCGCAAGCACATTGGCTCTCCAGTTAATTCCCTATATATATATATATATATATATATATATATATATATATATATATATATATATATCACACACTGCGTACCACAGGACAGGACCTGTGGTACGCAGCGTGTGACGGAAGGCCGCCTGTCCTGTGGTACGCAGTGTGTGACGGAAGGCCGCCTGTCCTGTGGTACGCATTGTGTGACGGAAGGCGGTCCTGTCCTGTGGTACGCAGTGTGTGACGGAAGGCCGCCTGTCGTGTGGTACGCAGTGTGTGACGGAAGGCCGCCTGTCCTGTGGTACGCAGTGTGTGACGGAAGGCGGTCCTGTCCTGTGGTACGCAGTGTGTTACGGAAGGCGGTCCTGTCCTGTGGTACGCAGTTTGTGACGGAAGGCGGTCCTCTCCTGTGGTACACAGTGTGTGACGGAAGGCGGTCCTGTCCTGTGGTACGCAGTGTGTGACGGAAGGCCGCCTGTCCTGTGGTACGCAGTGTGTGACGGAAGGCGGCCGCCTGTCCTGTGGTACGCAGTGTGTGACGGAAGGCGGCCGCCTGTCCTGTGTTACGCAATGTGTGACGGAAGGCCGCCTGTCCTTGTGGTACGCAGTGTGTGACGGAAGGCCGCCTGTCCTGTGGTACGCAGTGTGTGACGGGAGGCGGCCTGTCCTGTGGTACGCAGTGTGTGACGGAAGGCCGCCTGTCCTATAGTACGCAGTGTGTGACGGAAGGCGGCCGCCTGTCCTGTGGTACGCAGTGTGTGACGGAAGGCGGCCGCCTGTCCTGTGTTACGCAATGTGTGACGGAAGGCCGCCTGTCGTGTGGTACGCAGTGTGTGACGGAAGGCCGCCTGTCCTGTGGTACGCAGTGTGTGACGGAAGGCGGTCCTGTCCTGTGGTACGCAGTGTGTGACGGGAGGCGGCCGCCTGTCCTGTGGTACGCAATGTGTGACGGAAGGCCGGCTGTCGTGTGGTACGCAGTGTGTGACGGAAGGCCGCCTGTCCTGGTATGCACTGTGTGACGAAAGGCCGCCTGTCCTGTGGTACGCAATGTGTGACGGAAGGCCGCCTGTCGTGTGGTACGCAGTGTGTGACGGAAGGCCGCCTGTCTCTGGTATGCAGTGTGTGACGGAAGGCCGCCTGTCCTGTGGTACGCAATGTGTGACGGAAGGCCGCCTGTCGTGTGGTACGCAGTGTGTGACGGAAGGCCGCCTGTCCTGGTATGCACTGTGTGACGGTAGGCCGCCTGTCCTGTGGTACGCAGTGGGTGACTGGGGATGGCCGCCTGTCGCGCCTGCTTTACAAGTCAAGCCTCCATTGTGCTTTTGCAGGACTCCAGAAATCAGTCTATCCCGACCTTGCACTTGAATGAGCCTCGTACTAGTTTTTGTAATGTTTTGTAAATTGAGGTTGGCTGGGCCTTTATCCTCGTCTTCCTTCTGATGCGGAGCGCCGTAGTATGGCGCCGTGGTTTTGCGCAGTGCTGCTGGTAAATTTCCCGCGGCGTAAAAGGAGCCAGTCAGATGGCATCAGTCAATCACTATGGCACAAGTGTATCTGAGCGAGAGTCCCTGCATCGAGCCAGGGGCCTGTGCCCTTTTTGGTAGTTGCTGGGCAGGGTGGAAGCCGCTCATCCCTAATCTCTCAGTTGTTTCAGAGTTCGGGGCGGCATATTGTTCTAGCAGGAGCCTCGATCTTGTCCCTTGCCGTTCCTATTATCAACTACGAGGGTCCAGCGGGGCGGAGGAAGTGTGACAGGCCCCAGATACTGCGCCGCACTGCCTCATCGTCAGCTCACTGTGTCGCTATGTGCATACAAATGCCTGTGTGTGCTCGTATAATACACTTTGTGATACATCAAATCCAAATCGTGTGACTCGAACCGCTGAGTTCTGTGCGTCTGTGTTTACAAGCAGTAGCCCTGTTCCAGCTGTCAGCACAGTTTTGTCAGCACCAATCAGCGGGCCGCGTTGCGCCTACGTCACAGGATTGTAGCTTCTTCTCGGGAACTTGGTTCTAGAGGTTTTACGGGCTGACGGCCTGCTGTTGTGCTGATGAAAAATAGCAAGTGCACGAAGTGGCAGCCTAATATTTTTTTAATGGTATAAAGGTTGAAGTTCCCTTTGCTTAGCACAAACCAAAGGCGATTATGGCGCTGATATTTCTTTTCTGGAGGAGATGCTAGAGGTCCTGCTGACAAAACTGTGCTGACAGCTGGAACAGGGCTAGTATCTGTATATTGTGTCCACCCGATGAGTTGGTTGCCAGATGAGCTTGAGCTGGATAGTGCAGTTGCGGCTCAGGACGGCACCACAGCTCTTGTTGGCGAGCTGAGAGCCGGGCACCGGAGGTTTTAATCGAGAGGTTTAACCCTCGCCCCACCGGGGGCCATCGATGCCCCCTAAGGTTTTTTCGAGATAGCAGGAAAACGACGAAACGCAGGACCGCGGTTGAGGGCTCTATCTCTCACCCAATCATTTTCACACCATCCCTGAAATTTTTACCCCGGGTCACCCAAGGTCAGGTCACCAGGCGAGGTCAACTAAGGTCACCTCACTTCAACTTTTGTGCTCTATAAGAGCTACGTTTCTCAGTCTATCGATTTAAAACTTCCTACACTTCATGGCCCCCGCCAGGGCCTACAAGGTGTATATCCGGGATTTTTTATTTCGTCACCTAAGGTCAGGTCACGAGGTGACCTCTCCCATTGAAAAACCCCTCAGGGGACCGATCTTCACTTGCCGGATTCGCCCGGCAAGTAAAGATTTGAGCAACGGGGTGTGACGCGCCCGGAACGGGGACTTTGCGATATGGATCTCGACCTCTACTTCGATATCCGCTCAAAGACTATTGCAGCTGAGCATTGACCGCCTCACTGAATGGAGCATCTTAAACGGATTTAAGTTCTCAACAAATAAAACTACATGTGTTCATTTCTGTAGACGTAATAGATACTGTCCAGAGATCAACCTCCACTTGTATAGCAATCGAATTCCAGTAGCAGCAGAGACAAAGTTCCTTGGAGTTACTTTTGACAAGCGTCTGACCTACACTTCCCACATTCGCAGTGTTAGAAACAAGTGTATGAAACGTATCAACATCCTGAAAATGGTGTCACGTACTTCGTATGGCGCTGACAGAAGCTCGCTTTTACGCCTTTACCATGCCCTCATCAGATCTGTTTTGGACTACGCTAGTGTTGTTTATGACGGAGCGCTGACCAGCGTCAAGCAGCCGCTGGACGCGGTACATCATGCATGTATCCGAGTGGCGACAGGCGCATTTCGCACATCTCGTAGAGCGAGTTTACTCGTAGACGCAAATGAGCCCCCTCTGGACCTCAGCCGCAAGCGACTTACATTGTTGTACGCCAGTAAAATGAAGCAGTACCCAAAACACCCCACACACAAATTTGTTTATTTGTTTATTAAACATAATCACCAACAGGCTGATGCCCACTAACAGGTGAAGTCAGGTATTAAAACTCTCACCAAAAACTAACACATACACATAAACATGTCCGAAACACCCTAGTGCTAAAAACATACAAATGAGTAAAATGGGTGCTGTAAAAATAAAGTTACTAAAATAGTTTGAGCTCATTCCCTCTTCATATATTTGGTGCACATATACCTTGGTGACCTCACACTCTTAGGTCCCTTATGTACTCCACAACGCGAGCTCTAAAAATGCTATAGGTATCAACAAAAAAACCGGAGTTGATCATGGTCAAAAACCTATTAGCAGATTTTGGTATCCGGCACAGAAACCCCGAGGCAACCGTGTTTACACGGCCGCGTGGCTCGGCGAAAAGTCGCAGGTTGCGGGTCGAGCCGGGTGGAACATGAAGGCCAAAACAGTTCAGAAGAGTTTGAGAGGAAATTTTTGAGGAAAATATTGCTTTCAGAAACAGAAGATCGTGTTGAACTCTCCCTGCAGCAAGAGACTGGACGCCGAAATGCCGAAGAAGTGAATGGTAATTCAAAGTGCCGCAAGACTGAGAAGTATGAGAATTTAGCCACATCAAGAATTTGTGTTGTACCCGCTCGACCCGTTCGGCATGGGATTTGGCTACACCAGCCCAGACTACACTACCGTACTCCAAAACAGACCGAACGTTTGCGTTATATGTTGTGAGCAGTGTTTTGGTATTGAAATTTGTTGAGCGCAGGCCGGTTTGAAAAGATCGAATTAGCAGTCCTAGTGATTTGTTGGCCTGTCGTGTTATGCCAGAAACGTGGGATGAGAAATTCAGTTTTGAGTCAATGATTATTCCTAAGTCACGGATTTCTTCAACAGACTCTAGGCGAATGTTTCCGATGTAGTACGTTGTCTGGACCGGTGTCCGCCTGAGGGTCAACGTAATGTTTTTACATTTGGATGGGTTAAGTTTTAGACCCCATCTGACGGACCACTGATGCAGGTGGCTCAGGTCCCTCTGCAGCAAGAGTCCGTCAGATGGCTGCTTGATTGTTCGAAAAATTTTGGCATCATCTGCATAAAGGAGACAACTAGACTCAATTTCAGCCGGAAGATCGTTGATGAAGAGTGCGAACAAGAGAGGAGCATTTAGAGAGCCTTCAGGCACCCCTGAGCTGACGTTTTTCCACTCTGAGGTTTTTCCATTAAGAACGACCCTCTGGTAAATGGTTATTTGATCCATCCGTGACAGACCTGTTCTCATCTACCCGCCCGAGTTCCTCACAGGCATTGTGTATGCGAGTGTTGCGGTGGTTAGATGGGTCCGGAGTATAGTTAAGAAATGTCGCAAAGATACGACCACAGAAATTTGAAAAAAACTGGCAAAAACTAAAAAAAAACTGGCGCGACGTATCCATCAAATTTGACCATGAGCTTCTCGCACCAGGGAAGTCTACGACCCAACCAACGATATTACAGCAATCCGCACTTGAAAAGATTGCATCATACACAGGTTACTCTGTCTTCTATACCGACGGCTCCAAAAGCATCTCAGGTGCTGGATGTGCTTTCGTGGGGAGAGACGTAAGTCGAAGTTTCAGCCTCCCGACATCGGTATCCGTTTTTACCACCGAACTATGTGTTATTATCCAAGTCTTACGACACATTCTCCGAGATCCTGAGGGACAATTTTTAATCGTTACAGACTCCGCTAGTTCCCTAGCTGCACTCCAGTCTAGTCATCCCCCAAAATCCTGGCTGGTGCCCACCATCCGGAGGCTTCTGAATACCGCTTCTTCTACCGGGGCCAGGATACAGTTTTTATGGGTCCCTAGTCATGTGGGAATAACCGGTAACGAGAGAGCTGATTTAGCTGCCAGATCGGCGTCTGAGACTGCACGAATTGGGGCATTTAGAGTTCCAGCATCTGATGTAAAGGCACAGATTAACAGTCTCCTCAAAACTGAATGGCAAACCAAGTGGGATAGTGAGTCGGCCTGCGCGTTAAAACAACTCAAGCCAACCATAGAACCATGGGAGTCTAGTAACAGGCGGAGTAGGAGCAGGGCATTTTTCAAGGAAGAATCAGTGGGGGGGGGCATTTCTTGTAATGGTTCTTATAGTGTCCTCAGGGGATCAATACCCCATTTAATGTATGGGGTGTCAATACAATTTATACGCGTATGTGTTAAGGTTTTCCAATTTTTGTGTAATTCCTTATTTTAGAGACGATAGATGCTGCCGCAATTTCAAATGAATAAACTATTTTCTTATTTTTCTTTATGAGTGTGGCAAGGTAAGTTGATTCTTAAGTACCAAACACATGTGGTCAATAGGTTAAATCGAGACAAAGTTCTATTTGCGTACCTGCTATGTGTGGCTGTTGCTATCGAAATGATACAGGAAATCTAGTCAGTTTATAATTTTGGGGCTTATCTACACACTAACTGGCATTGTCATATATGGCGTCCCTAGCTCTTCCTGTTGCAAGGGTTTCTCGGGAGCCAGCTTCTTGCTCTGGGAAGCCGCGAGGCCCAGAACCCTGGTTGGCTACGTTGAAGCCAGGCTCACTCACCAATCCACTTCCGCACCCAAACATAAACCAGTTGTTTATATTTTACGGGTACTCGTGTTCTTCATAACCTCGAGTGATGAACACAAAATCGGAGATCAGGGAATTGATCTGTGATTTAAATCACAGATCCATCCAGGATCCGACCGAGATCCCTGCTAGGCCACTCACGTAATGTATTGCAGACGTGCATATACCAGTGTCCCTACACACGTAGCCGTTCAAAGCCTTCCCCCTAACAGCTTGAGCCCCGCCGGAAGAAGCTCTTCACAAAATCTTGGGACGCGTAGGTTGCAGGGGTTGGCGCGCCCGTTCTTCGCTCCTTCTTCTGCAGGAATAGCGCGACTGCCGGTCTGGGGTCAAAGTGTGCTGTCCCCACCCCGTTCATGCTCACGGTCATCCGCTGATACACAGTTTCTACCTTTGTAGACTGGCGATGAGAGGACTTGATTTGATTGTAGTGTGAAACAGCCCGCTCAGTTCCCATGCTGTGGAGCGTAAGGGCCAGAAAGGAAGCCAGAAGTTTCTGGCATATGCCTGTGCTACTCCTCACCAGAGCCTTGAGTTTGGCACCCTGTGAAATGGCCTGATCTTTTGCGGCCTTCATTCGCGGCCAACTGTCCACTACATCGGTCGCGAAATCGGAGACAGTTTCAGAACCATACATGGTTTCGGCCAACTTTCGTCCGCTCTTCAGAAACTCCTTGGGACTGGCAGCCTGCAGCAGCGCCAGCAGGTTTCTACCTGCTGTTCCTGTTCAATGTTGAGCCTCTCGGACAGGAAGCTTTGTGCAGCGATCACAACATCTTCGCGTACATCGGTTATGGACCTCAAGTTCGGTTGTGATACGTTCGTGTTACGGACGCCTCTAGAATTGCGTGCGTCATCACCTGACTCTTTTACCGACTCACTCTTCCTGCCCTCCAGGAGCTGGCTCTTGCTTCATGAGATCGAGATTAGTCAGAGCAGCATCACAAGCTTCCAGTACATCGGTCAGAATCAGGTCATCCGACTGAAGTTTTTTCTGCAGATGAGAAAAGATCCTTACAACATCTGACATAATGGCGGTCAAATTGTGAGCGCGACCGCCAATCGTCCACTTGTTCAGCATGCCCCTCGCCTGGCACTTAGCCGTGGTGTTATCGGTGCTGGACACTATGCTCTGCCAGACAGTTCGTGCGGCTGGCAGGTTCTCCAGTACAGCTCGGACCAACTGCTGCAGGTGCTCAGCGAATCTTACTTCGAAGTGCTGAGGAAATGAATACTTTCCTCCGGCTTCCTTGAGCTATTTCGACCGAGATCCAGAAGACCGGAAGAAAGTCGCAACTGCCAAAATGTCAGCTTTCCAGTGGGGAAGCTCAATAATTGAACCCTCCAGTCTCTCAAGCGCGAGGTCAGAACGGTGGCACACGCACCAGATCGACAACAGTTTGTGGCCCACGCTGTCCTCTAGTCTCTTCCAAAGGCCACTGTGCCGGCCAGTATTTGCCGACTCGCCGTCAGTGGTAATCCCCAACAGCTTTTGAGTGTTGGCATGTACCTTTTCCAAGGCAGCTTGTGTTGCTTCTAGTAGACCTTCAGCACCACCTGCCTCTGGTGTTTCCACACTGAGGAAACAGGTGAATGTATCACCGCTGGTTGACACGGCCCGAGCCGTGACAAATTTAGTGTCCAACTGCGTTCTGTCTACACTTCCATCCACTTGAACACTGAAGCAAAGAGATTTCTGCAGCAGGCCAGTCAGTTTGTCGGACTCCACGAGTGCGATGCACTCAAGCATCTCCCTGTAAGTGGTTGGGTACCGGTAATGGAGCTCGCTCGCCGTTGGCTTTGTAGGGACAAATGGCCAATCCCATCCGTGCTCGGCAACTGCCGCCAATAGCCTGTCACTGTGCATGGTTGCCAGTGAACGGCCAGGCCATGAACGGGCGGATACTGTCTCGATTAAGGTATCATTATAGACATCCACCGCAAGCCGCACTAATTTCTGCAATGTTTCGGCCGAGGTACACTGAAAATATTGAATCCATGGGTGATCCTTGCTTTGTTTCTTCCACATTTTCGTCAGTTTTTCAGCTTCTCGTTCAGCGTGGTGGGCTGAGAAGGTGATCCACGATCCTACGCAATCTCGGCTTTCCATCAGAACGGATGCCGGATGCAGCGTATACCGATCCGTTTAAGGACACCTTTACTGCGGCATCCTCGTGCTTCTGACAGGTCCTGCAAATGCATACTGTCCTCTTCCTGGAACCATCCATTTTCGACCCGAAGTGAAGTTCAGGGCATTTTGCCTTGAGGTAAGCGGCGCTAAGACGAAAGTCCCTGTACCACTCTTCTGTTTCTGAAAAAGACAATGTTGGTTTGAAATAGGGGTGTTCCGCCCCTGGCGGTTTTGAGCGGTAAAGAGGAAAGCAAAAATACACTGATTAGCCTTAAAGGATGTTTTCTCCAAGCCCTTCATAATTAAGATATTGTCTTTAACACGCACATTGACGGGGGTCTGAGCCACCTTCACTTTGACGGGTGGGGGGTATCCGCCGCCCCCCCTAAGATCTCGAGAACCGCGCTAGGTAGCCAAAAGTAGTAAACGGCGTTGGATAGCCCATCCACTTCTCCATCGAAAATATTAAACAATTTTTTTCAGGTCACATTTAAGGTCACTAGAGGTCTGTAGAAGGCGCTCAGCGCCCTTTCCGGCCCGCCACCCAGGGGTGGGGCGGCGGGTGCCTGTGGAGAGCGATAGGGTGCCAGGGGAAGCGCCCCTGTGCATCGGTTGAGGCCGTCGATGGTGCTAAGTGTTACGGGAACAACTATTTGTCGCTGGCGGCGTTAGTACGACCCACGAGCTGGGCGAGCGGAGTAGTGGTTTGGTGTTAGATGTGGTGAGGAGCGGTTTAAGGAAAAAACAGAGGTGAGCAGAGGAGTTATAAAGCGGGGGACGGGAGGTCTGGAGGGGCTGTGGGATTTGGCAGCCAAAATACGGGCTGCCGTATAAGCGGGGCGAGTGACCTTGAGTCGTGAGACGGCATTTTCGTAGCGTTGTGTGATTGGCCAGTTTGTGGAGGCTTCTCGGCGATTAGGTTCGTGGGCCATGCGTCAGTAAGTAGTTCTGTTTTTCGGTGTTCGATAAGACGAATTTCATTAGCCCACGGAAAACAATTGTTGAGTGAAAATGACGACCGGCCAGATTGCTTCATATTTGTAGAGCGCAGTTAGCTTCTTGAGTATTAGGTAGATTGCAAGTATTTGATGGATGAGTATGGAGGTTCAGCGGTAGCTATTCTGGATTGAAAATTGTTTAGATCAACAGCCTATTTTATTTCGGAGCAAAAGTAAGTTGGAAAATAGGTAAAATTGATGATATGTACGTTAAATTTACGACAAATGTATCGATAATAGCATTAGAGATCGTATTCATGTATTTTTGGCAACCTATGACCTTATATTTAGCTTTTAACGTGATTGTTTACTTTTGAGAGTTTCGCCGCACCCGCGCCATTGTAGTTTTCCATTGTTTTTGAAGGTACTCGGGCCGCCGTATGATGAGACGGCGGCTCGCTTGAGGCGGATAGCAACGAGGGGTACCGGACATCGCCCAGCACCGGAATTAAGCTGGTATGGCCAGGTTTTTACACCTAAACGTGGTGGAAATTGTACTCGAGCTGTGGTTGTAGCAGATGTTGAAGCAGTTGAGGTAGCATGTGCTGAAGCAGGCGACGTAAAGGTGTTGAAGCGGATGATGTAAATTGGGGCAGAGGACAAGTGTGTAGTTGTGTGGACTGGGGGTTGGGGGGTTGCGTGGGTATTTAACGAGGGTTTAGATCAGAGTCGGGGTGATGAGTGCTAACGCGGACACCCTCGGCAGAACGGTGTTTGCTGCAAGTATGGGGATGCTGCGAGGGCAGGTGGCGTGAGGAGGGGAGTAGAAATACAGCAGCACCAGTGACAGCTCGTTGTTTCGGCGATGATCCCGGGAGGGCAGCAGCTGGTCCGGAGCGGGACCAGCCGTGGCCGCTACAGTTCAGCTTAGGTGCAGCAGTTTGGAGGTGCAGGAGTTCAGCGTCGGCATTTGTCAACAAAGAATTCTGCAATGGGGATCCAGGTGATTTGAAGACTTCAAGTAAGTGGAAACATCCATTCCCCAGTGAAAGCCAGTGAACATGCTTCTGTAACCCTAGTGATAAGCCAGTGAAGAGTTGGGTATTCGTCTTGTGCAGCCAGTACATATTGGATCTTTTCAGACTCTATGGAGGTTCGTAATCTGCATTCTCATTCTAACATGCAGTGGAAGACAGTCTTTCTTCATTATCATTGACATCAAGAGACAGCAGTGTGGAAGTGTTTTGTCTGGGAATGTGTGGTGAGGTGTGTGGGAAGGGGGTGGTTTTTCAATGAGGGTGTGATGGGAGATATGATAGCAGAGGGTTGGGGGTGGATGTCAGCGTGGATGTGATGTGGACTTAGGTTGGTTGGCAAGTGTGACGCAGGCTCCCCCTTCCCATCCCTGGGTGGCGTCTAGATTTCTCCATTGGATAGATGAGGACAGATACTTTTGAAGGCTCAGTGGGTTGAGTGGAACTATAGATTGGGCGGCTTCATTTCTCAACCATGAATAGAAATGGTAAGTTCCATTAGGCTTATCCGATAGGTTGGAGGGTTGAGTTACACTCTGTTGCTTGGTCTGGAATGTCAGTTTGGTTCGGCAGGTAAGTGGCCGCATATTCCTGGACAGATGACGGTGCACCAGGTTTAGTGATGAGATTGATATTGCATGGGGTTTGCTGGTAACTGCGTCGGATGCATGTATTAGTTTCAGCTATGCATAGTGTAGAAAGGTAGGTAGCGCCATCTATCTAATTAATAGTACCTAGTCAAGCACCACCTAGCAGGAGTAAACTGGACAGTGTAAAGTGCTACTTTGTTCTAAGTACTGTATTAATGTATATTGCCATTAGATATTTCGAACAGTGGGATTATTCGGTACTTTCAAGATCCCTTTAAAAATAAATATTGCGGATTTTCAAGCTCATAACAGTTGATGATCTTTTGGAATAACTTGGACATTGTTTCACGCTGTACTCTGTTGTGTTTAATATGGCACCAGTGCGAAAGGAACTAGCTAAGCTTAAGCGTTCAGACTTAGAGAAAGAACTTGAAAGTCGAGGATTGGATGCCTCTGGTACAAAAGCGGAGCTACTAGATAGATTAACGTTGGCAATCAAGATGGATGAACGAGATCAACTTGACCAAAACTACCCGGTGGTACAGTCAGCAGGTGTGAGTACCGAGTTAGAATCAGACACCAATCCAAATCCAGTAGGTAGTGAACCAGTAGAGTCGCCAGCGCGGACGGAGAACCCACAGGTGTTGAGGGCTAAGTTAAGATTTCTAAAGGAGAAATTAGCGTTAGATGAGCAGCGACTGAGGATAGACGGTAGGGCACAACAGATAGAGCTTGAAATGCAGCTGGTCGAAGTTTGCGGTGGCGCTGTTGAGGAGTCTTTTATCGAACCAGTGCGGATAAATGCGACCGATTCGGATAGGGCCCACATTCGCGATAATCCGATATCCGACGCGTTGTGCGCCCAGCTACAGCGGTCCCTCATGCCGGTTTTGGAGCTGAAGCCATTCTCAGGTGACATTCTGGAATACCAACTATTCATCAAATCTTTCGATGCTAGGATAGGCCGTCACAGTAACAACCCAACCGAACTTCTTCACTATTTGGAAAGTTACACTACGCAAGTGCCAAACCAGATAGTACGCAGCTGTTTATATATGGGGGAGGAGGGGTACGCGGAAGCTAGGAAGCTGTTAGACGCGAGGTTCGGCAACACCTACAAGGTCGCCGAACGGTATCTGGAAAGAATCCGTACGTGGCCCAAGGTTCACGCGGGGGACTTAGCCGGCCTGGACCGAATGTTGCTGTTTCTGACCGAGGTAAAAAACGTGATGCATGAACTTCGAGACAGTGAACTTGATCACCCGCGCACAATTCAGGCGGTTTTGGGGAAATTGCCGGGAGCGCTGCAAGATCGTTTCCTGCGGCTTGCGGACTCTCGACAGGGAGAGCAGAGAGCAGTGGCCTTTGCGGACCTCGTCGCGCTGCTGGGGACGGAAGTGAGAGTGAGGAGCAATCCTTTATTTGCAATAGATAGGATGGGAGCCGAGGGACCAGGGCACCGAACTGCAGGACATCAACCGGACGATCGCGCTGTACGGCACCGAGTTAATGCGGTCTCGGTGGGGAGCGAGGGGCGGTGCTTGTTTTGTGGGGGGCAGCATCTGATAGGCGACTGCAGTGACCTCAAGGCGAAGCCGGTTGAAACTAGGATGGAGGTCCTGCGGTCGAATAGGCTTTGTTTTAGGTGTCTCAAACCAGGACATGTAGCGAGATGGTGCCGTCAGAGGGAGAGCTGTGGGGTTTGTGGAAGGCAGCACGCCTCTCTCCTTCACGTAGCAGGGGATCCCCGGCGGCCGGAGGCTGCACCAGTTGCTGCAGCGGAATCGGGAGGGTCTAACCCGACGATAGTCAGCGCGCGTGTGGCGGTGGACAAGGGCATGGGTCGTGCGTTCATGCCTATCGTGCCAGTCAAGATACGGGCGGAAACGGGGCGGGAGGTTTATACCCTAGCGTTTTTGGATGGGGGGAGCAGTGGGTGTTTTATGACACATCAGTTGGCGGAAAAGTTAGGAGCCCCCAGAGGGAAACCTCTTTGTCATTAGAGACAGTGTGCGGACCGCCGCGCGATCTGAAGTCATCGGTAGTAGAGGGTTTAGAGATCGGGCCGGTCGAGGGGGAGGGCCGTTATTCCCTGCCGGCAGTATTCACGATAGAGAACCTTCCGGTCAACCTGGACAACAAGTGCTCAACAGAGGAGGCCAGTAAGTGGCCCCACCTCAGGGACCTGAATTTAGAGTGCGCGCCATCTAGGGTTGAGATTTTGGTGGGTGCGAATGCGGCGCAGGTGCATTTGGCGAGGGAGGTGAGGTGCCCAGAGAACGGAGTGGGTCCCTGCGCGGTTCGGACAGTTTTGGGCTGGTATGTTTTGGGATCGGGTGAGAGTGAGGGCGGCCCTAACGGTGGCAAATATTTAGTTAACTTTCTGAGGGTGAGCGAGGCCAGCGAGGGAGTATGCGAGGAGAGACGTGATGATTCAACGACGGGGATGATTCAGAAATTGTATGAAAGCGATTTCGGTGACCTTGTAGACGATAGGGAGGGTCTCTCAGTTCAGGATAGAGAGTGGCTGTCTGAGATAAAGGGTAAAACCAGGAAGGATGAGATGGGACACTTTGAAGTAGGATTACCAAAAACCGAAAGAGGGAGCTCCCGGACAGCCGGCCGGTCGCGGAGAAGCGACTGCAGTCGCTCCGGAAAAGATTCAAACGGGACGAAAAGTTTTTTGCCGAGTATAGGGAGGTCATTCAAGGACTGGCACGCGATGGTTATGCAGAAAGGGTACCGGAGGAGGAGGCGCCCCCAACCCGGAGTTGGGTGCTCCCGCACCAAGCTGTCATTAATGCAGAGAAGGAGAAGCTGAGGGTGGTTTTCGACTGCGCAGCCAAGTCCGGCGGCTTGTGCTTGAACGACATTCTGAAGGGCGGGCCGAACATAACAAACTCGCTGTTAGGAGTGTTACTTAGATTCCGGGAGAGGGAGATTGCGTTCACGTGTGATGTTCAATCGATGTTCCTCCGTGTGCACCTGCCAGCAGCTGATTCAGACTATCTCCGGTTCTTGTGGTTTAGAGATGATGACTTAGACGGGCCAACAGAGGTTTGGCGTATGAAGTCGCATATATTTGGCGCAGTTAGCTCCCCCAGTGTGGCGTCCTACGCGCTTCTTCGGTGCGCAGAGGAAGGTGAGCCGGAGTTTCCTGAGGCAGCAGAAACCTTGCGTAACAGAGTGTATGTTGACGATGCTCTCTGTTGTACCGAGACGGTCGAGGAAGCTAAAAAGTTAGCAGATGATTTGCGGGAGTTGTGTAACATGGGCGCATTCAATATGACTAAGTTCGTCAGTAATAGTTCGGAGTTCCTGAAACACATTCCGCCAGAACATAGGGGTAAGCAGGTTAAGTCGTTGGATGTCGAAAAGGATAGCCTCCCACCAGAGAGGGCGTTGGGTATGAAATGGTGCGTTGAGACCGACACGTTTGGGTTTAACCCGGAGATAAAAACCAAACCATTGACCCGTAGAGGAATACTTAGTACTGTAAGTGGGATTTTTGACCCCCTGGGTATCGCCGGACCGGTAACCTTAGCGGGAAAGGCGCTGTTGCAGAAACTGTGCGCGAGTAAGTGCAGCTGGGATGACCCCATTCCCAGAGAGCTAGCGGAGGAGTGGGGGAAGTGGCTCGAGAGATCTAAAACTCTCGGCTCAGTCAAACTCGACAGGTGCATCAGCGGGCCCCCGGGGCGAATAATGAGCACTCAGTTGCATGTATTCGCGGACGCCAGCGAGACAGGTTACGCTGCGGTTGCGTACATTAGGAGAGAAATTCTTATTTCGGAAGGCAACACTGAAGTTTTTGTTAGGTTTCTGCAGGGCAAGTGTTTAGTTAGCCCCTTACGTGCGGTGACTATCCCTCGCCTCGAGTTAGCAGCAGCGGTGGTCGCAGTCAAGCTGAAAATTCTGCTTGTGCGAGAACTGGACGTAACCTTTGACGAGACGTTCCTGTGGACCGACAGCATGATCGTGCTTTCTTGTATCAGAAATCGGACCTCCAGGTTTAAGACCTATGTGGCAAATCGGTTAGCTTACATTCAGGGTGGTTCGGATGTATCGGACTGGGGTCACGTGCCATCAGAACATAATCCGGCAGATATCGGCTCCCGTGGTTGCCAACCTGGCGACCTGCACAAGTGGTTGGGCGGTCCCCAGTTTCTCAGAGAGGAAGAAATGTGTGGCCGAGTGAGCCTGTGACTCTCCCGGCTGTACCGGAGGATGAAGTTAAAAAACCAGTACCGGTGGCGGCAGTTATCGCCGCGCCAACTCAGAGCCACGCCACAGACGCGCTGATTGGGCGATATTCGAGTTTCTTCCGTCTAAAAAAGGCAGTTGCATGGTTTAGGCGGTTCTTTGATGTTCTCAAGGATGGAAGCTATAGTCGGGCCCTGAAAGCTAGGAAGACAGGTTTGAGGCTGAGGAATTCTCAGTTTAGCACGCGTCTCACCGTTCCGGATATTGAGGAGGCTGAAAAGGCCATCGTAAGGTACACGCAGAGAGAGCACTTTCCCGACTGTGTAGGAGTTGCGGTGAACGGCGTTTTGAGTGTTAGGGAAAAGGGGCCTCTGGCATGTCTGAGGCCGTGTATGAAGGAAGGGATAATGGTGGTAGGGGGGCGACTAAGTAAAAGTTCGTCGTTATCAGAAGTGTCAAAGCATCCCGCAATACTGCCCCGGAGTGGTCACGTTTCACGGCTTGTGGTGAGAGAAGCGCATCAGTTGCTTTCTCATGAGGGGAGGGATCACACGTTTTGGAAGGTGAGGGAGAAGTATTGGATAATAGGTGCGGGGCCCCTCATTCGGGATATGGTGCGATCGTGCGCCATTTGCAGACGAGTCAATGGCAGACCGCTGCAGCAGCTGATGGGAGACCTACCAGAGGACCGGGTCAATTCCGGCACTAAAGCCTTTGCAGAGGTGAGTTTAGATCTTTTTGGTCCATTTCTAGTCAAACAGGGCAGGACGGAAAGGAAGCGATACGGTCTTGTCTGTATCTGCTCATCCACCAGAGCCGTGCATTTTGAAGTACTTGCTTCTCTCGATACTGATTCTCTTATAAATGGGATTCGACGGATCGTGGCGCGCAGGGGAAAAATAGATAAAATACGAACAGACCAGGGATCAAATATGCGTGGCGCGAACAACGAATTGAAGGCAGCGATGAATGATGTCAATCTGGAGTCAGTCCATAACACTCTCCTCAGGCAGGGGGGTCAGGTGGGAGTTCAACCCACCCACTGGATCGCATTTCGGGGAAGTCATGAGAGGGCTATTCGCACCTTTCGAAAAATATGGTGCAGCATGCCGGTACAGAGATTAGACGATGAGAGCCTGTATACTCTGTTCTGCGAGATCGAATCGATCATGAATAGCAGACCTCTTTCGTTTGTGTCAACCCGAGAAGGAGAGTTGGAGCCGCTAACCCCCAATCACCTCCTTATCCTGAGCAGTTCAGGAGAGTCAGTCCCGGGCAGGTTCACGGAGCATGATGCGGTTTCAAGGCGGCGTTGGAGACAGGTGCAATTCCTGGCCCAGCAGTTCTGGATACGGTGGAGGGCGCAGTATCTCCCTACCCTCCAAACACGTCAAAAATGGACAAAGGAACACAGGAATTTGGCGGTAGGGGACGTGGTATTATTGCTGAGTAAAGACGCGCCGAGGGCACAATGGCCTCTCGGCAGAGTGGTAGAGGTGTATAGAAATAGCGATGAATTTGTCCGTAAGGTAGCAGTTAAGGTGCGGGATTCGGTGCTAGTTCGCCCAATTCATAAACTTGTGTTAGTCTCCCCGAGTTCGGATTTAGAGTAAGAGAGGTGGGGAACATTAGTTTGGCCTAATGTCTTGTGTCTGGGTCACTCGGCAGTGTCCTAAATGTAAAAGGTAGTGGTAACTTGTTAGATTTAGTATTATAGCTGTGTGGATGAGTGATGCTAACCCCATCCGCAATTTATGGTAATTTGGATTTAATGTAGGCAGGCCTTCAGCCGTTTCTTACTTCGGCGCTCGTCCGAAGCCAGAGGGCGCCGTGATGAGGCACGGTGCCTACTTATGTCGGTTAATAGTAGGCAGGCCTTCAGCCGTTTCTTACTTCGGCGCTCGTCCGAAGCCCGAGGGCGCCGTGATGAGGCACGGTGCCTACTTTGTTGTGCATGCGATCGGCAGATGCGGGCTGACTTTGCAGACCGGTAGGTAACGCCGATGGTGCGGTCTGGATTACCGCCGGAGGTTTCAGTGAATGGGTCGGTGTGGCTTGGGAGGGGGCAATTTGGTTGTAGAAGTGTACTTGACTTAGTGGCTTGCCTCGTAGTGGTCGTCGCCGGACGATCAGTAGTTGCTTGGCCGCTTTCTAGAGAGTAAGTTCACTGACGCCAATCTTCAGGAGACGCTTCTGTGGGTAAGTTGTGGCGGTTGTACCCGGTTCCTGGGGGGTGTTCGTATTTGAAGGGGAGATGATGTTGCTGTTGGGTTCTATTTCCGCGAGGTCTGTGTGCTGACCTGGTAAGTATTAGATTCAGTACGTCGCTGAGCGCCTGGCTTTGGGCTTGACCGTTTCGGAACGGTCAATGGGGGAGTGTAGAAGGCGCTCAGCGCCCTTTCCGGCCCGCCACCCAGGGGTGGGGCGGCGGGTGCCTGTGGAGAGCGATAGGGTGCCAGGGGAAGCGCCCCCTGTGCATCGGTTGAGGCCGTCGATGGTGCTAAGTGTTACGGGAACAACTATTTGTCGCTGGCGGCGTTAGTCCGACCCACGAGCTGGGCGAGCGGAGTAGTGGTTTGGTGTTAGATGTGGTGAGGAGCGGTTTAAGGAAAAAACAGAGGTGAGCAGAGGAGTTATAAAGCGGGGGACGGGAGGTCTGGAGGGGCTGTGGGATTTGGCAGCCAAAATACGGGCTGCCGTATAAGCGGGGCGAGTGACCTTGAGTCGTGAGACGGCATTTTCGTAGCGTTGTGTGATTGGCCAGTTTGTGGAGGCTTCTCGGCGATTAGGTTCGTGGGCCATGCGTCAGTAAGTAGTTCTGTTTTTCGGTGTTCGATAAGACGAATTTCATTAGCCCACGGAAAACAATTGTTGAGTGAAAATGACGACCGGCCAGATTGCTTCATATTTGTAGAGCGCAGTTAGCTTCTTGAGTATTAGGTAGATTGCAAGTATTTGATGGATGAGTATGGAGGTTCAGCGGTAGCTATTCTGGATTGAAAATTGTTTAGATCAACAGCCTATTTTATTTCGGAGCAAAAGTAAGTTGGAAAATAGGTAAAATTGATGATATGTACGTTAAATTTACGACAAATGTATCGATAATAGCATTAGAGATCGTATTCATGTATTTTTTGGCAACCTATGACCTTATATTTAGCTTTTAACGTGATTGTTTACTTTTGAGAGTTTCGCCGCACCCGCGCCATTGTAGTTTTCCATTGTTTTTGAAGGTACTCGGGCCGCCGTATGATGAGACGGCGGCTCGCTTGAGGCGGATAGCAACGAGGGGTACCGGACATCGCCCAGCACCGGAATTAAGCTGGTATGGCCAGGTTTTTACACCTAAACGTGGTGGAAATTGTACTCGAGCTGTGGTTGTAGCAGATGTTGAAGCAGTTGAGGTAGCATGTGCTGAAGCAGGCGACGTAAAGGTGTTGAAGCGGATGATGTAAATTGGGGCAGAGGACAAGTGTGTAGTTGTGTGGACTGGGGGTTGGGGGGTTGCGTGGGTATTTAACGAGGGTTTAGATCAGAGTCGGGGGTGATGAGTGCTAACGCGGACACCCTCGGCAGAACGGTGTTTGCTGCAAGTATGGGGATGCTGCGAGGGCAGGTGGCGTGAGGAGGGGAGTAGAAATACAGCAGCACCAGTGACAGCTCGTTGTTTCGGCGATGATCCCGGGAGGGCAGCAGCTGGTCCGGAGCGGGACCAGCCGTGGCCGCTACAAGGTCAAAACATACTGTCACAGGGATAACATGTAAATGAAGTTTTTCGGCCATTACATCAGAGCAAGTAAAGATAGAGCAAAACTATTTGAACTTTATGAATCCTCACAGAAAGCCGAATCGAATGATATATAATAAGACCTTGTTAGGTCAAATCAAGGATTTGACCTGACCTTGGGTCAGATCAAGGTCAAATTGGGAAAAATGCGTATCATTAGAACTGCAATGACGAGGAAAATCTAATGCACTTAAAATAAACGCTCTATCTCTATTCATTACTGAGTTATTCAGTTAAAACCATTTTCCCATGTATTTCCAATAGAGGTCATGGCTCGTACCTGACCTTAGGTCAACGATATAAAAAATACCGGAACATATTTTAGAGAACTCGGCGGGGCCATTGTGTGATATGAGTTCCAACAGGATAAGTTCACCCTGTTCCGAATTATGCTATCGTAAACATTTGAGGTCAGGTCCCTTGACCTGTACTGGTGACCTGACCTGAGATTACCTAACCTTAAAATTTTGACAAAAGTTGTAAAAATGATGAGAGAAAAGGTATGCCAAGTACACCGGCGTGTAGCGCCGCCGTTTTTATGCTATCTCCGAAAAACCCGAGGGGGGTGGGTACCCGCCCTCCCGTCAATGCGCGTGTTAATTCTATTATTCAAATATTATATGATTTACCTATCGTATCTTCATCTGACGGACTCTGAGGATCGTCTCCGTCATCCTCTGCTCTCTCTGAGGTAGCCTCGGCGTAGCTTGGGGAGGACAGTGAAGTACAGCTCCGAGTCACCGTAGCAGAACTCGAGGGTGAGGCGGGAGGCGGTAGCGATGCCTCCGGCGCAGGTATTTGCCCCGAAGATATGGGATGTGCAATAGAAGCAGATGAGATTGGAGTCAGAAGGCTTCCTGCAGCGGAAATGCGAAGTAAGGACAGACCTCTTTAATAAATTGGAGAACTGCACTCAAATAACACTGAGCGAAAGAAGTGACCAAAATGATTAATCGCAATGGTCTAGACCATGTAGTCGAGAAAAAACAGAGAAACAGAGCATTGATTATTTTCAAAACAGAGCTTCTTGAGGTAAAAAATACATTCAATACAATGAGGTCACAATTTGGTACCAATCCATCCCTTTTTGTGGGTTGAGAACAAGCGTTTTCGCTCTCGTAGGAATCCCGAGGCCGTTTTAATTTGGGAAAATTTATTATATCGGTGTAAAAATGGGTGTACGTGGTAGACTCTGTTCTGAATACGGGCACCTGAAGTGGAAGTACATGGTAAGTGGAAGTACATGGATTCCGTGGACAAAGCTCTTCAAGTTCAGATTCTCAACCAGTAACACCTGCCCTGGTGGGCCTCTGAGCCACATTCGCCCTGGTAGGGGTGTTCAAACACCCCTTGAACTCGACTCCTATTCAGGATAGCGAAAGAACGCAGAAGCTGTTTGATACAGTGACGGATCTAGGATTTCGTTAAGGGGGGGCCCAGGCTCGGAGGGCGCCGAACCTGGGGGGCGCCGAACCTGAGGGGCGCCAATTTCAGTGGCGGATCTAGCCGGTCGGTTTGGGAGGGGCAGACCAAAGTCGAAAAGCAAAAAAAAAAAAAACGTCACGCAGTAAAAAGCTGCGCTACCAATATCACTTGCCGGTAGAATTTTGGGTTTGAGGCGAAAAGCTAAAAAAAACGTCACGGGGTGAAAAACAACTATGGGCTCGAGATACTTCTCAATATCCAAGGCTGGCTATACTATGACTGGCTATATTATAACTGAGAATTATTGATATTTACTCCATGATTCTGATGAAGGGCTGTGCCCGAATATATAATCTTCAGTGTTTTTTTACATTTCCGGATTCGAGGGGACAGGCCAGGGAACATCTTATCAACTTATGTTCTCTTTGAAGTTGAGAGTTGAAACACCAAAATCTTGCTTATAAACTAAAAAGGAGTAGGGGAAAAAGGAGGTCGATCGCTTTGGGGGTCAAAAACATAGTGTTGCCCCGAGCTTTTCCGTTTGGGGGAATGCCTTTTTGCCCCCCTTGGATCCGCCACTGGCCAATTTACCACCCAAAAGGCGGCCAGTGTCAATGTAAAACGCGTTTAAAAAGGATTTGTAAATGCTTATTTTCATGAAAGCTTCCTCTTAGTGAGGACATGTTCACGTTTACCATCAAGCATATTTCGGGCCAGCTAACGACTGGCACCTTGGTAGAAAATGCTGAAGGCACCCACTGACACTAACTGAAGCACGATGAGCAAATAATACAGTTATATTCGGTCATGGCGAAAACTGAGGTGTCGTATCCACCACCTCCACTTATCACAGTTGTCCTGGCCAACTGCTCCATACTGAAATAGCCGATTGACGCTAACCTGAGCCTCATAGGCCGCAGAACCTCTGCGGGCCTGGGCCCCTGAGTTTTTGGTGACTTCTCTGAGTTTATATCGAGTCCCCTCAGCTAATCTGGGACCGCTTTAGTTAACCAGGCCCTCACACTGAACTTGAAACCTATGTGTCGCCGCTGAAGCCTATTAAGCTTTTCGGGGCCCTTTGATTGATATAGGGCCCTCTCAACAGGCCCTGGGCCCTCTGAGCTAAAAGTTGGAGCTCTGAGCTCTGAGCCCCAAGCTGGATTAGTGTCCCTTAAGCTGGTCAGGGTCCCCTGGGTTGGTACCGTTTTCGTTTAACTGATATAGATCCCTTCAGCTTGTTTGGGGCCCGTTGTGCGTATCTGGGCAATAGTTCGTCGAGGCACCCAGCTAGTCTGGCCCTATTAGTTTTATGGGCCTTCTGAGCTGCTGCAGGGTCCCCTCAGAGTTTCTGGGCCCCATGAGTTGAAAATTGGACCCCTGGATCAATTTTGAGTCCCTGAGCTTATTTAGAAACCGTTTAAAGAGGTAGGCACTCCACGCTGGTCTTGAGAATCCTGTGTTGGAACTGAGGTCAAATGAGCTCGTTGGGGGCCCTTATCTGGGCCCCCTTAACTGGCACGGGCCCCTCAGCTGATTTTGGAGACCCAAAATCTCTCCTACCGGATTCCACCCACGCCAGATTTTCTGACTCCCTGAGGGACCCTGGGGGCCATTGGGGATTTTTCCCGCGATCAGCGCTGGGGTCCCTCCCCCGAGACAAAGCTTACAACATGTCTCTGTCTCTATACTCTAGCGTCTGCCAGAGTTGAGCTAGAATCATTTTAGGCACAATTCGCTTCTTCTCGTTACGGCGAATCATCAAATAATGTATAATATGACTTTACTAGGTTAAAACATAAAAATGACCTGACCTAAGGTTAGGTCAAGGCCACCATCTAGCCTAGCATAGTCAATATGCATATTAATCAACTCACAATAACAATAAAAAATGGTATCAAAATACGGGTTTTATCAATATTTCCTGCAAAGCCATTGACCCAAGTCTTAAAACCTGCTTAGGAAGCCCCAGATGAACTCCCAGAGGTAACATGTCTAAACTTGCAACATGAACCGATAAAGAGGCCTAGGGTACTATGATTTGGGGAATCCGAAGGTATTTCAAGCGGCGTCTGCAGACATAGAGCAATTGTTCGGCAAATTTCCGTTTTACCCCATGCATTTTCAATGGAGAGGTCATGATTCGTACCTGTCCCTAGGTCATCCATGGAAAAAAATCCCGGAATAAATTTATTATTACTTTTTGGGCCCATTATATGGTACAAGTTTGAATTCGATAGATTCACCCTTTTCTTACTTACGCCAACTTAAACATTTTTTGGGGTGAGGTCACTTGACCTGCACTGGTGACCTGACCTGAGATGACACAACCTTAAATTTTGAGGGAAAGTTGCGGAAGTGATCAATGATAAGGTGTGACAAGTACTGAGTCGCTTCGCGCCGACGCTTTTTCTTGCCACTGGGAGACCTCGAGGGGGTGTTCAAGCACACCCCAACGGGAAGGAACGGGGCGCGAATACTCTAGAACAGGGCTGAGGCCAAAAGGGAAGGCTCTAAACAATGTCTGAAATTGTGGGGTCAAGGTCCTTCAAGTTCATTGACCTATTACGGCACAACCCAACATATGCCTAATTTACGCTATAACTAACGCTGCGCCCAAGCTTACCAATGACTTTTGATCAAGCCTTGATCATCAAGGCCAGTCACCTTTAAAATTGACTTGTGACCTTGATCTAAACACTGAATAGCCTTAACTTTGATGTAATAGCATACGTTATAATAGGTGTCGTAACATTATGCAACGTCATTTAGGGGCTGTCCAGGAGTAACTGTGCTCATCAGGGACACCTATGCTCTCTGGAGGGGCCTTTGCTTCGATGAGGCACCTGTGCCACCCAGGGGCGCCTTCGCTCCCCAATGGACGCGACCTAGCTATCCAGGGACATCTTTGCTGTTCTGGGTGTGCCTTTGATACCCAGTGCCCAAGGGGAGCTTTTGCTTATCCAGGTTCACCTTGGTATTGAGGGGCGTAGTTTTATTCAAGGTAACCTATACTACCCAGTGGCGTCTACCCTATGCAAGGGGCGCTTAGGTTATCCAGGGGGCGGCAATTTGCTATACATAGGGCGCCCTTATGCTCTCCATGGGCACCTCATTCAGAGGGTGCCTCTGATATTCAGGGGCGCTTTTCCTATCAGCAGGGTACCTGTGCCATCTTGGGGCTATTCTTATCAAGGGACGCTGCTGTTATTCAGGAATACCTACACCACTGTCGAGGGTCGCCTTTGCTACCCAGAGGCGCCTTTACTTCTTAGGAAGTTTGGCGCCCATGCTTTAAGGAGTGCTTTGGCATCGATTGATTGCTCTATTATTGGGCTTAGGTGCGCGTGAACCTTGAGCTCATGTAGCGCCCATATTGTTGCTAAGGAACGCTTATGCTATCAAAGGGCGCCTTTGCTATCCAGGGCCTCTGTTTTATTCAAGGCAGTCTGTTCTATCCACGGGCATCTGATATTTCGGGGGCGGTGCCTAGGTTATTCAGGAGGCGGCTTTTTTCTCCACAGGGGCGCACTATTGCTTTCCAGGGGCGCCGTTACTGCCCAGGGGTGTCTTTCTATCCAGGGGCGCATATGCCCTCTAGGTGTATTTTTCAATCACAGACATGATTGAAATACATGCCCCTACGTTATCCTGGGGTGCTTTTTGTCTCCGGTAAGGCGCTATTTGTCTCTTCCGGGCACCAGTTTATCCAAGGGCACCTATGCTGTCCAGAGAAACTTTGTTATCTAGGGCTGCCTTCGCTGTTAAGGGGCACCTTTGCTACCCAGAGGGAGCATTTTACTTTCCTGGATTGCCTATTTCCATCTAAGGGGCGCATATGCTATCTTGGAGCGCCTTTGCAAACATGGGGCGCACTTTTCTATCCAGGGGCGCCTTTGCACTTGAGCGGGCGCCTCTGCAATCCAGGAGGAGCCCAAAATAGATGGAGAATAACAATTCTGAAATAAGGCGCTCGAACACTGAAATAAAGTGCCTAATTATCAGAAAGAGGCGCTCATCTGCTGAACGGGGAGGACTGCTGGTTGGTGAGGGCAACGTTCTCGGAAGTGAGGCGCACATACTGAAAAAGGCACCCGGTTGCAGCGATGGAGCACTAAGCCTTCAGTTATAGGTTAATGAAATGTGGTTAAAGGCAGTCCATGCTCAAATTGAGCGCTCGAGCCCTGTAACAGAGAACGCGACTGTCGGACAGGTGTGCCAAACCATAGACAGTAGGGCAGCTGAAGATGGAAAGGGACACCTATGATATCCTGGGGGCGCCTGTACTCTCAGGTGAGGCGCTTGTTTTCTTTCTCAGGCGCCTAGTTTATCCATGGCCGCCTATGCTGTCCAGATAATCTATTTCAAGAAGGGTTAACTTTGCTGTCCAGGGGCGCCTTTGCTATCCAAGGGCGCATATGCTATCTGTAGGGCGCTTTATGCAAAGGGCGCCTAGGCTGTCCAAGGGCGCCGTCCTAACCAAAGGCCGCCTTTCACTTTCCCTGAAGTGCCTATTTCTGTGTGAGATCTAGGAGTGCCCTTGATATACGGAGACGCCTTTTTGTCCAGCGGCGCCTTTGCTCTTGAGGGGCGCTGCTCCAATCCAGGGTAGCTGAAGATGGATAAGGGACATCTATGTTATACAGGGGGAGCCTGTACATTCCAATGGGGCGCTCATTTTCCTTCTCAGGCACCTATTTTATCTAGGGGGCGCATACGCTATCCAAAGGCGCCTTTACTACCGAAGGGGTGCCTTCCTAAGGGCGCCTTTGCTACCCAGGGGCACCTTTGCTGTCCACAGCACTTGTGTTATCCAGGGTTGTCTTTGCTGTCCAGGGGCGCCTTTGCTATCCAAGGGTGCATATGACATCCGTAGGGCGCTTTTTCCAGTGGGCGCCTAGGCTATCAAAGGGCGCCTTTTTCTACCCAAGGTGAGCATTTTATTTTCCTAAAGCGCCTACTTCTATCTAAGGGGCGCTTATGCTATCCAGGGCACCTATGTTACCAATATTTGCCTTTGCTGCCCAGGGGCGCCTTTCCTAGCCAAGGGCGCATATGATATCCGTAGGGCGCTTCATCCAGGGGGCGCCTAAGCTATCCAAAGGCGGCTTTTCAATCGAAGGGGTGCCTACCTAGGGGCGCCTGTGCTACCCAGGGGCGCCTTAGCTGTCCACAGCACTTGTGTTATACAGGGTTGTCTTTGCTGTCCAGAGGTGCCTTTGCTATCCAAGGGTGCATATGGCATCCGTAGGGCGCTTTTTCCAGTGGGCGCCTAGGCTATCAAAGGGCGCCTTTTTCTACCCAAGGTGAGCATTTTATTTTCCTAAAGCGCCCATTTCTATCTAAGGGGCGCTTATGCTGTCCAGGGCACCTATGTTACCAAGATTTGCCTTTGCTGCCCAGGGGCGCCTTTCCTAGCCAAGGGCACCTATGATATCCGTAGGGCGCTTCATCCAGGGGGCGCCTAGGCTATCCAAAGGCGGCTTTTCTATCGAAGGGGTGCCTTCCTAGGGGCGCCTTTGCTACCCAGGGGCGCCTTTGCTGTCCACAGCACTTGTGTTATCCAGGGTTGTCTTTGCTGTCCAGGGGCGCCTTTGCTATCCAAGGGTGCATATGACATCAGTAGGGCGCTTTTTCCAGTGGGCGCCTAGGCTATCAAAGGGCGCCTTTTTCTACTCAAGGTGAGAATTTTATTTTCCTAAAGCGCATATTTCTATCTAAGGGGCGCTTATGCTGTCCAGGGCACCTATGTTACCAAGATTTTCCTTTGCTGCCCAGGGGCGCCTTTCCTAGCCAAGGGCGCATATTGTGTCCGTAGGGCACTTCATCCAGGGGGCGCCTAGGCTATCCAAAGGCGGCTTTTCTATCGAAGGTTTGCCTTCTTAGGGGCGCCTTTGCTACCCAGGGGCGCCTTTTCTGTCCACAGCACTTGTGTTATCCAGGGTTTTCTTTGCTGTCCAGGGGCGCCTTTGCTATCCAAGGGTGCATATGACATCCGTAGGGCGCTTTTTCCAGTGGGCGCCTAGGCTATCAAAGGGCACCTTTTTCTACCCAAGGTGAGCATTTTATTTTCCTAAAGCGCCTACTTCTATCTAAGGGGCGCTTATGCTGTCCAGGGCACCTATGTTACCGAGATTTGCCTTTGCTGCCCAGGGGCGCCTTTCCTAGCCAAGGGCGCATATGATATCCGTAGGGCGCTTCATCCAGGGGGCGCCTAAGCTATCCAAAGGCGGTTTTTCTATTGAAGGGGTGCCTTCCTAGGGGCGCCTTTGCTACCCAGGGGCGCCTTTGCTGTCCACAGCACTTGTGTTATCCAGGGTTGTCTTTGCTGTCCAGGGGCGCCTTTGCTATCCATGGGTGCATATGACATCAGTAGGGCGCTTTTTCCAGTGGGCGCCTAGGCTATCAAAGGGCGCCTTTTTCTACCCAAGGTGAGCATTTTATTTTCCTAAAGCGCCTATTTCTATCTAAGGGGCGCTTATGCTGTCCAGGGTACCTATGTTACCAAGATTTGCCTTTGCTGCCCAGGGGCGCCTTTCCTAGCCAAGGGCGCATATGATATCCGTAGAGCGCTTCATCCAGGGGGTGCCTAGGCTACCCAGGGGCGCTTCATCCAGGGGGGCGCCTAGGCTAATCAGGGGTGCATTAGTTCCCCATGGCGCAACCCTGTTATCTAGTGACGCCTTTTCTTTGCCGGGGCGCTTTTGTTAGCTTTCTAAATTTCATCTTCAACATTTTACTGGGGCGCAAAAGACCAGTAAAGGCGTCTAGTATTTGGGCAGGGGCGCTTTGCCATGGTTTTAAGGACTGTGTTAATACAAGTGGAATAAGTGGTATATACCACCTTGGCGCATGAAATGGGTACAGGCGCGCCGCTCATATCGGGCGCCTTCGGCGCCCGATATGAGCTAAGCTATGCTGAGGCGCTTCGGAGCTAAGGGGGGCCCGGGCCCCCTGGGCCCCCCTTGGATCCGTCACTGGTTTGATAGCTCATAAAAATTAATGAAGAAACTACATCGCTCACTTTTTAGCTCAGGTCAATATTGAGGTCATCACAAGTCAAAGAAGGTGGCATGTTAGAGAAGAGTTTTTGGGCTCAGGCGTCTAACAGAGTGGAGTTAGAATTATTTTTAGGCACCACTCGCTTCCTCTCATTACGGTAAATGGGATGATGTATGTGACTATACTAGGTCAAAAATATAAATGACCTGAATGGTGAGGTCTAGGTCACAATTCAATCTAGCATAGTCAATATGCATATCAATCGACTCCCAATAGAAATCCAAACATAATGATATCAAAATAGAAACTTTATCACAATTTCCTGCAACGCCATTGACCCAAGTTGAAAACCTGCTAGGTAGCGCAGATGACCTCTCAGAGCACAGGTCAAAATTTTCAACATTAACCTGGAAAGGGGCCAGGATGCTATGGTTTGGAGAATATCAAGGTATTCTCAGCTGTATCTCACAAATACAGTCCAATTCCTGTTTTCCCCATGCATTTATAATGGAGAGGTCATGATCCGTACCTTAAGTCATCGATATGAAAAATCCCGGAATGTTTTGTAGTACTCGGTGGGCCCATTATGTGGTATAAGTTTCAATCCGATAGATTCACCCATTTCTTACTTGTCACCTGAAAGATTTTTGGAGATGAGGTCACTTGACCTGCACTGGTGACCTGAACTGAGATGACCTAACCTTAAAATGTTGAGAAAAGTTGCGGGATTGATCAAGGATAATGTGTGCTATGTACGACGGCGCTTCTTGCAGCCATTTTTAATGCCGACGGAAAAACCCGAGGGGTTGCTCAAACACCCCCACTGGGGCGAGGGTTAACCCAATAGCATTCTACGGTAAGAAACAGTCTAAGAATGGTCTCTGATCATTCGAATATCTTGTGGTTTCTTTTTAAAATATACTCCCTACTACCCATCCTATTTGGGTTCCGCAATTGCGGCGTGCTTGTTCATCGTTACCTATATATGTACAAAATATTTGGGAACAGATTTCGGAAAACCTAAGAACATGGCGGCGCTAATGCAATGGACAGCATGCTCCCTGAAGCAGCCGGCCCCGAGTTCGAATTCCGGGGACTTCCCTGAGTAAGCAGCAGGCTACATCCCGAGAGATCCTTCCAAAAAGAGAAGACACGTTTCTCAGGTCACAGTGGCGTGTACCATATGCTGTTATGCTCAGATTCAGAGACGCCTAAGCATATCTTAGCATGCCGGGGAATGTTCTCAAGCTCAGGCACCGCCTGAGACACCCGTCGCACCGAATATAAAAAGTCCTGATTTCATATTTTGTTTATGATAAAGCTTTTATTTCAAGTTTAACTTTTACAGGCACGAGGATCGAATGATATCGCGCTTAGCCTCCTCCCATGAGCCGGGGTCTGGGGTTTCTCTCATGGGGGAGGGGTAAGATCTGCTCTTTAAGTCTTCCAGAGGTGAATCCAGGATTAGGTTTGGGGGGGGCTCGGGTCTTCCCCGCCAATACCTCGGATAGCCTCCAGCTATGCATTTGCTATAGACATACTATAGACACTCATATCCTCCCCTCCGGATCCGCCACTGCTTTCGCAAAAGATGAGTTCCAGGACCAATGAGTTAGCGAAACAATGACCAATGTCTGCCGCCTATCAAACTGTATGTGGCAAGCATGAACATTCGTCCCCCTTTAGGTTGTTTACCTTGGCGCATATTTTAGAAATTGCACAATCTTTTATATCTAAAATATCTGTACAGCTTCGTTGACGTTTGCAGTTCCGTCAGGGAAAGTCTTTCCCGCCTCATCATTAGCCGTCACCCATGAAGTCTGTTCCATAAAAACATGATGGCGATGTCCCTGACTTTTCAAATGAGAAATTCCTTCGTGCGACTCACCAAAACATTGTTCAAGGTAAACATCAGCTTTATCACAGAATTAGCCCATAAACCTTGTTCCTTACATTTTTGGAGAGAAGAAAGAGCTAATATTCGTTTGAACTGATCGTTTCATTTTTGCAAAAGTCGAAATATCATCAAGTGCTGAGCTGAGTAGCATGATTCATTGTTAAGTTTTTGTTGGCCTTTCTCGAGTTATTGATGTTAAAAATGAGCATATTACACATTATTACATATCCGGACGCAGGGGCGCAGCCAGAGCTTTGGTATGGGGGGGCACACCAACTTTGAGGGGCACCCCGGGGAAAAAGGGCACTTTTTAACGTAACCTAAAAAACTACTATATCTTTGTTTATATCATTTTTTGGGCATATTTGGTTCAATAAGAATGCAAATAAATCATTGACGGAGAAAGAAAACTCGATTAAAACCGAAAAAAGGAAAAAATATCACCAAAATGTCATGGAAGTAGCCAAAACACGACTGTTTTGGATAGATTTAAGGACAAATCAACCAACTCATGCAAGTATTTAATATCAGAGAAATCAGCGGAGCATGTGCTATATGATACAATGTGCAGGTTAAGGCATATTGGAGACGAAAATTCATGTGATATGCCCACTGGTGTTGTCGTGACGAGTGAGCCCTGGCTGAACGCGGGTTAAGTTCCTTGCCTCCCACAATCACCGTGGGACGAGGAGTAGCATAGTGTCTTTGGAAGAACACATTTTTGCTGCCGGAAAAATTTGGGAGATACCTTTTGAACGCGTCTATTAAGTTCCATATTCTCAGGGATCGGTGCCAGTTAAGAGTAAATAAAAGGCGAACAGGCCGGTTGTTTGGATGGCGATGGTGCGACAGGGCTGAAAATTGTGAAAACTAGTTCTTCATTTAAATCAATTAGTAGAAATCCTGGCTTAGGGGACTGTGCTCTGAGCTCAGGGGCACAAACCTTTTATCATCCCTTCCCAGAATCCACCAGTATAATAAGCAATTATATAACCAGGGGTGCCTAGGTATCACAAGCCGTTTTAGAGATTCCTCATTCCTCGTTAGCTCCGTTTTACAAGGGGAGTTTCCATTGTGTTCTTATTCCCCATCTATCAGGGGCGCAGCCAGGGGGGGGCACAGGGGGCACGTGCCCCCCATCGGTGCCGGGGTGCCCTTTTGATTGTCAGGTGGTGTGCCCTCTTTGGGCCGTGCCGCTCGAAATTTAGTACCCTACGTCGTTGAGCCTAGATTGAACTATACTGCATTTAGTGATTTAAACTATTGTTTGACAATTAAGTGCCTTTTTGGTCAGTTTGGGCATTCTGTCGCCTTTCCAAGCACCCGGGAAGAGTATAGGCACGTAATCCGTTTCCAGATAATGCCTCATCGTCCCCAATAATCGTATGGGCAGAGCTAATCTGGTGCCCCTTGAGCTCATCTGGTGCCCCCTGAGCGCTGGTCCTGAACCCTGGAGCTGATAATGTGCCCTCTGCGCTGATCTGATGCCCTCGTAGTCAATCTGGTGCCCCCCTGAGAAAATAATTGTGCCTTCTGAATCTATATAATGTTCTCTGAGTTAGTCTGATGCCTCCGAGCTTGCCCGGTGCCCTATTAGCTGTTTTATTGTCCCTTGAACTGATCCGGGCCCCCTGAACTTATTTAATGCCTCCCGTAGTTTATCTACTGTCCAGGGCCACAGCTAGGGGACACAGGGGGTACGTGCCCCAATCGGTGCCGAGTGCCGAGTGCCTTTTTGGTCACCTAAAACATTCTGTCGCCTTTCCAAGCACCCGGGAATAGTATAGGCACGTAATCCGTTTCCAGATAATGCCTCATCGTCGCCAATAATCGTACGTGTGGAGCTCATCTGGTGCCCCCTGGAGGTGATCATGTGCCTTCTGAGTTGATCTGATGCCCTTGTAGTCAGTCTGGTGCCCCCCTCCCCTGAATAAATAATTGTGCGTTCTGAACCTATATAATGCTCTCTAAGTTAGTCTGATGCCTCCGAGCTTGCCTGCTGCCCTATTAGCTGTTTTAGTGCCCCTTGAGCTGATCCGGGCCCCTGAACTTATTTAATGCCTCCCAGAGTTTATCTACTGTCCAGTGGGGCACATCGGTGCCCCATCGGTGCCGGGTGCCCTTTTGATTGCCAGGTGGTGTACCTACCCTCTTTGGGCCGTGCCGCTGGAAATTTAGTGCCCTGCGCCGTTGAACCTAGATATAACTAGACTGCATTTAGCGATTTCAACTATTGTTTGACAACTAAGTGCCTTTTTGGTCAGCTAGGGCATTCTGTCGCCTTTCCAAGCACTCGGGAAAAGCATAGGCACGTAATCCGTTTCCAGATCATGCCTCTTCGTCGCCAATAATCGTACGGGCGGAGCTCATCTGGTGCCCCCTGGAGCTGATCATGTGCCCTCTGAGCTGATCTGGTGCCCTCGTAGTCAATCTGGTACCCTCCTGAGAAAATAAGTGTGCCATCTGAGCCTATAAAATACTCTCTGAGTTAGTTTGATGCCTCCGAGCTTGCCTGGAGTCCTTTTAGCTGTTTTAGTGCCCCTTGAGCTGATCCGGGCCCCTGAGCTTATTTAATGCCTCCCGGAGTTGATCTACTGTCCAGGGGTGCAGCCAGGAAGGCACAGGGGACACGTGCCCCCATCACTGCCGGGGTGCCCTTTTGATTGCCGGGTGGTGTACCCAATTTGGGCCGTGCCGCTCGAAAGTTAGTGCCCTAGCCGTTGAACCTAGATGCAACTGGACCGCATGTAGCGATTGAAACTATTGTTGGACAACTTAATATCTTTCTCGGTCAGCTAGGGCATTCTATCGCCTTTCCAAGCACCCGGGAAGAGTATGGGCACCTAGTATGTGTCCACCTAATGCCTCATTGTCGCCAATAATCGTACGGGTAAAGCCAATCTGGTGCTCCTTGAGCACATCTCGTGGCCTCTCAGCTGGTCTTGGCCCCTTGAGCTGATTACTTGCCCCCTAAGCTGATCTGGTGCCCCTGAGTCAATAGAGTGCCCCACTGAGCAGATAATTGTGCCTCCTGAACCTATATAATGCTCTCTGAGTTAGTCTAATGCTTCCGAGCTTGTTTGGTGCCCTAATAGCTGATTTAGTGCCCCTTGAGCTGATTCGGGCCCCCGAACTGATCTGATGCCTCACCAAGTTGATTCTGTCTCCTAAGTCAATATGGTGCCTTTTCAGCTGATTAGGTGCCCCCTCAAATGATTATTGATATCTCCTTAGATGGTCTGGTCCCCCTGAGCTGGTTTGGTGGGCCCTGAACCCACCTTGTGCCCCCCGAGCTGTTACGTTGCTCCCTGAGCTGATTTAGGCTCCTGACATAGTCTGGGGGGCTGGGAGCTGAACTGGACCCCGAGCGGATCGATCTGGTGCCACCTGAGCTGCACTAATGCCCCTTAGTCGATCTCGTGCCTCCTAAGCCCATCTGATGCCCCCTGAGTAATCTGGTGCCCTTTAAGCTGATCTGGGCCTCCTTACGTGATTTCGTGAGCAGATCTAAAGCCCTGAGCTGAGCTGGGCCCACAGAGGCTGATGAGGGCCCCTGGGATGGTATGGGGCTCCTGAGCTGATTAAGTGCCTCCTGACTTGATCTGGTATTCCTGAGCTGGTCGGGGACCTCTGACCTAATTGTTTGTCCCCGGAGCTGATCTGGTGCCCTATGGGCATCTGGTGTGCCCTGAGCAGCTATGGGGCTTTTGAACTGATTGGGCCCCGAGCTTATGAGGGGATCCCTGAGCTCATTTAGTGCCCCTGACTTGAACATGCCCCCTGTGCTGATCGATCTGGTGCACCCTGAGCAGATATACTGCCTCCTGAACTTAACTAATGCCCCCTGAGTCGATCTGGTGCCTGCTGAGTCATCAGTGTGTCTCCTGAGCCCATCTTATTCCCTCTGAGCTAGTCTGGTGCCCCATGGCTAATATGGTGCCTTTTAAGCTGACTCGGGCCTCCTGGGTTGATTACGTGATTTCCTGAACAGCTCCCAGGCCCTGAGCTGAACTGGGCCCACAGGGGCTGGTGAGGGCCCCTGAGATGGTATGGGGCTCCTGAGCTGATTAAGTGCCTCCTGACTTGATCTGGTATTCCCGAGCTGATCTGAGCCCCGAGCTGGTCGGGGACCACTGATCTGATTATTTGTCCCCGAGGCTGATCTGGTGCCCTATGGGCCGATCTGGTGTTCCCTGAGCAGCTCTGGGGCTTTTGAACTGCTTGGGCCCCGAGCTGGTGAGGGATTCCTGAGCTGATTTAGTGGCCCTGACTTGATCCTGCCCCTGACCTGACTTGAGGCCCCTGAACTGATCTGGGCCCCAAGAGCTGATCTGGGGCCCAAGAGGGAGAGACTTGGGGAAATACTCAGTAAACAACTTTAGAATAAATGGAGCGGGGAGTGGTGCGACTTTCAATCAAGATATTAACATACATGTCCCAAATTTACAGCTGGAAAATTTAAAATAAAAAAGAGCGGGTCTAGGTTCTGAGTGTACCCTGAGCTGGTCTGGGCGCTGAGCTTGTGAGAGCCCTTTAAGTTGGCTTGAGGCCCCTGAGGTGATCTGGCGCCTTAAACTGCTCTGGGGCTTCTTGAACTGGTTTAAGGCCCTATGAGCCTATCTGTGGCCCATTGAGCTAGTCTGATGACTTAATCTCTGGGACCAATGAGCTAGTCTAGTCCCTGGGTGAAGCATGAGCTGCTTTGTGGCCTGATCTACATCAGGGGGCCCCTGAGGTGGTCTTGAATAGACAGATAATAATAGCACAAGGCCAACTCCCATCATTTTGGGGCGGGGTCACTGAGCTAGTCTAGTCCCTGGAGGCACAACTGGGGGATGGGGGAAGCTGCTCTGGGGGCCTCTGATCCACATTTGGGGGCCCCAGAGCTGGTCTTGAATAGATGGGGAATAAGAACACAATGGAAACTCCCCTTGTAAAACGGAGCTAACGAGGAATGAGGAATCTCTAAAACGGCTTGTGATACCTAGGCACCCCAGGTTATATAAATTGCTTATTATACTGGTGGATTCTGGGAAGGGATGATAAAAAGGCATGTGCCCCTGAGCTCAGAGCACAGTCCCCTAAACCAAGATTTCTACTAATTAATTTAAATGAAGAACTAGCTGTAACAATTTTCAGCCCTGTCACACCATCCCCATCTAAACCACCGGCCTGTTCACCTTTTATTTACTCTTAACTGGGACCGATCCTTGAGAATGTGGAACTTAATAAACGAGTTCAAAAGGTATCTCCCAAATTTTTCCGGCAGCAAAAATATGTTCTTCCAAAGACACTATGCCACTCCTCGTCCCACGGCGATTGTGGGAGGCAAGGAACTTAATCCGCGTTCAGCCAGGGCTCACTCGTCACGACAAAACCAGTGGGCATAACAAAAAAAAATTCGACTCCAATATGCCTTAACCTGCACATTGTAACAGATATCACATGCTCCGCTGATGTTAAGCACTTGCATGAGTTGGCTGTCCTTAAATCTATCCCAAAAACGTAGTGTTTTGGCTACTTGCATGGCATTTTGGCGATATTTTGTTCCTTTTTTCGGTTTTAATCGAGTTTTCCTTCTCCGTCAATGAGTTCTTTGCATTTTTATTGAACCAAAGATGCCCAAAAAATGATATAAACAAATATATAGTAAGTTTTGTTAGGTTACGTTAAAAAGTGCCCTTTTTTCCCCGGGGTGCCCCTCAAAGTTGGTGTGCCCCCCCCATACGAAAGCTCTGGCTGCGCCCCTGCCATCTATTCAAGACCAGCTTTGGGGCCCCAAGTGTGGATCAGAGGCCTCCAGAGCAGCTTCCCCCATCCCCCAGTTGTGCCTCCAGGGACTAGACTAGCTCAGTGACCCCACCCCGAGATGATGGGAGTTGGCCTTGTGTTCTTATTGTCTGTCTATTCAAGACCACCTCAGGGGCCCATGATGTAGATCAGTGCCACAGAGCAGCTCATGCTTCACCCGGAGACTAGACTAGCTCATTGGTCCCAGAGATGAGGTCATCAGACTAGCTCAATGGGCCACAGATAGGCCAATAGGCCCTTAAACCAGTTCAAGAAGCCCCAGAACAGTTTAAGGCGCCAGATCACCGCAGGGGGCCTCAAGCCAACTTAAGGGGCTCTCACAAGCTCAGCGCCCAGACCAGCTCAGGGTACCCTCAGAACCTAGATCCCCCTTGGGCCACAGATCAGCTCTTGGTGCCCCAGATCAGTTCAGGGGCCTCAAGTCAGGTAAGAGGGGAGGAAGATCAAGTCAGGGGCACTAATTCAGCTCAGGAATCTCACCAGCTCGGGGGCCCAAGCAGTTTAAAGCCCCAGAGCTGCTCAGGGGACACCAGACCGGCCCACAGGGCACCAGATCAGCCTCGGGGACAAACAATCAGATCAGTGGTCCCCGACCAGCTCGGAGCCCAGCTCAGCTCGGGAATACCAGATCAAGTTAGGAGGCACTTAATCAGCTCAGGGGCACCATACCATCTCAGGAGCCCTCATCAGACTCTGTGGGCCCAGCTCAGCTCAGAGCCTTAGAGCTGCTCATGAAATCACGGAGATAAGGAGGCCCAGATCAGCTTAAAGGGCACCAGATTAGCTCAGGGGCACCAGACTAGCTCAGAGGGCACCAGATCGACTCAGGGGCATTAGTGCAGCTCAGGTGGCACCAGATCGATCCGCTCGGGGGCCAGCTCAGCTCCCAGCCCCCCAGACTATGACAGGAGCCTAAATCAGCTCAGGGAGCAACATAACAGCTCAGGGGACACAAGGTGGGCTCAGGGCCCGCCAAACCAGCTCAGGGGGGCACCAGGCCATCTAAGGAGATATCAATAATCAGCTGAGGGGGCACCTAATCAGCTGAAGAGACACCACATTGACTTAGGACACAGAATCAACTTGGGGAGGCATGAGATCAGCCCGGGGGCCCGAATCAGCTCAAGGGGAACTAAATCAGCTATTAGGGTAGATTTTCGAAATGCGTTCAACACAGTGGAACACCAATTTATTTACGACACACTAGGAGAATTCAATTTCGGTCCTTATTTCATTGATTGGATCAAAATCATGCATAAAGATATGGAGCTTGCTATAATCAACAATGGTTACACATCTCAATGGTTTTCCCCGACACGAGGACTCCAGCAGGGCTGTCCAGTCTCAAGCTTGATATTTTGCCTGGTGGTTGAAATTTTTGCCGTCAAAATCCGTGGGAAGACTCAGATTAGAGGAATAACGATATCTGATACCTTCAGAAGTTAAACTTTCACAATACATTGATGATACCACTCTGTTTGTTAAGGACGAGCGCGCCGCCCAGGCGGCTCTAGGTGTTACAAAAGATTTTGGGTTAGCCTCAGGATTGCAATTAAATGTAGACAAATGTCAATTTATGTGGCTTGGATCACTTAAACATTCAACGAAATATATTTGTGATCGGGTACCGAGCAGGCAAGTTAAAATATTAGGAATCCATTTTAGTGCTTTGCATCCATGTGATAATGTTGGACCTGCTGTCTCGAAAACAGAGGCAACACTCAACCAGTGGTCACAGAGAAGTTTGTCGCAGAAAGGAAGTATTACTGTTATTAAAGCCTTAGTTATCTCACAGTTTATTTATTCAATGGCAGCTTCATCAATAAATAATAAAAACCTAAAACTGATCCAGAGCAAAATAATGAAGTTCATTTGGAAAGGTCGTCCTCCCAAAGTTGCTCGGGAAGTCCTGTATCAGGACACTAAGAATGGTGGATTGAATGCGCCAAATATAGAACATATTCATAAGTCTGTTCGAGTTTCATGGTATGGAAGACTCGTGGATAACCAGGACTCAACGCTTAGCAAAATTCTACAAATAAGATTGGGTATAGACCTTAAACAAGTATTAAACATGAATTACGGAAATGAATGGGTAAAGTCAAGAAGGATTCCCCAATTTTATAGAGAGATGTTGCAATGGCTACGGGAGATCTTGCCGATAGCTGAACCGCTTAGTGCTGAAGACATAAGAAAACAAATCATTTGGAATAATTCAGCCTTAAGGGTAGAAGGACGTCCTTTTTTCTGTCGCACATTGTATGAGCGTAATATTTTTCTCGTGGATGATTTTCTTGATAACCGAGGACAGATGCTGACAGCAACTGCATTTAAAGAAAAACATTCATTGCGAGGTGTAAATCCTCTGAACTATATGGGTTGGTGCCGGTCGATACCCAGGGAATGGAGGAGACGAGTTATCGGTTCTCAATCGCTTTCTGCTAACGATAGAATAGTTGTGTCTCAAATAAGCATTAATGGCAAATCAGTCCCGATTCAAGCAGTTAAATCGAAATATTTTCGACAAAGACTCATAAAACACATTATTCCAAATGCTCAAATCAAATGGATAAACGAGGGGATCGATTTTTCTGAAGATTGGAGCCAAATGCACGCGCTTCCGTTTGCTATTACTAAATCCACTAAATTGCAGAGTCTACAGTATAGAATAACTCATCGTTTTTCCCAACTAGGAGATTCCTCTGTATCCGAAACGTCACGACGGACCCATTCTGTAACTATTGTGGAGAAATTGAGACACTGCAGCATTTCTTTGTATTCTGTGATGATACCTTAAATTTCTGGAACGAACTACTGATCAGGATAAATTGCAAGTTGAGTTTAGAGCAGCAGTTAAGTCTTAACGAGAGAGACATTATTTAGTTCACTTTCAACCACAAACATAGTAAACTTCATTGTTCTAAATGCGAAACAGTTTATAGTTTATCAGCGCGTTAGAGAAGAAAGACTGGACTTAGGTAACTTCCTCACTTTTATTGCGAAACAATTTAGCATCGAACTAGTGATCGCCAAAAGAACTAGTAAAATTCACAAATTCCGGGAAAGATGGCCCCATTCATAAATGAAAGTTCAGAACTAAACATTTAAAAAGTTTAGGTGCTAGGCCGGACTCCGAGAGGCCTAGAATTTAAATTTTTGAGAGCTTTTCAAAGGTTGGAAATTTGTAAAGTACTTCATGTGGGAGGGGAAGGGTTTGGGGAAGGGGGAGGACCGAAAGAGAGATAGAAAATGACTTGTGACTGATCGGGACAGACGGCGGCTGCTGTTTGCGGTAGATTTTGTCGGTTCTGTTTTTTTGTTCACTGTTATCTGTGGCTGTTTATTGTGTAGACTCACTCTTGTCGTGGCTTGTTTTGACAGTCCAGTTTTTCGTGTGTTCCATGTTACCACCTTTGTTGTGATGATGTCGACGTATCGTTTCGTTCACCTTGCAATGTAAGAATGAAAATACAAAATTTGCTCGAAAAAAAATCAGCTATTAGGGCACCAAGCAGGCTCGGAGGCATTAGACTAACCCAGAGGGCATTATATACGTTCAGGAGGCCCAATTATTTGCTCAGTGGGGCACTCGATTGACTCAGGGGCACCAGACCAGCTTAGAAGGCAAGTAATCAGCTCAAGGGGCCAAGACCAGCTGAGAGGCCACGGGATGAGCTCAAGGAGCACCAGATTAGCTTCACCCATACGATTATTGGCGACGATGAGGCATTAGGTGGACACTTACTACGTGCCCATACTCTTCCCGGGTGCATGGAAAGGCGACAGAATGCCCTAGCTGACCGAAAAAGGTATTAAGTTGTCCAACAATAGTTTCAATCGCTACATGCGGTCCAGTTACATCTAGGTTCAACGGCTAGGGCACTAAATTTGGAGCGGCACGGCCCAAATTGGGTACATCACCTGGCAATCAAAAGGGCACCCCCGGCAGTGATGGGGGCACGTGCCTCCTGTGCCCCCTGGCTGCACCCCTGGACAGTAGATCAACTCCGGGAAACATTAAATAAGCTCAGGGGGCCCAGATCAGCTCAAGGGGCACTAAAACAGCTAAAAGGACACCAGACAAGCTCGGAGGCATCAAACTAACTCAAAGAGTTTTATATAGGTTCAGAAGGCACACTTATTTTCTCAGGGGAGCACCAGATCAGCTCAGAGGGCACATGATCAGCTCCAGGGGGCACCAGATGAGCTCCGCCCGTACGATTATTGGCGACGATGAGGCATTATCTGGAAACGGATTACGTGCCTATACTCTTCCCGGGTGCTTGGAAAGGCGACAGAATGCTTTAGCTGGCCAAAAAGGCACTAAATTGTCAAACAATAGTTGAAATCGCTAAATGTGGTCTAGTTCCATCTAGGTTGAATGGCGTAGGGCACTAAATTTCGAGCGGCACGGCCCAAAGTGGGTACACCACCTGGCAATCAAAAGGGTACCCGGCACCGATGGGGGCACGTGCCCCCTGTGCCCCCTGGCTACGGCCCTGGACAGTAGATAAACTACGGGAGACATTAAATAAGTTCAGGGTCCCCGGATCAGCTCAAGAGGCACTAAAACAGCTAATAGGGCACCAGGCAATCTCGGAGGCATCAGACTAACTCAGAGAGCATTATATAGGTTCAGAAGGCACGATTACTTTCTCAGGGGGGCACCAGATTGACTACGAGGGCATCAGATCAGCTCAGAGGGCACATGATCAGCTCCAAGGGCCAAGACCAGCGCTCAGGGGGCACCAGATTAGCTCTGCCCGTACAATTATTGGCGACGATCAGGCATTATCTGGAAACTGATTACGTACCTATACTATTCCCGGGTGCTTGGAAAGGCGACAGAATTCCCCAACTGACCAAAAAGGCACTTAATTGTCAAACAATAGTTTAAATCGCTAAATACAGTCTAGTTCCATCTAGGCTCAACGGCGTGGGGCACTAAATTTCGAGTGGCACCGCCCAAAGAGGGTACACCACCTGGCAATCAAAAGGGCACCCCGGCACCGATGGGGGGGGCACGTGCCCCTGTGCCCCCCCTGGCTGCGCCCCTGTCCGGACGCAGTTCGTCAGAGCCATATCGAAAACACCTAACCCACCAAACTATCGAAAATGGTGGGAGCCTAGACATCGAATTGAGTTCCATTTGGATCCCGATTTCAATTCGAGTTTTGTAGATCTGCGATTTCTTACTCATACATTGGCCGATCCAGGAACAACTTTTGGAGGGATGAAACAAAAATTGGGGGGGGCTAAATCGAGAAAAAATCGCAAAAGCATAGTATTTATAAAGAAACGCTGTCCAAATTTGGTCCTTTGAGGGGGCCAAAAGATACTATTTTAGGTTTTGGTGGGGGGCCACGACCCCTTTGCCCCCTGCCCTTGGATCCGCCAGTGCACCCGTGATTCTGACGTATGGCTGTGGCCGAATATACAACCTTCGCCAATTTTCAACACCAAGAACTCGATGAGAAAGGCAAACAAACAGCTCATCAACTTTACCAAAGAAAGTTTTATGCAGCGATCTCACTATGAATTTCATGTATGCTGTCACCACAATAATAAATTAATAGGCTAAGCACTTCACACCACCACACCCGCAACCAGTCTGCCGCGCTTTGACTACATAGTTTCCCGCCTAATCCACGAACAAGCTCCGAGCGCTGACATCTAACCGCGTGTGAAATGAGAGTATCCTGCAATCCCACGGTATAGCTGGGGCGGGGACTTCCGGTCGGATAGAGCACGATGTTTGATTGGTTGCAGGTTGTGTCCAGCGTTGTTATTAGTTCATGCTGAGGCTGCTTTGCTGGGATTTCCCGCAACTATGCGCCTTGTTTCGTCTTCGCACGATGGAGTAGACAGCTACTGGGGGAAAATTTTGAACACAATTTTTGAGGATTGCCAGTTTGGAAAAAGCAATAGAACAAACTAATTATTGGGTCTTATTTTCGTTGGGTAAGTCTGCGTTTTTTTCAGTTTTAGTCAGCTCTTCCCTGTTTCACTGGGGGGGCAATTTCCCGGCACTGGGGGGCATTTCTGCTCACTGGGGGGGGGCAAATGGTCCCCCAGTTAACATGTTAAAAAATGGCCTGCTGTAAGTGTAAGCTCGCAGTATTTCATATCATATTACGTGTGTGATTGCATTTGAGTACTTGTGCTTTTACTGCCTGTATCGCTGACTTCACTGTTTTTTTACACTATCCACGACCCCTTCATTGGATTGACGATGGAACATGAAAAACCTTGTATCGAGTGTAAGGATGTTCTGAAATACATTGATTGATTGATTGTTTCATAACGTGATTTTAACTGAGATAGCCAAGTTGTAAAGCAAGTCGGAAAACCCGGTACTCCATATGTCATTTGTCTTGGAACTCGATATTTCCGTAGAAAAAAGCTAAAACCTACCTGACTCCAACCCCTCATTAGCCCGTCGCCGGACGGCCATTGTTGTGAGCTACTGGTGTGACGGCATATGCTGACGTCACGATGAGCATCAGCCATTTGAAGCCCTTGAAGCGTTTCAAGTATGGCATTGGTTGCCAGATCGTGACATCATCCACAGGCTGATATTTATCTCTTTTTCTAGAGGAGTATTTTAAAAATAAGAATATTGAGCTTGTTGTACATTTTTCAGAGAAATCATGAGTGGTTTCATTGTTTTCGGCTAAAAGTACGTTTAATTTCACTAAATTCCAGGATTCGACCAAGGTGCCACCTTCCCTTTAAGTATTTCTCAAGATATTAATGCTAAACAAATAGTTATATCCTCTAAAACAAATACGTTGTAGAGTTTGCCGTGAACTACGGTTGAAAACTTGATTTTCTATAATTTTATTATTGCCGCTGCATAGTATACTTAACGAAGCAGGGGACAAATACTTTAATTTTGTGAATAGTCTTTGAAGTATGTCTAAGGTATCACTGACTAAGAAACACCGATGGTCTAGAAAAAATGACTTGTAGGGCTGGCCGTGATTTAAGGTAATAAACGGTATTTTTTCCATTTTCTTTTTGTCGTTCTGTGTTACACGTCAGAATACAAACACTGTATTTTTATTAACGGTTTTTGAAGACGTTCTAGGGGAACAGTGATAAAAACACGGGTATTCGAGAAAGAAATTTAGTTGTAGGGTGGGCCGTGAATTCTGGCGATTTTTTCCTTAATTTTCGTTTTGCCAATGTGTTACATTCAGTGGGTCAGGAGACGAAATTATATTTTTTAATCGTCTTTAAAGACTTCTGAAGATATTAAAGGCAAAAAACAGTTATATCCTAGGAAACCTAGCTAAATTATATTTGACCCCACCAGCGGTGACATCTTTTGCCCCATTCCAAGGTTGAAAAAATTCTGCGTCTACATCTAATTTGAATTGGCTTCTGCCTGCCTACCTGGTTCCACCCATGTGCTGTATATGTGCTGGAACTCGATTCTCCATCGACAAGATTCTAACATTACGGTATGCGAACATAATCTTACCCCATAGCTCTCCCCGGCCGCCATTTTGGCGTGGCTTAACGAGCCTGGAGCCACTGAAAGCAGCTGCAAGCGTCCTCATGATGTCGCGGCCGGGTACCTTCCCGGCCTGGGTAGGATATTGCCGAGGTGATTATATTGTCATTGCTTCTGAGTATACGCGGATCGAGTGGGCGGGCAAAGGGGGCAGGTTCCCCTCCGCCGATCGACCTTCGGCGTCCCCTGACATAGTCCGGCGTCCCCCTGGAAGGTCAATGGCGCCCCTGGTTATGCCGCTTCCCATCCTCCACCCCGCAGGATGCAAAAACCGATGCCCACCGATAGGATAAGATTTTGTGCCCACTTGATAGGTTTTTCCGGTCAAAATTGACATCCCCTTGGTCCGGGGAGCGCCTCCCTGGGAAGGTACCCCCACCCAGTTGCGGATCCAAGGGGGGGTCATAAAGGCATTTGCTCTACCTCCAAACGGAAAGTCTAAGGGCAAAACTATGTTTTTGCCTCCCCAAAGTGGTCGGCCTCGTTTTTGGCCTGACTCCTTTTTAGTTTATAGGCAAGATTTTGGTGTTTGAACTCTCAACTTCAGGCAGAACCAGTGAAGTTTGGTATAAATATGGTGCCTTGGATAGGAAAAAAGTATCTTCAGCTAATATTTTTCGTCCCCGTGACGTTTTTATTTATTTTTCGATTTTGCTTTGCCCCTACCAAACCTGCCGGCTAGATCCGCCAATACCCCCCCGATGCGCAATCCTGGATCCGCCTATTCCTCCGAGCAGCTAACCGCTATGCATAAACTATATGCGCTCTGATAGTTGGGGGTGGGGGCCTTCTATGCCCCTTTGAACCACCATTTCAGCAACATAGCCAGGTATGTCATAGATCCGATTATGATTGATTTGCATCTCTTATGGCAGACGAGCTGTGTGACTGGTAAATGGTCCGCTTGATTTAAGGCCCCGCCTTCGGTGGGCGGAGCTTGGAGGACGTTGAATGTTGCCGGTGGAAGTTTTTATCATTGGAATAAACTTATTTTGTTGATGCTGGCTAAACTAGGACAGTTGAAGGTGTCGGGTTTTTTGTGAATGATCTATGATATATGAGTAATTTCGATGTGGGACTCTTTTATATCTTAACAGATCAAAGTAGGAATGGCAGGGTTCGCAAGCATTTTTGTAAAACGGTCATTTTTACATAAAATGTACGCCTAGAGCGGAAAGAATATATTTGATGGTTGTTTACATTTTTGTGAATGATGCTGAATGCGATGGCCACGCTTGAACAGCAAAAAACCGATGATAAGTAAGTAATAAAGCGTTGGTTTAGGGTTCGCCACGCTTTTTGGCAGGGCGGCTTATGAAATTGAATTTCTAATTTAAAGCCAAGGGCTGGAGTTTAACGAAGTTTGTGTGAATTGTGAATCATCTATGGTGTCAATGGAAGGCGCCAGAGCCGAAATTACACGTCTAGCTCTTTTTGTCCTAAAATTGTAGGGTTCGCCAGATTTTCGAGTTTTACATTTTGGTGACCTTTGGAGGTCAAACGGTTAGTTGTGAACAAGAATGGTTTTAGGGGTTACTAGGGACGTGCATATTCAGCAAAATCGGAGGGGACGCGAATACGTATTTGAATACGAATACGTTGCTATTATCATGGACATCTGATCTATCAGATTATGCAGCATCACAAAAAACACTTATACGGGGTCACTGACGGGGCCACTGACCTGCAGTATGTGACTGGGCGGGGAGAGCGGGATGTCCACGATGCTGGTCCTGTAGACAGGCCGGGTGAAGACTGGTGGCTGGTCGATACAGGGACGGCGGATTCCAGGGTGCAAGTGGTGCAGTTGCACCACTCGATTTTTTCAAGTGGTGCAAAAGTATCTTTTTGCACCACTTGTTTTGGCTTTGTCCAGGAGGCGCCCCCCCCAGGCCTCAGCCGGCGCCCCCGGCCGGTCAGAGAAAATCAAGCCTAATTACCGCCTACCTGAAGAGGTAGGATCCTCTGTGAAAAAGACATGTTCATACATGAATGACGCACCTTGACATCAAAACTGCGCCCTGGAAGGCAAAAGGCCCCCCCTTGAGTAAAGGCGCCCCTCTGGATAGCATAGGCGCCCTTGAAAAGCGTAGGCGCCTCCTGGACAGCTGAGGCGCCTCCGAAGAAGAGAAACGGCGCCCCTAGATATCACATGCGCCCCCTGGTTAGCACAGGCACCCCTTGACAGCAAAAGGCGCCCCCCCCGCAGAGAAAAAGGCGCCCCCTGGACAACATAGGTGCCCTTTGATAAGAAAGGCGCCCCCTGGAGAGATAAGAGAGAAACCCCCCCCCCTCCCGAGAACAACGGCGGCAGGGACGGCGGATTCCGCAGGACAGGGTGTGCAGTTGCACACCTTGAAAAATGATGGTGTACAATAGTATATTTTTGCACACCTGGTTTTGACATCGTACGGGGAGGCCCTCACGGATTTGGGTGGCACCCCCGGATTTTGCCGGCGCCCCCGGCCGGTCAAGAGAAAATCAGACACATCGCCTGTCTGAAGGGGTAGTACCCTCTGTGTAAAATAAAATACACTTTCAAATATGAATGGCGCCCCTGACATCAAAGCTGCACCCTGGACAGCAAAAGGTGCCCACCTCCTTGAGTAAAAGCGCCCCTCTGGATAGCAAAGGCGACCTCTAGACAGCAGAGGCGCCCCTGGACAGAAAAAGGCACCCCAATTGAGGAGTAACGACGCCCCTGAATAGCATAGGCGCCCTCTGGTTAGCACAGGCACTCCTGTACACTAAGAGGCGCCCCCTCCCCCATAGAGCAAAGGCACCCCTCTGGATATCATAAGCTCCCTTTAATAGCAATCGCGCTCCCTGGACAGCAGGGGCGCCCTCTGGATAGGATAGGCGCCCCCAAAACAGCAAATACGCCCTTTGATACCAAAATCGCCCCATGGACAGAACACACCCTCTGGATAGCATAGGCACCCCTGGACGGCAGAGACGCCCCTAAAGAAGAGCAACGGCACCCCGGGATAGCATATGCGCCCCTGGTTAGCACAGGCACCCCTGGACAGTAAAAGGCGGCCCCCGCCCCCTGAGTAAAGGATCCGGGTCTCTGGATAGCATAGGTGCCCCTGGATAGCGCAGGCGCCTCCTGGACAGCAGAGACGCCTCCGAAGAAGATCAACGGCGCCCCTTGATATCATATGCACCCCCTGGGTAGCACAGGCATCCCTGGATAGCAAAAGGCGCCCCCCTCCGAGAGCAAAGGCGCCCCCTCTGAAAAGAATAAGAACCCATGGATAGGAAAGGCGCCCCCTGGAAAGGACAGCAGAACATTTTTTAAGGAAAACACAGTTGAGGGGGGCGGTGGAGATTTTCTTGTGCTGGCCATTATAATGTCTTCGGGGGATCAAACCCCCATTTGGAGGGGGCGTTAATAAAATTTAGACGTGCTAGTGTTAAAAAATGTCTCCTAATTTTTGTTATTCCATATTCTAAAGATTAGAGATGCTGCCCAGGACTGCGGGTTTTTTTGTCAACGGAAAAAGGCCAAACCGGGTTTGCAAAAAGGCCAAAAGGTTCAAATTGTATTTGCACTAAAAAATCTTGTTTTTTTATAAATTTCGTCCAAGTTCTTCCCAGTACGGCTGTTGGAGTCTGAGTCTCATTAAAGTCCTCAAGGGACTTGTCACGGAGACCCCGACCCCAACAACCGAACGAGTAACGCCCACAATGAAGGGTTGATTTAGAAGCCAAAGTTTAACCTCCCACAAAGCACAGGGATGGCCGCCTCGCTCAGGTCACCCTCTCATCAGTCAGTTGCCAGCCGACCTACGTCGGGCAAACGATTGAGCGCCGGAGCGTCTCAGGGGAACCGATCTCAAGCCTGGACATGCACTGCCACTGCATGCTTCTCAGCAGCGGGCCGGAGCCCGACGCTCTACCAACCGAGCAACCGGGGCGGCCAAATGGCCAAATAAATACCACAAAAGCCATATTTGAGGCTAAAACGAACCCTACCGGGTGTCATAAACCCACAGAAAAAGGACAGAGCACTCTTGTATCACTGCAGTGAACAGTGCACTGTATAAAACTAAATGTTGATAATTTGATATTGACTTGACGATATATTTTTAGCACACTGCCCATCTCATAAGAAGGCAGGAGTCCCCTTCCAATCCCGTGTGGCGACCCAATTATTTTGTCCACATAACTAAACAATTTGTTAGCATCATCAATTATCTTGGCCGCACCACTCCCCACTAACATTTGATATCTTCCTGCTTTTCCTGTGAATTGTTTGCTCTTGAACAGTGACGGATCCATAGGCAGATCCAGGATTGCCAATCGGAGGGGAGCACCTTCCCGGGGGCGCCATCCGGAGCAGGGGGCGCCACTTTTGACCGGAAAAACCTACCAGGTGGGCGTAAAATCCTATCGGTGAGCACCGATTTCGCATCCTGGGGGAGAGTGGGAAGCGCCACTTCAAGCGAGTGCCATCGACCTTTCAGGGGGGCGCCGTGACCATTTCAGGGGGCGCCGAGGATCGATTGGGGGGCTGCATCTGCCCCTCCCCTTTGCCCCCTGGATCCGCGTATGGGCGGATCTAGAATTTTAGTAAGGTGGGGGGGAAACGCGGAGCCTCAAAGTGGGCACTTTACCATCAACTTTTCACCCAAAAGGCGCCTATGGTATTCGGTTTTCGGTTGCCGTCATATTGGTGGATCGTATTTTTAACAACGTCCTATCCCACCCTCTCCCAGCCATAACAGTTTGTACCAGCCAAGCAAGATGCCTATTTGGCGTGATATTTGAAACAATGAATTGCTAAACAGTTCAGTCCACACTTTTTTCGGCACCTCTTGAAAAACCTGTAACTGCCACTAGGTCATGGAGAAATTCAAGACACTTGGGAAGATGCAACAGCTGAACATAAAGGTACATATCTGGGGATTTTTCTATTAGTGAAGAGGGGTTAAGTTTATTTTAATATCAAATATGATAAGCATCATTTTGCCTTTCCACGTGGCCAAGATTCGTAAGATAATGGTGAGAGGACATTGAAAATAATCGCAGCGAGTGTGAACCTGGCCTGTGCGCTGTCCAAGAAAATTACCTCAGCGGAAAAGCTTTTAAGTTGTAGGAAACACAAGCCGGACTTTAACCCACATTATTAATTGCTCCTAAAAAATAATGTTTGAACCAGATGGCAGACTCAAGGAGATATAAGGGAAGTTGAAACGTTAAGATAAACACAGAATGAAGTATGTGGGCATTTTCCATCGACCTTTATCTATATTCTTCAATTCATCAGCATGGGAGAATTGCTCTTGTGCGTGAAATTTCGGAGGTGTTAAGAGAATTTCGGTAGCCATGTGATTGAATGCTGAAATAGATCATGCCATAGGCATTTGTGATTTGTGACATAAATGGGCCCTACTAGAATAAAAAGAAAACAGTTTCAACGTGTCCAAGTACTCTCTTGATAAATTGATAACTTTTTTTCGTTTATTGGCTGTAATTTGCGCGTTTAATGATCATGTGCAGTGTTCAGATCGAAGTGAAAAGACCATTCAGATTGATAAAACGAGTATATTTTGTCACTGACCATCCACTTATACCATCAACCATCGCCTTCAGGTCAAGTTCAGGACTCATTTAAGAGAAGAGGTGAGCGTGCACTGTGCATGCCCAAATCGAGACACAGCCGCCCTCCCGATGGACAGACCGCGCAGAAATACGTCCTCGTCGCGTTTAATTTCGCGCACGCGTACGATGTAGTGGACCACCACCTGCTACGCGTTCGCCTGCTGTAGATGGGGCTGTCAAATTGCACGGTGGCCTGGATTTGGCAGTGACTCCGGGACCGAAGAGTCCAGGTGGAACTAAATGGTGTGCTTTCCAGTGAGCGCATTTTTCCGAACTGGCCTGCCGTAAGGAAGTGTCTTATCGCCAGTTTTATTTTGTATGGGCGGCTCGGCTGGTAGACGCACTCTGCGCGGTTCCCGGATGCTCCCCTACATGTACGCCGATGATACGGCGGCTCTCTGCACGGGCAACAACATCCAAGTCGCCAAGGACCGGGCGCAATAAAGCTGCTGCTGGCACCCTCATGAAGTGGACCCGACAGCACAAAATGGTGGTATCAGGAGCCAAGATCCAAGTACTGGTGATGTCCCAGTGGGCCAGAGACGCCGATCCCTTCAATTTTAAGGTCGACGGGAAGTCTGTCACTGCTGGAGACACCCTACAGCTACTTGGCGTCACTATCGATCGGCTCCTCCATTTCAGTCCACACTGTAAGAGACTGTGGGAGAAGGTCCACCCCCGCATCTCCCACCTACGTCAACTGTCCGGCTGCAACTGGGGGCTGCACGAACAGCACCTCCGAACCGTCGCTACTGGCTACGTGAGAGGAGCGATGGAGTAAGCGGCCGCAGCGTGGCTCCACGCCACACTGCCATTTCATGTCGAGCTGCTGGAACGCAAAATGAGAGCGTCGGCGCGTATCATCACAGGATGCACCCACTCCACTCCCAGCCGAGTTAAGACTCCCCGCGTAGCGGCCAGAAGGAGGGTACTCGCGACCCGACTGCTGGTGAAATTCCATACCCTGCCGCCTGAAGACCCTCTGTGAAGACGTGCGGAGGCGACAGCGCCCTCTCGACTCTCCTCGGTGACCGGGTGGCGGCAGGTGGGCAAAGACATGTGGGATCAAGCAGGCATCTCCCTCCCCATCGAGTCTTTCCTTCCTCGACGTCTTCCACTGTGTGTATCAGGAGAGTGAGTCACATTTCAACTAGACGTGGGCCCACTGACATCAGGAGCGCCACCTGTCCGGAAGAAGCGAGTAGCTCTCCCCCACCTCGCTTCCCTGACTCAATGTGCCACATGGGTGTGGACCGACGGGTCAGTGCACGGAGGGGTCACGAGCGGGGGAGCTGGGTCTTCATCGAGTCACCAGACAGAGCCCAGCATGAGCTCAGGCGACCAGCAGGCTCGCTCTGCTCGAGTTTTCAGGCTGAGATGGTAGCCATCCAAACTGCCTGTGTCTTCCTACTGGACTAATCAGTGCACACAGAAGATCCAGTCATCTTCAGCATGGCCTGCCAAGGTGACGACGCATTATAGAAATAAAATGGCTTCAATGTCTGTAGATAAGACAGCGAATCGGTAAAAATCGCAAACTTCCTCACCATCAGCTTAGACACCTGGTCCAAACAGCAAAAAAAAGAAATGGAGTACAGCTCTGAAGTAAAAATGGATCCTTCGTAAGGCAAACTAGAAAACTTCTCAACATCGTCACCAACAAATGCACGCCCTGTGCCATTGTCACTTTCTTTTGCAACCGTCTATATAGAAACAGACATGGTTTTCGAACGGCTCCGCAAGCAAGTTCATAAAATACTGGCGCGTCGGTTCAGGAGGTAAATTTTTGCTTTGTTGGCGTAGGTTGTGTTCGTGTTAACTGTCGAGATGAGCTATGGTTCAATAACAGCTGCTTCATGTGGTTCGACGAGATTGCTGTCGATACCAGCCTGTGCCAGCCAGGCACAGACTCTCACTCCCTGGTGACGGGTTACAAAACGCGAGCCACTGTCTTATCTGACTGAGGTAGGCGTCGCCAAAAAAATGTTTGGTATGTGGGGCGTGTTGGTGACTTATTTTAAAGGGAACGTGGCACCTTGGTAAAATCCTGGAATTTTGTGTAATTAGGCGTACTTTTAGCCGAAAATAATGAAACCACTCATGATTTTTCTGAAAAATGTACAGCAAGCTCAATGTTTTTATTTTTAAAATACTCCTCTAGAAAAATGAATAAATATCTGTCTCTGGATGATGTCATGATCTGGCAACCACTACCATACTCGAAACACTTCAAGGGCTTCGATTGGCTGATGCTCATCGTGATGTCAGCATATGTCGTCACACCAGCAGCTCACAACAATGGCCGCCTGGCGAGAGGTACATGAGAGGTACATTTCGGGTAGGTTTTAGTTTTTTTTCTACGGAAAAATCGAGTTCCAAGACAAATGATATATAGAGCACCTGGTTTTCCGATTTGCTTTACAACTTGGCTATCTCAGTTAAAATCACGTTCTAAAGGTGCCACATTCCTTTTAATGGCTTAATGCAAAGCGAGTATCTTACTGCGCATCTGTAGCGGTATTTCACTAATTTCCACTGGCATGCTTATTATGGGTGAAGCTTGGAATGCTCCAGTTACTATTCTGATAGCGAGATGACGGACATATCGATAATCTTTTTCGCGGACTAAGGAGTGGCCTCATACGCAACCCCGGTCTGCGACCTGGGATAACCCCCCACCGGCGCAGGAGAGCCGCATGACAATGTGCTGAAATCAGCCATATTTCATTCTCAATGTATCTCTTCATAAGCCTGTAGGTCAGTGCCATCATTCTTTTCTTTGAAATAAATAGTAAATATCCCGCAGTCAACCCCGGATTCGACCCGCGCACCCCTCATCACGAGACAGGACCTCTAACCACTAGACCACTGCGCCACACTGTACCGACTCCCACTAACCCTACACCTGTGACCCGTCAGGAGGTCACTGGCCGGTATCACGCAATCAAAACGATGCCGTGATCGTGGCGCCGGGTGTTGTGTTCGTACAGAAAAGGCATGGTATAAAGCTGCTTCTAGAAGACGAACCAAACATTAGATTCGCCTAGAATCACTTGTATCGGCGACCCAGGACCCTAAGCTAGCTTTATGCCAAATTGCATCCACTTCCATTCATTTTGAGGACTTGAAACTATGGTGAGAAGCAAACATGTTCCGAGAAATTTAGCTCCTTGAAATACCCTTTCGGACGAATTACTCGAAAGCCGTTGGAGATAAGTGGGTAGTGTAAATGAATTGAATGACTGCAATTAATTTTCCTATTCAGCCATGTCAATTCTGAGCTTGTGAATGACATGTGCTCTGAACCGAAAAGCTGCAAATAAAAGGTTTTCTACTAAAATTATATTTCTACATATAAGACAATGAATTTTATTATCACGATGTCCATCTCCGAATACTATCAGGCGGAAGCAATGTTCTTTCATTATTTGAAATGAAAAGTCAAATCGGCGCATTGGATCGCGAGAGATTAAGATTTAAATGAAATGAGCAAAAATGTAGTCCTCCGGCAAAATGGCAAAAACTAGGTCAGAATTTTACGTTTTCCACTGGAAACTATACCTAAGCACAAGAAAATTGACGTAGCTGCCTCCACGTGGCTGTCTTTAAACTAACTGAAGCGTGCCTTCTGACATTTCGAGCTTACAAGTCGGCTGTCAAATTTCAATATCTTTTTGCTTGTACTAGAAATACTGCGTTTTGGCGTAATAAATATTGTCGGACCAGTTCGAACTTTTTTCTTAGGTGGCCTTGTTGCTTTTTCAAAAGGAGGCAAATTTCAAGTTCGTCGCTTAAGAAATAAAAATGATAAAAATGCAAAATTGAAAACATTTGTTCCAAAATTTCTCAAAAACTATTTTGATTTAAATTCGGGGCCTTAGTTTGGGCGTCTAGCGTAAAAGGGCAATCACCCTACACAATTGCAGAGCCCTGGTATCAACTGTCAGAACCGCCAAACGGCCAGAATAGAGCCTCTTGAGAAATCTCAATCCGCTTCGCTCCATGGATTTCGTCATGCGGCTCTGACACAGCCGTACTCGATCTTCGGACGAATAAGTGATCTATACAGCATAAGAAGCTTATAACGTAGCGTATAACAATGAGCGTATAACGTGCGCATAACGTATATATAGGCGATAAGCGTATAACGTGTATAGCATGAGAAACATTTCTCTATCTGCACGGTATCTCATCCTCGTCAACACCTTCAGTATTTTCAGCGTATCGAAACATTTTTTTGCGGAAATCCTTCAGGTGTGGCACATATGAAAGCTTATCGAGTGTGAGCCTGATAAATCTGGTTTCTGCTACAACGTCGCTCGGATTTCCGCGAATTTACAAAATCGGGTATTCAGTCTCAATGTCTATTATAAAAGTGCATGCACTATGTCTTTGAACTTGAAAATTTCAGTCCATTGCATATGATCCATTGCTGCAATGTGTCAAGGTCAAGCTGCAGCCGCCTCTGCGCAGCTGCTGTAGTGGACGCTGTCACCCATATTGTGAACTCTTCAACGAAAAGCACATGCCGTATGTTTGCGGGAAGTGTCTGCAATATCATTGGTCATAACTGCAAACAAGGCTATTAAAATCACAGAATCCTGGGCTATGCCACTCTGTTGCTGATACAAATCCGATACGACTGAGTTTTCGCGAAATCTAAAATACCTATTTTTCGGAATATTAGAAATAAACCACCCCAAGTGGCCTCGCACGCCGAGTCCAAAGAGTTTCTGCAGAACGCCATTGGATAGCAAAGGCGCCCCCCAAGAGATGATGGCGCCCCCTGGGGAGGAAGGCGCCCCCTCCAGAAAATCTTGCACCACTTCTCGAAAATGGAATCCGCCGTCTCTGGGTCGATGTCCCACGGTAGAGTTAGAAACGGCACGGTATAGTCAGCACCACGTCGGTGAACTGATGGAGCCGTACCGTTCTCACGTCACCCTACTGGTGCTTTACAGTGATCCCGCTACTGCCTGCTAGGAGACTACGATATCCACCATTAACCCCAATCCAAATTATCCGGGGAGTCAGTACAGCAACTGAAACAAGTCCGGTACAGTAGATGAGACAGCAGGCGTGACAACGGTGACCGGCTCCTCGGGTACATTCCAGGTAGGTTTGTAGCTTTTCTCTTCGGAAGTTTCGAGTTCCAATTGATAAGTAAACGCCAGATACGGCGGAAAAATTGTCTACAGATACAAATCGTGTTATGTAAAAAACATTTACGCGAATGCAGGAAAGCAAAATGATATAAGGTTAATACAATATAATATAAGGTTAGCAATATGACGTGGTTACTTTTGCTTCTCGCGACTGTCATGTGAGGAGTTTACTAACTCCACAAGATTGCAATCCAAGTACATTTGAACCCCCATTTCAAATATCTGGAACCTCGGCAATTTTTTTTAATTTAAAATAACCATCCGACATTCACACCGTCAAATTAAAACTATTCTCTCATCTGTTCTACGAAAACGCACATTACGGGATAACAATCTGGTATAAAAATAGACAACCTAGATACAAAGCAATAGCTTCATCCCGGGGAAGTTTTATTTCAAAGCTTAAAGAAATCTGTCCAATTAAGTTTTTGGAAGATTCAGGAAGTTTTAAGGGCCCATAGCAAACCATTTTTAAAATCTCAGAAGAAACATGAAGTGAGCAGAACCCACCATCCTCTTCCCTTTGACAGGAAGAGTGTGAGGACTAAGAGTAGACGAGAAATAATGAAACACCAATAAAGCGGATATTCGGCTGTGCATGTCTTACCTGTTGGGACCGAAACACGCAGTCTCCCGCACTATGCGGTATTCGTTTTGCCAATACCGGAAAAGTAGGGGTACGTGTTTAATAATACTTTTGTCTTGCAGCATACAAACAATGACGATAACGAACCGATTTCAACGCATGCCATAAAACAGGTCGGATTTAAACAGGTACACAAAAAATCAGTTCATTCCAAATAAAACATGAGAATGATAAAAATGAGCAAATGAGCAACCAGAAATAATTCATCTTGGAAAACTAATCAAAAGCACTCAGAAGCTGGAAACTTAAATGATAGCTGCAAACAAATATATGCAAGCATTTTTATCAATCACTTAAGCACTTACCGTCTAGAGAAAGTCGTCACAATCTTTCCACGTTCCTCTCAACGCTGAGGCTAGCTGTCAATTGGCCGGCGCACGCTCTCCCGTCTCCGTCCTCAGCTGTGCCGGATCACCCGTAGCCTCAGGCATGAGGTGACCTTGACCGGTGATGGTAGACAGCCTCGCGACCGCGCGCAGCCACACGAGACAGGCAAGTGCCCATTGGCTTGCGCAGGGGCAACGGCGGATACAAGGAGGCTAGGGGCTGTAAGAGTGCCTGTAGCTAATGCATAGATGGAGGCTTTTCCGAGGCAATGGTGGGGATGGCTCCAGCCCCCTAGCCCCCCGATATGTTGTCCTGGGTCCGCCGCTGTACACGGGGTATGGCATTCCGGCTGAACCTTGCATCATGTGATGAAACCCGGAGCGACGTTTTTGCAGCAATTCAAAGTTATAAGGTTTATTCTTTGTAAATCAGCTTTTGCCACAGCTTTTAACAAATCATAATCATAAATATATGCTCATGATTACCTGCTTAACTCCAGATGTACAAATACAGTAAATCCAAATTTTCTGTTTGCTCTGGGTACTCAAATGTGAGCGAAGTGTGCCCGGTCAGGCGCAAAGGCAGGAAGTGTTGTTTTCTGCATCGTTTTACGTTTTTTAGATGTAACCCGCGCCCCGATTGGCCTTTGAGCCATCTTCGCCCTGGTGGAGAGGTGTTTCTACACCCCCTAGAGCTCGGCCCCTATGCGGGATAGAAAAAACGCGAAAGCTGGTGGATAGTTCATACAAATTCATGATGAAATTATATTGGTCACTTTTTGGCTCAAGTCAATATTGAGGTCATGACAGATCAAAGAAAGTGGCATTTTGAGTGCAGTTTTGGGCTCTAGCATGTGACAGAAATGAGTTAGAATTATTTGTTAGGTACCATTCGCTTCTTCTCGTCAGAGCAAATCCAATTATGTATAATATGACCAAACTACATCAGAACACAAAAATGACCTGACCTCAGTTCAGGTCTGGGTCACTTTTTAACAGCATAGTCAATTTGCGAATCGATCGACTCGCAATAGCAATCAAAACGCAATTATGTCAAAATAAAACTGTATTATTATTTTATGCAAAAATATTGACCTAAGCCTGAATACTGCTTAAGTAGCCCCAGATGACCTCTCAGAGGTCACAGGTCAAAAATTGCAGCATGAATCTGGAATGGGGTCCAGGATACTACGATTTGGATAATATGAAAGTATTGTCACCTGTATCTACACAAATACATCCCAATTTCTGTTTTCCCATTCAACCGCAATCCATACGATCATAAACAGCTCTTAGAAATTTCCGAAATCAACAGCCACAGCAGGCTGAAGGTATACCGAAAAAATACCCAGTTCATTGCACATATAGATATACGTTAATTAGACTTCGTTGGAGGTTCCTGCAACCACTTACTCTGAATGGATATTTCCTCTTGAATAATTTGACAAAATGCCTCGGAAGATTCATTTAACACGCGCATTGACGGGGGCGGGTACCCGCCCCCTCGGGTTTTTCGGAGATAGCAGAAAAATGGCGGCGCGTAGCGCCGCCGTACTTGGTATACCTTTTTCCTCATCATTTTTACAACTTCTGTGAAAATTTTAAGGTTAGATCATGTCAGGTCAGGTCACCAGTACAGGTCAAGTGACCCGACCTCAAAAAAAGTTTAAGATAGCATAAGTCGGAGCAGGGTGAACTTATCCGATGGAAACTCATATCACATAATGGCCCCACCGAGGTCTCTAAAATATGTTCCGGTATTTTTGATATCGATGACCTAAGGTCAGGTACGAGGCATGACCTCTCCATTGGAAATACATGGGAAAATGTTTTTTTACGGAATAACCCAGTAACGGATGGTAATAGAACATTTATTTTAGCTGCTTTAGACTCGCCTGGGCTTTGCGGTTCTAATGATATGCTTTTTTATTTAATTTGACCCTGACCTCACCTCAGGTCAGGTCAAATCCTTGATTTGACCTAACAAGGTCAAATTATATATCATTCGATTCGGCTTGCTGAGAGGATTCATATAGTTCAAGTCGTTTTGCTCTATCTTTACTTGTTCAGATGTAATGGCCGAAAAACTGAATTTACATGTTATCCCTATGATGGCATGTTTTGACCTCTCGTGACCTTAAATATGACCTGACAAAAAATGGCTCAAATGTTTTCGATGGAGAAGTGGATTGGCAGCCCAACGCCGTTTACCGTTTTTCGCTACCTACCGTGGTTCTCGAGATCTTAGGGGGCGGGTACCCGCCCGCCCCCGTCAATGCAAAGGTGACTCAGACCCCTGTCAATGCGCGTGTTAATAAAAGTGTTTCAACATTTCATATTATAAAAATAAATCTTACAGATTTACATGAAGGTGAAATATTCAAAATAAATGCATGTAAAAATGTCAATAGATGACGGTTGGCTAGCTCGCACATCAAGACCCTTTTTAAATGTTCCATCGGGTACCTACTTCAGCTCAGGTGGATACGGGTGATGGGCTAACACCCTACAAAATTTCAAGGCTCTGACATCAATTCTCAGGTGGGACAAACAACAGACAGACCCTGGTCTGAGACCTGGGCTAACGCCCCACCGGCGCAAGACAGCCGCATGGCAATGTGCTGAAAGGAAACCATATTTCGTTCCCAATGTATCTTCACAAGCCTGTAAGTCAGTTTTATCATTCTTTTCTTTAAAATAACTAATAAAGAGTACATTGTCACCCCCCGATTCGAACCGGGCCTCCCTGATTAAGAGGCAGTCCCTTTAACCACTAGACCACCGTTCCACACTGCTCACAGTCCCACTAGCTGAACACCTGTGACCTGTCAGGAGGTCACTGGCTGGTACAACTCCGCCGAATATGCCGGGCCGCTGGCGCCGGGTGCTGTGCTTGTCCCGAAAAGGCACGATATAAATGTGCTTCTAGAAGACGAACTAAACATTCTTTTTGGCTGAAATTACTTGTATCGTCCATCTAGCACCCTAAGCTAGCTTCATGCCAAATTTCATCCACTTTCATTTATTTTAAAGACTTAAAACCATGGTGAGAAGCAAAGATGGTTCGAGAAATTTAGCACCTTGTAATACATTTTCCGATTAATTACTCCAAAGCCGTTAGAGATAGGTGGGTAGTATAGGTGAGTGAAATGACCGCAAGTAACTTTCCTATCCAGCCATATCAATTCTGAGTTTGTGAGTGATATGAGCTCGGAACCAGGAAGGTGCAAATAAAAAGTGCTCGCGTGAATTCAGTGAGAAATTACTTCACATGTTTTAATGCTCAGGTCAATGGTTTGACCTCCAGAGGTCAAATTAGGTCAAGATCGGCTATTTTCACTCAAATATGCAATGATTAAGTAAACTGGGCATAACTCTTATGTCATTAGACCTATTGAGGCCTGGTAAAGTACATTTGATAGCAAATTGCCAGTACTTTTTCCGCTATATGGAACGTAAAGACCTCCCGCCAGTGGTTTGACCTCCAGAGGTCACCTCGTGACCTAATATGACCTGAGGTCACGAAAGGTAAAAAAGTGACCTTGCTGTATATCAAATGAAAGCCAGTGACAAGACAAACACGATGGTGTTTGTTTCAGCGCTCTAGCTTAATTAGGTCAAAAGTTATTGTCAAAATACTGTTTTTGACCTCTGGTGACCTTGGATGACCTTGGAAAAGTCAAAGGGCAAATATGACGCCTGGGATCCATGAAAGGGTGTCCAAAAACGCTGTTCGGAGCAGTCTGAGTATTTGCAATCATTTTTGTGGCTTTTATATCATGAAACAGCTTTTCCCCATGCTTTTCCAATGGGAGAGGTCGCCTCGTGACCTGACCTCAGGGCACGAAATCGAAAAATCCTGGATATACACCTTGTAGACCCTGGAAGGGTCATGAAGTGTAGGAAGTTTCAAATTGATCAACTTTGAAATGTAGCTCTTACAAAGCTCTAAAGTTGAAGTGAGGTGACCTTGGTTGACCTCGTCTGGTGACCTGACCTTGGGTGACCCGGGGTAAAAAATTTCAGGGATGATGGGAAAATGATGCAGTGAGAGGTAGAGCCCTTAACCGCGGTGCTGCGCCTTGTCGTTTTTCTGCTATCCCGGAAAAACCTTAGGGGGGCCATCGATGGCCCCCGGTGGGGCGAGGGTTAATAGGGACCAATTGGAACGCGAAACAAGACAGCCAGGACACTTGACATTGTCAAGACCACGAAACAACCATGGCAAAATAAATTTCATTTACCGTGGATCTCAGCTGTTCAACGCATCACGCATGGCTCTCAGATCTCCTCACGAAATGAGCTACGGAATGTTTAAAGAGCTATAAGGCAAATGTTGCATGGGGAGTAGTCTTTCTTTTTAAGGGCACGGTACCTTGTTCACTTTTAGACATTTTAGTTTTTTAGATTTTTACCTGCATTTATGCCATTGTTTTTATTGTAATGTGTGTTGAAGAGGTGGAGTAGCACTGATTTTCGATGTTTGTGATGACAAGGACCTTTGAATAGCCCAAAATGTGTGGAATTGTCTGCTGTTGTCAGTAGATACGGATTGGCCCTCCTGGACTTGCTCCCGGTGATATGTTGGTGATGAGAGAATTGTGAACGGCGCAGAAAACAAATATCACCGCCCACACTAGTTAGAACTTCTGAAATAGCAGCGATCACTCAGGCTCGAGGTGTATTTCGCTACAAATGGAGTCATACTGGTGGCTACAAAAGCCGTAGTCGGCACTCAGCCCCCATTCACAGCAATCCTAAACAATGCCCACACAACTCACCGTTCGCAAGGTATAAACCACAGAGTCGAATATAGCTGCAGCTCTGGTAGCTGCTTATTTAGCCACCACACGGTACAGTCGGTACACACGGTACAGTCGGCACCGCGACCCACGGTACAGTCGGTACCACGAGGCACGGTACAGTCGGTACCGCGACACACGGTACAGTCGGTACCGCGACGCACGGTACAGTCGGTACACACACGGTACAGTCGGTACCGCGACGCACGGTACAGCCGGTACACACGGTACAGTCGGTACCACGAGGCACGGTACAGTCGGTACCGCGACACACGGTACAGTCGGTACCGCGACACACGGTACAGTCGGTACTGCGACGCACGGTACAGTCGGTACACACGGTACAGTCGGTACCGCGACGCACGGTACAGTCGGTACCAACTACAGTCGGTACCGCGACACACGGTACAGCCGGTACACACGGTACAGCCGGTACCGCGACGCACGGTACAGTCGGTACCGCGACGCACGGTACAGTCGGTACCGCAACACACGGTTCAATCAGCCGCAGTACCTCCCCAGTACACACAGCCCACACCAGAGCGACGCCTCAACTGCTCCTGCACCGCTCCTAGTCCTGCAGAGCTGTACGTGGCGCACGCGTCCCGGCCGGGAATTTTTCCACCTCTGAATATGGCGGGCTCGGTGACGTCATCACCTCTTAATAGCCTGACCTCGACCAGTGTCCAGCACAGGTCACACAACACCAATCATCAACAAACCGCATGGTTCTCACTATTCCCAACAATGCATTTACGCTTTCATAGTCAGCAGTTCCTCGCGAAAGATCGCATCTGTTTTCAATTTAGTGGGACGCACTAGTTCTAATACCTACAACCCAGGGTCACAGGTGACATCACAGGTGTCATTCGACAGGTTCCGTTCCATCCGCAGGGGGCCAAGATTGGCCAATGAAAAAATCCATGGGTCCAACATCACCCGTTTTATCGCCCTTCAAAGACAGAAGTCCACTTCCCCCTTTCATTTTCGGAAAAACGCACGCACTTCGTCACCTTAGGCCTTAAAGCACATTTGCATCGCCCATCAGCTCTTCAAAAATATTCTTAAGTCCACTCTTGAACAGTATCACACACAACTCAGAAGTTTTCCGTTTTTTAAAATGGGATCCCTACATACCACTGGCAGATTCGGGAAGGGATCTCCCTCAAGCCGATCAATTTCTATGAATAAACATAGTAGCCGTGTTTACAGGAGTGGAAATATAGCCCAGCCCAGGGCTGGTCAACACCATCATGCCAGAGTTTACTTTCTGGGGGGGGGATCTGGAAGATTGGGCTAAAGCACGAAGCACTATCATTTTCTTTTGGACTCAGCTTCCATCTTTTTAAGTACTAAATCTAGTGTTGTATTTGACCCCCACTCAGCATGGTGCCGGACGCGCGCCTGCTTTGTCTACCGAGCGCCTGAAGCAACAAGACGGGTGGCCGGTAAAGGCAACTCTGGATTAGGTGCTTTAAAAAGATGGAAGTTGAATTCAAAAGAAAACACCAGCTATGCCTGCTGTAGTCCAATTTTCCAGCTTTCCCCCAAAAATTGGCCCTGGCAGCACATATGCTGGCCGGCCTCTGCCCAGCGTGAGAATCGCCGTCGACGTCGATTGCGTGTGAACAGAATTTGTATCTCACGAGTTTGGCCTGCGTTCCCGCGCCCCAAACCGGTGGTCTACGTCCAACTCTAAATCGCGTCACACAACATTAGGAGCGATTCAAGTAGCAATTGATTTTGCGTCTGCAACGGAAATCGCCTGCGTTTACTACGCGTGGTGAACAGCTCACTCAGAAGAAGCTGCAAGGCATTCTTGTTGAACGCGCGTGCTGTGGGCTAGTGGTCATTAGCATAACTAATACAAGGTGAAGCGATTATTTGGCATCCAGAAGATAATCTGCCCATCGATATAGCTGATAATGATTATCGCACGCATCATACACGGATCCAGGATTGCCGATCGGGGGGGGGCACCTTCCCGGGGGCGCCATCCGGACCAGGGGGCGCCACTTTTGACCGGCAAAGCCTATGAGGTGGGCGCCAAATCCTATCATATCGGTGGGCGCCGATTTTCGCATCCTGGGGGAGGGGTGAGTGGGAAGCGACATTTCAGGGGGGCGCCATCGACCTTTCAGGGGGGCGCCGTGCCCATTTCAGGGGGCGCCGAGGGTCGATCGGGGGTGCACGTGCACCCCCTTGCCCCCTGGATCCGCCTATGGCGAGCATTGACGGGGGGCGGGTACCCGCCCCCTCGTGTTTTTCGAGGCATCATAAAAACGGCAGCGCGTAGCGCCATCGTACTTGGCATACCTTTTCCCTGATTATTTTTACAACTTTTGTCAACATTTTAAGGTTAGGTCATCTCAGGTCAGGTCAACAGTACAGGTCAGGTGATCTTACCTAAAAAAGATCAAGATAGCATATAAGTCAGATCAGGATGATCTTATCCAATTGAAACTTATATCACATAATGGCCCCCTAAAATAAGGTCCGGTATTTTTGACATCGATGACCTAAGGTCAGGCACGAGCCATGACCTCTCCATTGGAAATACATAGGAAAAATTGTTTTAACCGAATGACTTATGAATGAATGGCGATAGAGCCTTTATTGCAACTTCATTAGATTTTCCGTGTCCAGTGGCGGATCCAAGGGTGGGGGGGGGCAGAAAAGGCATTTGCCCCCCCAAACGGAAAAACTCGGGGCAAAACTATGTTTTTGCCCCCCAAAGTGATCGACCTCTTTTTCCCCCGACTCCTTTTTAGTTTGTAAGCAAGATTTTGGTGCTTCAACTCTCAACTTCAAACAGAACTAGTTAAGTTCAGTGCAAATATTGGGCCTCGAACTGGAAAAGTATCTCGAGCCCATATTATTATCCCGTGACGTTTTTTTTTGCTTTTCGCCTCAAATACCCAAAATTCTACTGGCAAGTGATATTGCAGCGCAGCTTCCACGGCGTTACGTTTTTTTTTGCTTTTCGACTTTTGGCTTTGGTTTGCCCCTCCCAAACCCACCGGCTAGATCCGCCACTGTCCGTGTCCTTGCAGTTCTAATGATATCTATGCAATTTAGCAAATTTGACCTTGACCTGACCTCAGGTCAGGTAAAATATTATGTCTGACCTAGCAAGTTCATACGATATATCATCCGATTCAACTTGCTGCGAGGATTTGAAGGGTTCAATTTGTTTTGCTCTATCTTTACTTGCTCAGATGTAATGACCGAAACCCTTCATTTACATGTTATCCCTATGACGGTATGTATTGACCTCAAGTAATCTCAAATGTGACCTGACAAAAAATGGTTAAGACATTTTCGAAAGAGAATTGGATTGGCTATCCAACGCCGTTTACTGTTTTTCGCTATCTAGCGTGATTTTTTAGATCTTGGGGGCGGATACCCGCCTCCCCCGTCAAAGCGAAGGTGGTTCAGACCCCGTCATTGCGCGTGTTAATAACGTCATAGTAAGACAAAAGATTCTCCGAAAAAGTCCATCAGTTTCTTAAGGCATGCATTTAACTTCGTTGGTAGATCCATGTTTGGTAAAACTTTTTGAAAAGGACAAGGTTTGTCGTTTTATGTGAGAGAAAGAGAAAAAACCGATCCCAAACCCTGATAGAGCCCCATTCCTCGGACTAAGGCGTGTTATAAGAGCACCCACTGCACTATTCTCAGTTAGATTGGCGTAGGTTATCCATAAGTGGTTGAATATGAACTTAATGTCTCGCTCACACGCGTCTTGATCCGGGACGTTCTGAGTCGGTTTCTCACCATGTCATGCATGCATTGTATGAACTATTCAGGCCTTGAGTTGGCTCATTTAACACCAGTGGGCCTCCGATGCACCATCGCCCCAGAGTGTGTGTTTGTGTGGAGGGGAGAGGGGGGTCGAATACCTTCATTTGTCTCGGCTCTTATCGGGGATAGCGAAAAGTACGAAGGCTGGTTGACAGCCCCCAAGAGATGAGGACGAAACTATACCGGTCATTTTATATTCAGGTCAATATTGGGGTCATGACAGGTCAAATAATTAGAAGGATTAGACAACGTTTTTGACTCCAGCGTGGGAGGGTCAGAGTCTATTTGTAGAAACCATTCACTTCCTCTGGTTACGGTGAAGCAATGATGCATGATATGACCGTACTAGGTCAAAATGTCAAAATGACCTGACCTAGGGTCAGGTCAAGGTTATCATCTGACCTAACATAGTCAATATGTATATGAATCTATTTCCAATGATAATCCGTGTGTAATAGTATCAAATTGAAAGCTCTATCACACTTCCAAGCAGGGTTATTGACCCTTTTGCGAAGTAGTTGATTCATCTGAAGTTATTGATGTTTAAAAACAAGCTAAGCAGTCCCAGCTGGGCTCTCAGAGATCAAACTTAAACTTAACTTAACAGATCCAAACTTAACACCCGCCACGGTGGGCCTCAGAGCCAATCGCTATGCTGGGTGTTCAAACACCCCCTCTAACTCGGCTCCTATTCGAGATAGCGAAAAAACGCGAAGACTGGTGGATAGCTCATACCAATTCATTAAGAAACTACATCAGTCACTTTTTGGCTCAGGTCAATATTGAGGTCATCGCAGGTCAAAGAAGGTGGCATGTTAGAGGAGAGTTTCTGGCCCAGTCGTCTGACAGAGGCGAGTTAGAATCGAACTGTCGTCTGACAGAGGCGACTTCGATCTAGACAATCTAGAACAATCCGTTAGATCTAGAACAATCTAGACGTAACGGTATCAAAATAAAAGCTCGATCGTCATTTCCTGCAAAGGTATTGACCCAAGTCTGAAAATTTGCTTAAGTAGCCCAGATGACCTCTCAGAGGTCACAGGTCAAACATTACAACATGGACCTAGAAAGGAGCCCAGGATACTAGGATTTGGAGAATATGGAGGTATTATCAGCTTCATCTACACAAATACAGCCCAATTCCTGTTTTCCCATGCGGTTTGCAATGGAGAGGTCATGGAGGCTCCGTACTCGACCTCGGATCATCGATCGATCGATGAAAATCCCGGAATATATTTTGTAGTACTCGATAAGCCCATTGTGTGGTAGAAGTTTCCATTTGATAGATTCACCCTTTTATTACTTATGATACCTTCAATATTTTTGGAGGTGAGGTCACTTGACCCGCACTGGTGACCTGACCTGAGATGACCAAACCTTAAAATTTTAGGGAAAGTAGTGAAATTGATTAAGGATAAGGTGGGCCAAGTACGGCGGCGATTGGTGCCGCCGGAAAAATTCGAGGTGGGGGTGGTGTTCAATTACTCCCCACCGGGGCGAGGGTTAAAACATGACCCTAGATTGCTGTAATATACTCTTATTTTGACGATAAGAAGCTGTTCTCAGCCGACTCTACAGAAAGAGTCTTTTTGGGAAATTCCCGTGTTACCATGCATATTTATTGGAGAGTTCATGACCCGTACCTGACCCTAAATCATCCATATCAAAAATTATGTTACCACAACTTGTCTTACTCGGTGGGTCTTTTAAGTAATATGAATATTAGACCTATAGATCTAGCCTGTTTTTACTAGTACCACTTGAAACGTTTCTGGAGGTGAGGTCACTTGACCTGTTCTGGTGCCCAGAAGTACATGACCAGACTAGAAGTTGTGGGAAAAGTTGCGCAGCTGGTCGAGGATAGGGTGTGCCATGTATGACGCCGCTCTGCGCCGCCGTTTTGCGGAAATGTCGGACAAACCCGACAGTGTGTTTCAGCACCCCCACCGGGGCGTGGATTACAGTATACAACTGCTGAGACGTTACTAATGTACATTTCAAAAGTGATTCGGCATTGCTCTGATTACAAAAAGAATTGACCGATTGCAGACTGTTCTCTGTGCTGATAACTCCCGTGTGAGCGTTGTGTTATCCCCTCCCCTCCCCATTGTGCTATCCCCTCCCCTCCCCATTGTGTTATCCCCTCCCCTCCCCATTGTGTTATCCCCTCCCCTCCCCGAGGCTTATCCGAGGGTTGGGTACTCAGCTCCGACGCTCTTGCTACTTGGTACTGGTTCGCGATGCTTTCACATCTGTGCACAGTCCAAGGCAGGACCATGTCGGGTTAGATGCCAAGGCCAGGTGAAGTGAACTCAGCTCCGAGGTCGCGCTGCTGACTCGGGCCTCCACTGCGCCAGCTGGCACCCATTTCTCGTTCTGAAGGCACCCATGGCTAGGTGCAGCTCTGCTTCTTTGGAGTTTTGTATCTGGAGTTTAGAGCTGAGATCAGGCCAGGTTCGTGATCTCCCATTGGAACCATACCTACGTAATATTTTACAATGTATTTTTCAGTGCAGACAGCTCGAGTCAACTCGAAATTTCTAAATAATGCGTCAGTTTCTACCCCATGAGCTTGAAGCCGTACAAATTTGGTCAGTCGTCTCTGACAGGTCATTATAATATTTTTTGGAGTTTAACGACGCACCAACTGCTAAGGTCATATGGCGTCGAAGGGGAAGGGGAATGAACTAGGCTTGAGCTACGGCAGGGCGCCAAATCCTGCCTCTGGGTGGGCTTGAACCAACGACACCCAGCACTTGCAGAATGTCATAAGCCGAGCCGATTTCCTGTGCTAACCGACGGCGCCACACAGACACTGACGGGTCATATAGGGCCAATTAAACAATTTATAACAATTTGGCGAATAGATTCCCACCAAACCAGGATGCAGTCGGCAGACATTTGTTTTACTAGCATTAGGTTTGCATGATCGCGGCAACTCTTTTGATGTTTGTAAATACATAATGGTCATACTTGGCCACACCTGGTCACTTCAGTCACCAAAGGTTGAATCAGACTGCTCTCGCATGGTAGAACCATACATCATTAGTTATAAGTAAGTGGTAAATCTCCAGAATACCCATAATGCATCGTCTTCAGTCATGGTTACCCTCAATGTAGACTAAACCTAAGAATGGCAGGCACTGGCACTGAGCAAGGGATCATTTTAGAGACAAGAAGTGTTAGAAAGAGAAGCTGTACAAGCTCTAGCACATCGAGGGATCACATGTATGCGATCCCTCGATGCGCTAGAATTTGTATGTCAATCATGTTTCCAAATGGAAGATGCACCGAAAGGAAATCAAGTCTTGTAATATTGATACATTTTATGTTTGTATTCATATTTTTACGACCCTTAAACTAAGCATTACATGAGCTGGCATATAGGTTAGGGGTGGTATAGTAATCCCCCTCCCGTGAAAACCCCCTAGAGGAGACCCTGTCCCAAGTAAGGTGAATCTACGCGCGTCGACCCATAGCATGTGTGTAAAAACGCTGTAACAAGCCTGTGACCAAGACCCTTGTCATTGTAACAAGCATGTAACCAAGACCCTTGTCATTGTAAGGAGCCTGTAACCAAGACCCTTGCCATTGTAACGAGCCTGTGCCGACGACTTGCGTCCCTGCATTCCACCTATAACGAAGCACAACAGCCCTCCACACGGTAAAACAAAGTCGGCCTCCAGCTCTGGCCAGCGACACATCACGTGGGTAGGGTTCTGTGACCCACACCCCGTATTCGGAAGCGTATCTGCCGCTTCGTGTTGCCCGCATCGTACCGATACGGCCTAAAACCACCTCCCTCAAAGCACATTGGGACACACCAAAATACTTCAATGCCGTGATTCAGGACCTAGGTCCACTACACCACCGGGCTCAGTTCTTCCACCTGCTTCCCGAGTTACCGTTCCTGACGTACGACGTGCAGCTAGTGGACGCCTGACGTCATACCCTGGAATTTCTTCGGCTGGCGTCGTTGGCGCAGGGTGTGCTGCACACCGAGCAGCTGGTCGAGTCCACGTCCATCGGCGTCTGGAGAGCCCGACACGTGTCGAAACTGGACAACAACGCCCTCGCTGTCTCTTCGAATGAGTAGAAATCGGGAAATGTTCGAGTTTGGGCCACCACTGCTGTGGCTTCTGTCTGATTTTTGGTCTCTGCACCGGTAACAAGCGGCACATTATCCACTGAGAGACGACGCAGTTCTGGCGGCGATAACTCGGGAGCGGCCGCCGGCTGCGGTCCTCCCGACAACTGCTCATTCGAAGGGTCGTCGCTAGGTGGCGGACCTAGTCTGAGTTGGCTGCCGCTGGGTGTAGGCAGACCAGCGACATGGGCTGCGTCGAAGCTGAGCGTGCTTCGGCACAGTTGGGGGCGGTACATATCACTGGCGAAGTCACCTGTCCGACAGAACGTTCACCAGGGCCGGTCAACGCCCGGCATGCTGGCGAACCGGAAACATCATCTAGGCTCAAGGCGATGTACACTTGGAGATGGCATGACAATGTTCCTCGAGTAGAGCAGGCATGATTAGGTTTCGTCACGTTAAAACAGTACACCAGGCTACTCCATCAGCACTGAGAGAGCTCGCTTACCATCAACAGAGTCGTGAAAGACGAAGTTGGCTGGTAGTGAGGGCGTCTTGTCCAAACAGACACGGCCGCGGACGACACCGCACTGCCTCTCCACCTGCCAGCGCCGCAACAGTCACACAGCACACAGCCAACTCAAACAGGCGCATACATGTCACACAGCACACACAGCCAACTCAAACAGGCGCATACATGTCACACAGCACACACAACCAACTCAAACAGGCGCATACATGTCACACAGCACACAGCCAACTCAAACAGGCGCATACATGTCACACAGCACACCGCCAACTTCAGACCGGCGCATAAATTTCACACAGCAAACACAGCCAACTGCAGACAGGCGTGTACACGTCACACAGCATATACAACCGACTTCAAACCAGGTACATACACGCTTCAGAATAGCTGCAGTCAACCAAAACGGGTACATACACGCAAATATGCTTTTTTACCAGGGGGAGGGACCAACATCCTGCAAAACCAGTGTGAGAGCTGCAGAGGCGGATGTGGAATATGACGAGGGAGAGCGGCACTGGACCCGGAGGACCCTTTTTCCCAGTGAGGCTGGCATGATATGGGATCCAGCCGTTAAATATATATTTTCTTAGAAAATATACACATTCATATCATTTAGTTTTCCTGAAGGATATGCAGGCACAGCTATCCATATTCACTCGCAGTCATACCTTGCAGAGGTGGGCGGTCCGCTACTTTAGTCCGCTACTCCGCTACTCCGCAACTTGCGGACTCCCCAAATGGTAGCGGAGTAGCGGTAGCGACTTCTCTACCAAAAAAGTAGCGGAGTAGCGGGTAGCGGACTCTAGAAAATTAAAAGCGCTACCGCTACCCGCAGCTTTTTAAGCGTATCCTAATTTCAAAATATTAGGCACACAAAACAAGGTCTATGCCAACGAGGGGATTCATGTGTGAGTTTGGAGTAGAAACGTCCTCAAAAGTAGCATAGTCAATTAATTTACAGGGGCTGTAATGGAGGCCAACAAGGTGGAAGAGTAAATATATATCACGCAAATCCTCTGAAGGCCACTGACTTCGTGGCTTCAGTATATTTTTTTGTTTTAACCCTCGCCCCACCGGGGCCATCGATGCCCCTAAGGTTTTTTCGAGAAAGCAGAAGAACAACAAAACGCAGCACCGTGGTTGAGGGCTCTATCTCTCACCTCATTATTTTCCCACCATCCCTGAAAATTTTTATGCCAGGTCGCCCAAGGTCAGGTCACCAGGCGAGGTCAACCAAGGTCACCTTACTTCAAATTTGAAGCTCTATAAGAGCTACATTTCTAAGTTAATCGATTTGAAACCTGCTACACCTCATGACCCTTCCAGGGTCTACAACGTGCATATCCGGGATTTTTCTATTTCGTGACCTGAGGTCAGGTCACGAGGCGACCTCTCCCATTGGAAAAGCATGGGGAAAAGCTGTGTCATGATCTAAAAGCCACAAAAATGATTGAAAATACTCAGACTACTCAGAACAGCGTTTATGGACACCCTTTCACGGATCCCAGAGGTCATATTTGCCCTTTGACTTTTCCATGGTCACCCAAGGTCACCAGGGATCAAAAACAGTATTTTGACAATAACTTTTGCCCTAATTAAGCTAGAGCACTGAAACAAACACCATCGTGTTTGTCTTGTCCCTGGCTTTCATTTGATATACAACAAGGTCACTTTATGACCTTTTGTGACCTCAGGTCAAATTAGGTCACGAGGTGACCTCTGGAGGTCAAACCACTGGCGGAGGTCCAACGAAAAGAGAAGATTGTGTGAATGATTGTGTTGGTGCATGCTTTGGGCATGGATTGAGCTTTGGCTCCAATATACAAATAAAAGTTGGCTGTCTGTGGAATTTATTTAGATCGACCTGGACATTTTCGGAGTAGCGCTTTGGTAGCGCTTTATACTAAAAAGTAGCGGGAGCGGAGTAGCGGAGTAGCGGGTAGCGCTTTCGTGTTTTCAAAAAAGTAGCGGAGTAGCGGTAGCGGTTTCATGTTACCAAGGTAGCGGACGTAGCGGTAGCGGTTTAAAGAAATTGGTAGCGGCGCCCACCTCTGATACCTTGCACATGTTCCTTATTTCATGCGAGCCCCCTCCACGTGAGCACGCTCTCTGCCTATTTGCCAATCATTTCTCATTGCAGGACTAATCACATGGTGACTGCCTCTGCTGCTGCCTGCGTTGCCTTGAACGATATCTAGTGCTTCAGAGGAATGTCTAATAGGGTGTGTCATGAAAACCAAAAGTCAAAAATCGAAAAACGGCGGGTGCGGGAGAGTTGCAAATGACGTTTTTGAGAAGATCTACGGAGAAAAAAATCCCAATATTTTAGTATCTAGCTGTGCGGGTTTTCGTATATATAAGCGCATGTTTTCAGCAAAACTGTCGTTTTTACGTGATTTTCAAATGCATACCACGAATACAAATTCAAGTTGAATTTAAGTAAAAGCGAATTTAAATGTAACCTAAGGGCACCTTCTATTCATGGTATAAAAATAAGATCCCAAAATGTATTTTTTCTGGAATTAGGCTTAGGAGAATTCACACAATTTTACCACTATTTGCCAATTTGTTTATGCAAGTGCAAAAACCAAATCTGGCTGGACTATGCCAGAGACCACTAAACAAACAAGGTTGGATTAGTGATCATTAACTAGGTCTGATTCTCAGACATAATTAATGGCCTTTTAGCTCGAATTAACGTCTCCACAAGGTCGCCTGTTCGAATCCTAACGCTGGTCAGTTTTGTCTGCTCTGGAGCCATAGCTCCAATCACCTGAAAAACATTTTCCCTCTAATTATCAATATTTCACTCAAGACAAAAGTTTATTTTCATTGAATTGATTTGGTAGCAAAGTTAAAGCTACAAGACATTCTTACGAGTTCGCAATGCCTAAGCAAAAAATGATGTAAAGTGAAGCTTAGCATAGTCTTTCCTTCATTCGAAACATCACAATCTGACATTGATTTGCACCTATGTGAATTGATATATTCTATCATACTGTATTGCTAGTCCTTCTATTGTCTTCCTGCTCCCTTCATGAAAAAAAATCATCCTCACCTTTCAGTGGTACATACGTCATGGCGTCCGGTTCTGGGCCAGGACCTGCTACCAGAACCCAAGTATCAGATCTACTTAACATCCAATGCGTAGGAAAGGGGACAAATTCATTTAAAGCGAGCTCCCAACTATAAGGGATGTACTAAGGTACCTGGCCTACCCGCAAGAAGGTAATCAGCTAGACAAAAATCTGAATTAACGAAATTAATCTACATAACAGATGGCTCAAGATGTTCTCGGCGATCTCCACAGTCAGTGGCAGCGGGCAAGCGTAAAGAGGAAGCCACTAGTAATCGTTTAGAAAATGAAGAGAAAAAACCAAACACTTGGAAAAAGGCGAAAAACCTTCCCAATGGAGAACATCTTCGGCTCAGGCTGCATGATTTTGTAATCCCGGGATACTGCCAATGCCCCATTACCCACTGTTTGTGATCAAAATATACAGGGTGGGAAAGGAAGGCCTATATTACCAGCCAATGTTCCAGAGATCAAAACAATTATTTATTGTAGCTAGCCTTCCTAATTGCCCAAAGGGAGAAGTCGGGTGAGCTGAGCCGGCAGCCAATCAATAAGATTTTCTTGTGATGGCACGTCGGCCTGCCCCTGTTGGTCTTTCTTTACCGAAGCTCTCACTCGATGAACTTTCTTTGGGTCTACCACCAGGTACGATTTGTCCTGCTCCATTTCTCCATAATCTATGTGATCCACCAAAAATCCCGGGATTAAAAAAATCATGCAGCCTGAGCCGAAGATTTTCTCCATTGGGAAGGTTTTTCACCTTTTTCCAAGTGTTTGGTTTTTTCTCTTCATTTTCTAAACGATTACTAGTGGCTTCAACTTTACGCTTGCCCGCTGCCACTGACTGGAGAACGCCGAGAACATCTTGACCCATCTGTCATGTAGATTAATTTCGTTAATTCAGATTTTTGTCTAGCCGGTTACCTTCTCGCGGGTAAGCCAGGTACCTTAGAACATTCCTCATAGTTGGGAGCTCGCTTTAAATGAAAGTTGTCACCTTTCCTACGTATTGGATATTGTGTAGATCTGATACTTGGGTTCTGGTAGCAGGTCGTGGCCCGGAGCCGGACGCCATGATGTACCATTGGAAGGTGGGGACAATTTTTGTCATGAAGGGAGCAGGAAGACGATAGGAAGATTAGAAATACAGGATGATCGAATAGATCACTTCACATAGGTGCAAATCAATGTCAGATTGTGACGTTTCGAATGAAGGAAAGACTATGCTAAGCTTCTCTTTACGTCATTCTTTACTTAGGCATCGTGAACTGGTAAGAATTTCTTGTAGTTTTAACTTTGCTACTAAATCAATTCAATGAAAATAAACTTTTGTCTTGAATGAAACATTGATAATTAGAGGGAAAATGTTTTTCAGGTGCTTGGAGCTATGGCTCCAGAGCAGACAAAACTGACCAGCGTTAGGATTCGAACACGCGACTTTGTGGAGACGTTAATTCGAGCTAAAAAGCCATTGATTATGTCTGAGAATCAGACCTAGTCAATGATCACTAAGCCAACCTTGTTTGTTCAGTGGTCTCTGACATAGTCCAGTCAGATTGGTTTTTGCACTCGCAAAAGAAGATTGGCAAATAATGCTAAAATTGGGTAAATTCTCTGAAGCCTGCTTCCAGAAAAAAACTATATTTTGGGATCTTATCTTTATACTATGAATAGAAGGTGTCCTTAAGTTACATTTGAATAAGTCTTTACTTAAATTCAACTTGAATTTGTATTCGTGGCAGGCATTTGAAAAATCACGTAAAAATGACAGTTTTACTAAAAACATGCCCTTAAATATTCGAAAACCCGCACAGCTACATACTAAAATTTTGGGATTTTTTTCTCCGTAGATCTTCTCAAAAACGTCATTCGCAACTTTCCCGCACCCGCCATTTTTCGATTTTTGACTTTTGATTTTCATGACACACCCTAATGTCTAACCCTCTGAACGTTCTGGCTCCATGTCCAATCCCTGGCAGCGTGTTTTACTATCAAACAGAATACACACCCCACTACCCCGAGGCAACTGCGTTGGAGTTTTCTCTCGGAGAGCACGTGACCCACGAAAAACGGCAAAATGTACCAGCAGACCACACCAGGACGGAGAACATACCAGCAGACCACACAAGGACTGAGAACGTACCAGAAGACCACACCAGGACGCAGAACGTACCAGAAGACCAAACCAGAACGGAAAACGTACCAGCGGATCACACCAGGACAAAGAACGTACCAGCAGCCCACACCAGGACGGAGAACGTACCAGCGAACTACACCAGGACAGAGAACGTACCAGCAGACCACACCAGGACAGAGAACGTGCCAGCAAACCACACAAGGACTGAGAACGTACCAGCAGCCCACACCAGGACGGAGAACGTACCAGCAGACTAAACCAGGACGGAAAACGTACCAGAAGACCAAACCAGAACGGAAAACGTACCAGCGGACCACACCAGGACAGAGAACGTACCAGCAGACCACACCAGGACAGAGAACGTGCCAGCAAACCACACAAGGACTGAGAACGTACCAGCAGCCCACACCAGGACGGAGAACGTACCAGCAGCCCACACCAGGACGGAAAACGTACCAGCAGACTAAACCAGGACGGAGAGGGCTCCGGCAGAAAAATGGAGTTCAGGAACGGTACGCAAGGAGTTCGATTTGTAGATTTCGTGTTGAGAAGGCCGTGGTGGTTCCTACCGTGCTCTGAAAAGTGCCTATGAAAAGTACCTATGATTTTGTGATCCTGTTCAGAAATGGACACTGTTGGTGCCGGCGCGTCTGCAGGTCCGCCTCTGATTGGTTTGCGTCACTGGCGCACGTGACCCGGCCTGGGGCGGCCGGGCCGGCGCTCTGCGCGCGCGGTTGGGGTGGCGGCCAGGCCCAGCCAGTGCCTGCCGGACGGTCCTGGTCGCTGCCGCGGAGATACTGTCGGTACGTGTTGGTTTTGGATTTGTGAAATTTATATACCTTTTCTTTCGTCTTGCACGTTTTGTTTTGTTGAGTTTTTCTTGTGATTTTCCTATGCTGTTTTTCTGTTTAAAACGATTGTTTCTTTACAATGGGTGATTTCTTAATGCGCCTTTCGTTCTGTACTTTTTTGTAATTTTCCTGTTGTTTCTTATTACAGCAACCAGATACAAAAGAGCCAAAGAAAAATAATTCTGAGTCTGCACTTATCAAAACGGTGGCGGCTACAGACACTAAGGTGCATCAAAAGCGCGATAACTTTTATTTGTTTAGGCATTGTGCATTCCGGCAACAGCTGCGGGTGCCACCTCGTGGCTGCAATACAGATCGGTTACGATTTTTACAATCATGAATAATTATAAGATTGAATGGTATTGTAAAAAAAGGGTTTGGATTTGCAGGGACGACCTTCTGAGTGTCCCATATCCTTCAAATAATTCATCTCAATTATTTTACTGGCATTTACTTCTGCTGCTGTCATCTCGTAAGAGTTTCCTGCAACTTTGGTTTATTTTTGCCATAGTTTTCTGCAGATCTCTTGCGTTGTATCATTCATTTTGATAATTGTTTGCGTTTAACGACGCATAAACTGCCAAGGATATGCGGTGTCACCAACTCTCACCCTGTGGAAGGGTTTCGGGTGATCAGATCAAGGGGGCGCGGTAGTGGGTGGTCAGCATAGCTGTCTGCCACGCAGCCGACCCGGGTTCAAGGCCCGGCGGCTTCCCTGAACAAGGAGCAAGCTGGCTCCCGAGAAACCCTTCCAACAGGGAAAGAGTTGGCGACGCCATATGACCCTGGCAGTTGGTGCGTCGATAAGCCCAAAAATTATTATTATTATATGATCAGATCAACTTCTTCAGAGGCTCCGCTGGAATTTGAACCGGGAACCTGGGACTCAGGAAACATAGATGCTATCCAGTGAATCACTCATCACCTTAGGCTAAATTTTACCTCTTCAAACAGCCCACCGGGACTTGATGTCTATTTCAAGCAGGATTTTTGGAAGGGAAGTCAGCCGAATTTGGACAGTAGTTTTGATGCTTTGCTTTGGTGGGACTGGCATTGTGTCATTAGGTTTCTTAGTGCCTCCAGCCACGAGAAGCCGGTGTTCACCTCACTGTATTTTGCAGCTTTTAGAAAATTTCTTCAAAGCTTGGATTCCAACCAGGCTCTTTGGATTTCCAGACGGTATGCTAACCACTGCACAGTGACAGTGGCCCGGCCTCTGAGACAGTGACCCGGCCTCTGAGACAGTGACCCGGCCTCTGAGACAGTGACAGTGACCCGGCCTCTGAGACAGTGACAGTGACCCGGCCTCTGAGACAGTGACAGTGACCCGGTCTCTGAGACAGTGGCAGTGGCCCGGCCTCCAAACGCGCTGCCGTCTGGTACCAGCCGGGTCGCAGTTTCAGCATAGCTAGTTTCAGGTGGGACGGAGCGGCTCACCAGTCGCTGCACGTGCTGCATCTCGCTGAGCTGCTGCTCCTGCTCCAGCTGTCGCTCCAACTCCAGCTCCATGTCGACGTCATCCTCCATCTGCCAGATCAATACACCACTCAGCACCAGTACCCAGCACGAACCACCCAGCACCAGTACCCACAACCACTCAGCACCAGTACCCACCACGAACCACCCAGCACCAGTACCCACAACCACCCAGCACCAGTACCTAGCACGAACCACCCAGCACCAGTACCCACAACCACTCAGCACCAGTACCCACCACGAACCACCCAGCACCAGTACCCACAACCACTCAGCACCAGTACCCACCACGAACCACCCAGCACCAGTACCCACAACCACTCAGCACCAGTACCCAGCACGAACCACCCAGCACCAGTACCCACAACCACTCAGCACCAGTACCCACAACCACTCAGCACCAGTACCCACCACGAACCACCCAGCACCAGTACCCACAACCACTCAGCACCAGTACCCACCACGAACCACCCAGCACCAGTACCCACAACCACTCAGCACCAGTACCCAGCACGAACCACCCAGCACCAGTACCCACAACCACTCAGCACCAGTACCCAGCACGAACCACCCAGCACCAGTACCCACAACCACTCAGCACCAGTACCCAGCACGAACCACCCAGCACCAGTACCCACAACCACTCAGCACCAGTACCCAGCACGAACCACCCAGCACCAGTACCCACAACCACTCAGCACCAGTACCCAGCACGAACCACCCAGCACCAGTACCCACAACCACTCAGCACCAGTACCCAGCACGAACCACCCAGCACCAGTACCCACAACCACTCAGCACCAGTACCCACCACGAACCACCCAGCACCAGTACCCACAACCACTCAGCACCAGTACCCAGCACGAACCACCCAGCACCAGTACCCACAACCACTCAGCACCAGTACCCACCACGAACCACCCAGCACCAGTACCCACAACCACTCAGCACCAGTACCCAGCACGAACCACCCAGCACCAGTACCCACAACCACTCAGCACCAGTACCCACCACGAACCACCCAGCACCAGTACCCACAACCACTCAGCACCAGTACCCAGCACGAACCACCCAGCACCAGTACCCACAACCACTCAGCACCAGTACCCAGCACGAACCACCCAGCACCAGTACCCACAACCACTCAGCACCAGTACCCAGCACGAACCACCCAGCACCAGTACCCACAACCACTCAGCACCAGTACCCACCACGAACCACCCAGCACCAGTACCCACAACCACTCAGCACCAGTACCCACCACGAACCACCCAGCACCAGTACCCACAACCACTCAGCACCAGTACCCAGCACGAACCACCCAGCACCAGTACCCACAACCACTCAGCACCAGTACCCACCACGAACCACCCAGCACCAGTACCCACAACCACTCAGCACCAGTACCCAGCACGAACCACCCAGCACCAGTACCCACAACCACTCAGCACCAGTACCCAGCACGAACCACCCAGCACCAGTACCCACAACCACTCAGCACCAGTACCCACCACGAACCACCCAGCACCAGTACCCACAACCACTCAGCACCAGTACCCACCACGAACCACCCAGCACCAGTACCCACAACCACTCAGCACCAGTACCCACCACGAACCACCCAGCACCAGTACCCACAACCACTCAGCACCAGTACCCACCACGAACCACCCAGCACCAGTACCCACAACCACTCAGCACCAGTACCCACCACGAACCACCCAGCACCAGTACCCACAACCACTCAGCACCAGTTTGCTAGTGGTTCCAAGGGGCAGGGGCGAAGGGGGCAGTCACCCCTCCCCCTCCTTAGGACCCAAGTGCCGCACCTGCCGATTTCGGGCGCCGAAGGCTCCGAAATTGGCGACACCTTGGGCACGAACAGCGAATGCTAGACAAACACGCAAATAAAAAGCTATTTGAAGCTGGCCTTTTCTACTGAGAGCCACTTCAAATTTTGAATCAGCTTCCCCGATATACCATTGGGAGCCCCACTTGAACATAGACCACCCTCGTATATTTTTTTGGCCGCCCTCTACTTCGTGGTTTGGTGCCTATATTTCACGATCGGCTGCCCTTTTTCAGCCCAAGGGCCCCACTGCAACATGGACCAACCTCATCTACTTTTAGCCGCCCTCTTTGCATGGTTGTTTGCCCCTTCTAAACTATTGGCCACTCTTTTGCAGTCCTAGGGCTGCCCACTCCAACGTCGGCCGCCCTCACGCATCTCTGGCAACCCTCTATTTTGTGCTTGGGCCCATATTTCACGATTGGCCGGCCCTTTTCAGACCTAGGGCCCCCACTGCAACACGGACCGCGCTCATCTTCCTTTAGCCGCCCTGTTATGCACGATTGTTCGCCCCTTCTCCACTATTGACCGCTCTTTTGCAGAGATGATGTTGATGATTTTTCCGGCCGTCGAATAAGGGTATTCATATGGAGGGCGCCTCGTTATAGGCGCCCCAATCGCCGGAGGAAGATCACAAGCCGGGGCCGGTTGGCCAGCGCCTCCTGAATGGTTGGGTCGTCCCGGCCGAATATATCCCGACGTAGGATGGCGCGCGCAGGGCACAGGGTCAGCAAGTGTCGTCGAGTTTCCTCCTCCTCATTGCACTCTGGGCAGGTAGCCTCAGGGTCTAGTCCAATCTGCTTTCGGTAGTGGCGAAGAATAAGAGAATGACCGGTGCTTAACCGCGCCACCTCAACACTTTCCCTTCGTGAGAGACCCTGACGGTCTCCTAGAGTAGGCCGTCTGGTGCCGCACTCTTGCGCATAGCGGGTAGGTGCTATGTGCTCCGTCCATTTTTTGTGGACGTATCGACGGAGGCAGCCTTTGGCCGATTGGAAATTTATCTGAGCCTGACTTTGGTCCAGGTTCGCCGCGTCCCGTGCTACCTCATCGGCCAGTTCGTTCCCCGGTAGCCCGGCATGTCCAGACACCCACTGCAGGGTGATGTGTGGTCCCCTGCGTGCTAGTGTTTTCAGGTGCCGCCACACAGAGCTTGAGAGAGCGTCTGCCTGAGCAACGGGGCCCTCAGCTAATTTGGAGAGAGCTGACTGGGAGTCGGTGCACACTCTCACCTCGGCAGGTCTCCAGTCTTCAACCACAGTATGGAGAATCTCAAGGGCGGCATCCAAGGCCGCCAGTTCTGCTCTGTAGCTCGAGGTGAACCTACCGGCAGGTACTTAAAGGTGTTTCATTTGGCGATCTCCTTGCATCACTACTGCTCCACCTCCCCCAAACTCAGTGCCACCCGTGGCGGAGCCTTGGGTGTGGATCGTCACGTCCGCGGGAGGCAGTCGGTCGAGAGTTGCCTGTGCAGCCGCTAGGCGGGTCTCTGCTGGGTCTGTCCTGCTGGTGGCCGTGAGCAGGGTGGGACGGATGTCGACGCCTTGAGGGAGAGGTTCCCATGGCGCGGCTGGTGGAACACCTGGAATGGATCCACAGGTAGGTCAGCCAGACCTGCGTCAACGGACGTTGCCGAGAAAGTGTCGGCCCAACCTCGATCCTGACGGAGTCGCCGTCGTGGGCGTTCTGAGAGCAGAATCGGCTGGAGGGGGTCTCCGGGAAGGCCCCTAATGTGGCGCTATACGGCAACAGCTGCCAGTTCATGCCGCCGGATGTGAAAGGGCATTACATTGGCCTCTCGTTCTAGCAGGCCATTTTTTACATGTTAACTGGGGGGCCATTTGCCCCCCCAGTCGGCCGAAATGCCCCCCCCCAGTGCCCAGAAATTGGCCCCCCAGTGAAATAGACAGATGACTTAAAATTGTCCAAATGCAGACTTGCCTAACAAAAATAAGACAGAACACGACCCGATAATTATAACTTTGTTCTATTTCTGGTCCCAAATTGGCAATCGACAACAATTGTGTTAAACAATTTCCACCCGTGGCTGTCTACTCCATCGTGCGAAGACGAAAAAAAGCGCGTAGTTACGGGAAATCCCGGCAAAGCATTCTCAGCATCAACTAATCACAACGCTGGAGAAGAACGCTGGCCTACAACCAATCAATCATCCTGTTCTATCCGACCGGAAGCCCACATCCCAGCCAATACCGTGGCATTGCATGAGGCTCTCATTTCACACGCAGTCAGTTTTCAGCGCTAAGAGCTCGTTCGTGGATTAGACGGGACACGGTGTAGTCAAAGTGCGTAAGACTGGTTGCTGGTGTGGCGGTATGAAGTGCTTAGCCTTTTTATTTATTATTGTGGTGGTGGCATACATAAGCGTCGCCACCGGCAAAAAAGTGAGGGGGCCCAGCCAAACTTTAACCTGATGCTGACAGCAAACTTTCCACGTTAGTACCAAAAACTTTTCGAATTTGGGCTCCTCGTTGCCTTTCGCAGCGGCTGGTTACACAAATTTCCGGTGTACTCCCATCTTGACTGAGATCAGGAAATTGTCGGTCAAAAAAGGTGGGAGGGGGGAGGTGATTGATGATCCCAAAAAATGTTCTGGTTATGTGGATAAAATCATTTGATGGCCACGCGGGGTTGGAGGGGCAGCCCTAGCTTCCTATTAGATGCTAGGGATATATTATGTGCTAAAAATATTGCGTCAAGTCAATATCCAACTGTCAACAATTAGTTTTAAACAGTGATGCAACTTGTTTTTTCTGTGGTTTTATGTCTACCGCTAGAGGTCGTTTTAGCTTCAAATCTGGCTTTTGTGGTGTTGATTTGACTATTTTAGTGGAAATAAAATTTTGCCCCTGTTTGGCGCTTTTTCTAACTCGGTTTGACCTTATCTGCTGAAAAAAACTGGCAGCCCTGGGCAGCATCTATAATCTCTAGACTTGGAATAACTAAAAATTGAGAAACATTTTGTTTAACACTAACGCGTCTAAGTTTTATTAAACCCCCTCAAAATCGGGTCTTGATCTCTTAAAGACAGTATAATGGCCAGCACAAGAAATGCCCCCCCACTGACTTTTCCTTAAAAAATGCCCTGCGTTCTAGGGCTGTAACTGGGGTGGACCGTAGACAACCCGTGATAGTGCGATAAGCCTGCCGCTGTGCTACCTCAAGCTCCTCCAAGTCGGATGCTGCTACCCCTGCCATCCAGCCTCCAGCTGCGTAATCGGCACATGACCTGACGAAAGCCAGGTAGGTAGTGCGGGGGTCAGACGCCCCTGCACCCCAGCTTTTGCCGCTAAGAGCTCGCAGAGTAGCATTCCTCCTCTTCATTTTGGCTTTCAGGTGTTCTGTGTGCTGGTGGAAAGACAGGGTTCTGTCATACTTGATCCCCAGAAATGTTGGTGCAGTCTCATGTCGGAGTTGGGAGGTGCTGAGTGTTAAGGCACACTCTCTACGGGCCTCCGCTGGGTCCAGGGTGAAGATAGTGCCCACCGTCTTCTTTCTGCTGACCATCATCTTCCACTCCTCAGCCCAGTCGAGGAGGTTGTCGAGTGCTCGCTGTACCCTCTCTTCTGCTCTAACGATCGACTTGTCAGACGCCCAAATCGCCAGGTCGTCCGCGAAGAGAGAGGTTTGGACGTCTCCGGGCATGTGGGTGGGCAGATCGTTGATGTATGATAGGAAGAGTGCTGGCGAGGTGACCGCACCCTGTGGCGTTCCCTCCCTTAGACAGCGGAAACGGCCACACTTGCCGTTGTATTTGACGCACGCCTGGCGATCAGAGAGAAAGGCGCGGAACCAAGCAGTGTAGCAGCGCGGCAGGCCCATGGCAGCGAGCTTATAGATGATGCCTGTCTTCCAGGTCCTGTCGAAGGCCCGCGAAAAGTCTACGAGTACCATGACTGTTCTTTCTCGGCGTTGGAAACTGTCCGCTACTGCCTGGGTAACCCGCGGCACCTAGTCCTCTGTGGAGCGATGCTTTCTGAATCCAGCCTGGTTCGGGGAGAGGAGTTCACATGACTCCAGGACGTGGATGAGTCACACCTGTACCAGCCGTTCCAAGAGCTTCGAAACGCAGCTTAACAGGCTGATTGGGCGGTACGAGCCGATCTCACCCTTCGGCTTTCCCTTCTTATGAATTGGAATGATGAATGCTTTCCTCCAGCACGATGGTAGCTCGCCCCGCAACCAGGACAGGTTGATTAGGTCCAGTAGCCTATTGCAGCTTGAGTCAGGCAGGCGTACCAGCATCTCGTTGGAGATACCGTCTAACCCGGGAGCTCGTTTGCCTGGGAGCCGTTTGAGGGCGGCATCCAGTTCGCTCCTTTTGAAAGCGCAGCAGGCAGCCGTGCGCTCACCTTTGCATCCGTCACATGATTTTGGAGGTGGCGGGTGACAGAGTGTTTGTATCGGCGATTCCTCTTAATTCGCGGCGGGAGGTGACTGACTCTGGCATACTCCTTGATGAATGCATCAGCCTTCTTACTGTCAGTGTCGATGGTTCTCCCCCCTCACTTGAAGCGCTTCATCCTGGAGGCCGCCTTTTTCCTTTCCGTCGATAGAGCGGATCGTGCGCCAAACTTTTTCAGGTTCTGTGCGCATATTCAGCCTCCCAGTGAAGCTCTTCCAGTGTTCCTGGCGAGCGCATTTTATGATGGCCTTGACCTCACGAGCGGCGTGAGCCCAGGCTGACCCCTGGCTTGGGTTGGCTCTTGAAATCGTACGGAGGTGATTTCTTCGGTTTAACGCTGCATCTACCTCAGCAGTTCCCCAGGGTTTGGGAGTCCTGCGACTGCCCCGTGGAATCGCGGTTTTTGCTGCGTTTGTCACGACCCGGGTGAAATGGTGTGCCGCCTCCTTTACGTTGGTGTTATTAACGTTCCAGGGGGGTAGAGCAGCAAGTCCCTCGTCGACAATCGCGGCGTAGCGCCTCCAGTCCGCCTTGGCGTAGCTGTAGCGGGTCCTGGGGCGGCTTTTAATATTTCCCCTTTCAGTTTGCACCGTGATGAATATTGGCTGGTGGTCAGAGGAGAGGTCTGCAAATGTACTCCATTGAACCCGGTTCTCCCAGCGTGCATGATGAAGCGTGACGTCTGGGGCCGAACGAGTGCAGGGAGGTGAACTGCTCTGGCGCGTGGACTCTCCAGAGTTGGCTGCCAGCAAGTTGTGAGTGACACACCAGTCATCAACACTTCGTCCAATCTAATCTTCCCCCAACTGGTGGTCCCATAGTGGGCTATGACCGCTGATGTCAGCAAGGATAAAGGTTTTGTCAGTGTGTGGCCAATAATCTGGGTCAAAATGTTGTATGCGATCATCTCCAGTTGCTCCTGTTCGTATAGGGGGGACATAAGCGTTTACTATGGTTAAATGAGAGCCAGACAGGAGCTCCACTGCTACTGATTCCGTGGTCGTGTCAACAGGCGCAACGAAGGGGCGCTCTAAGCACTTAAATGATATGCTCTCGCGTATCAAAGTCGCCACGTCCCCGCCAGCCTCGGAGTTAGCTCGGCGTCCTCTAGTGCGATCTTTGCGCACGAAACTGTAGCCTTGGATCGTGAAGTTAATGCCCTGTCTTAACTTGGTTTCCTGTAGGCACAGCGCATCTGGCTTGTGGAGATGTAGGTAATGTTCAAGCTCTACTTTCTTGGGTAGTACACCATCGGCATTCCACTGAAGCAGTCTAAGGCTGCCCCTTTCCATTCGAGTTTGTCCCGGAGGTCGGCAAGGTCCAGGAGCTGACGCATTCAATTGTCGGCCGGAGCTGCTGCAAGGCAATCCACTTGATAATGGTGGGCTCGTTGTAGTAGGCACTCCCTGGGGCCCCTGTGGCCTCACCACGTCATCTGGAGAGCGCACTAGGGGGACTCGGGTCGCTGCAGCCGCTCCAGGTGAAGGAGGAGCAGCTATGCCTCCATGGCGATTTCGCAAATTGTACCGATGCCTGGGGATACTTATCCCTGTGGGGGCCGGTGGGGAGTTACACGCAGCGGGCCGCCAGTGTTTCTGCTCGTACACCCCGCACACAGCCAGCACCCACCTGCTCGGGTCAGACGGTTCAAATCTGCTGGACTGAGCTCAGTACATCGCCTGTAGAACCACTGCTCACATTGTTCGCATCTGACTGAGCTAGCTTCTACGACGGCCTGGCAGCCGCCGCATCTTGTCGGTCCTGGGTTTATTTCAATATCTCCGGCTTTGAGGAGGACTAGAACGAGATACGCCGGGCTACCCCGCCCTGACACAAAGAGAACCCGACCGCCGCCGGTCGTGATGGCCGCCTCCATGGCGATTCCGGTTTGGGGGACAGCCGATTTGTGGCGGAGACCCACGCCGTTGCGCAGACCCCACCGTCCAGGTCCCACCTGGTCCCCTCTCGGGACCGGAGGTGGCTGTCTTCGGGACCGTTATCGTGATGATTGCCTGGGCTGGGGTGCCTGAATTGTAACCTTGATCTGCTTGGGTGATCTAAGGCTCAGGCGTTCGCCGTCTGCCCAATCTTTTCAGTCTCCGATTTGATCGTCTAAGTGGATGCATTCGTGAGCTTGCAGATCCTGTTTTATACAAATAACTAAATATTGAGGGCATGAATTAATTAACATGTTTCTATTTTCATAAAATATTGTGGTATTGGATCTTTCTGCTATTATGCGATAATTCATTAATCTCACTCAGTGTGCACAATAAATGCACGGATACCACAATAACGATGTTTTTGGAACCAGCTTCAGCAAGGCTCCTGATAGGAATATCATGAGAAAATCTTTCACCGGAGGAGTCTAGCCAAAAACGTCACGTTTTTTTTCTTCCAGAGGAAATGAAGGGGCTGGGGCAGGGGGTTGCGCTCCGGCTTTTTAGCATAGGCCAAAAATGGCAACCGCAAATCTGGCATTCGGCACGGCGATGACGTCAGCAATCGCCTAGAAATGCTTAGCAACGCATTGCCGCTGTGTATGGAAGAAGACGGGGCTCAGCAGATAGTTTGCGTGTTAGGGGCAATAATACTGCTTTTTGTGAACGTGGGGTAATGAATCCCGGGTCTGCCCCTCGCCAGATGCATGTTGAAACCGTACAAAGATCCCACGATCCGTAGCCGATTTTCATCCCATGAATGGGCGGCTCCACCTCAAGAGCAATCGCTGACGTCACAAACGTAAAAGTCTAAAAAAGAGGTTGCCATTTTTTTAGAGCGGAGCGTTCTACCTCTACATTTAAAGACCTTGGGCTGGGGTCAGTTTTGATTCAAGTGTCAAAATTGCCGCACCTGTTTTAGATTTGTCTCCTTGAAGAATTTTCTCCTCTTCACTTTTTTCTCAGCCTTTTTTTCGCCGGCCGACTTGCTAGCAGCCGTCAAATTTACAGGATGAATAGCATGCACGATAAGGTACGTTTTAGTTACACACACATGAGGAAAAGTGACAAAAAAGTGGTCTTTTGCAGTCGTAGGACTCCTTACCTCAAGGTGGACCGCCCTTACTCACCCCCGGTCACCCTCTGTTTTGTGCTTGGGAGACTCCCATTTCACGACTGACCACCCTTTTTAAGCCCTTGGGCGGGCCACTGCAATGTGGACAGCTCCTAGTACATGGCTGTGCGGCCCTTCTCTACCCTTCAACGCTATTTTACAGCCCCAGGGCGTCCCACCTCAACATGGACCACCCTCATTTCCCTCCAGCCGCCCTCGATTTTGCAGTTGGGAACCCGGTTTTGACGATTGGTCGCCCCTTTTCAGCTTTTGAGTGCCATTCTGAAACATGGACCGCAGTCATCCGGTTTAAGCCGCCCTCTTCTGCGTAGTGGCGCGCACCTTTTCCACCATTGGCCGCTCTTGCGCAGCCTTAGGGCACCCCAATTCAACGTGGGCCGCCCTCGTTCACCTCCGGCGCTCACCCTCTAGCTTGTCGTTGGGCGCCCCTATTTCACAATTAAGCGCCAATTTTCCGCCTCAGAGCGGCCCACTGCAAAATGTCATCCACTTTGGATTCACCCTCATCCACTCTGAACCGGCCTCCAGTGCAGGATCGAGCGCCCCTTTTCCACCATTGTCAGGGATGCGTGACTGAGTGCATAGTGCACTTGTACTCTGAGCCACGGGTTTCGAGTTGAAGTCCCGGCAGAGCTATTGAATAAGTCGATCTGGTCCTCAAATACCTCGGAACAGGGCCAACAGAGTTGGCAACACGGTACAGCCCTGGTAGTTGTTGTTGCGTTATCTGGGGAAGTTAAATGTACTCAGGACAGCAGCGGATCCCGGAAATTGTTTAAGGAGGGGCCAAACCCTGACTGGGGGTCCTCTTCGAAGGGAGCCCGGAATAGCTTTTGGGGCCCGACCGTGCGAGGTATACATTTTCATAAAAACATACATACACATAAAAATTGTCGGTGAGAAAAAAATAAAAACTGTTTTAGGGGGCAAACATTCCGAGAACTTCAAACGCCCATACAACTATAAACTGGCCCTAAAATCCCTGAGTTCCGTTCAACATTTGATTGGATCTCCACAAATCCAGGGACTGGCCAAATTTCGCCTAGGATCAGTGATCGGGACTATCTCAGATCGTATACAATATTCTGGGGCCTGCTTGAATTAAGAGTTAAAGATATTATACCTAGTACTCCCAAGCAGGGACGGATGTTGTAGCCACAGAGAACCGAGACCAAAGGAGTCCCACCAGCAAGGCCTGTAGCCACAATATGTAGCAAAACATACTGTAGCCACAATATGTCTGAGATTATCGCGAGGGGCCCGGTCGCGGACACAAAGGTTGCAAGTGAACCACAGGGGCCCTGGAAGCATTTCAGGAGGTTCGGATGGCCACATGAGGCCCGGGTGAACCGCAGGTGGCCCGGCTGGGATCACAGAGGACCCGGGTGGAATACAGGAAAATTATCTGCAACTGCTGAGAAAAGGGGCTCGGCTTCGGCATTAGTGGGCCCGGGAAAATTCTGAGGGGCCCGGTCGCAGTCTCAGCGGTTTCAGGTGGGCTGTAAGGGGCCCGGAAGAATGTCAGGGTGCCCAGATGGTCATAGGAGGCCCGGGTGAACCGCAGGTGGCCCGGCTGGGGTCACAGAGGACCCGGGTGGAATACAGGAAAATTATCTGCAACTGCTGAGAATAAGGGGCCCGGCTTGGGCAGTAGTAGAGAGACGCGGTAGCAGTTAGGGGTCCGATCGCGGGGCTCGTGGGGCTCGGTCGTGGCACCTCCGAGGCAGGGGCCCGAGACAAATTCGAGGGGCCTCCGATATTAATTTTAGGGGCCCTAGTGTACATTATAAGGAGCCCCTACACCTACCCTGGCGTGGCATTTGGAATGCAACTTGCGGGGCCGGGGTACAGCCGCAGCCGGCGGGCTCCCTGCGGGGGCCCGGCAGCCGCGGTGGGAGGGATTTCTTTCCAAGTGCTTAAAGTCGGCCCAAGGGGGAGGCGATCGCCCCATCGGCCCCCCTTGGATCCGCCCCTGACTTACGAAGATCCAACAGCCCAAAATTAAAGCGTATCGGGATAATTTTTCGACTCGTGAGGATGGATTGTATGCAAAGTGGATTTCAATATCAAATATGATTAACTTCATTTTGCCTGTCCACGTGGTAAGATATCAGATCATTTGAGAGCGCATCGAAGAGAATCTCAGCCAGTATTCGCTACATGATTAATTGCTCCTAAAGAAGAGGTTCATAAACCAGATTCCAAACACAAACAGAGGTTCTCGGAAAGGTGAAATGGTACGATAAATACAGAAATGTTGTATGCGGAAAGTTTTCTCCTTCCTTGTTTGCCAGAATGGGTGAAAGGCTTTCGTGCGTGCATTTGTGAGAGGTGCTAAGACAATTGTGGTGGTCGTGTGATATAGAGTGCTCAAGTACATTATGACAGGAATAGGAACGTATCATTTGTGATTTGTGGGACCATATGGAATAAAAAACAATTTCACATGCATTGGCACTGTCTTAAAGATGGACAACTCATTTTTGTAATGTCTGTAATATGGCACGTTAAATGGTCGCTAGTCATGACGCCTATAATGCATACTGTATTTCTTCCCAGCAACGGTGAAAACACCGTTTAAATGTTTTACGCAACTGAAGAACACTACAACCGATCATTTTGATAGTTCCTTAGGTAACCGAAAATGTATTATTTCCTCACTCTGCAAACGGGCATACATTCGATCTCCACTTTGTCACCATGTGATAGGTAACGGTTATCATTCTCACACTCGGGGTTTTAGGGCGCATCAACTACGTAGGTCATATAGCGCACACATACCTCACGCTTCAAAACAAGCTATGCGTAATACTCAAACAGAAGTGAAAATAACTTTCAGATGGCTTAAAAAGCGGATTAGTTTTGTCACTGACCACCCACTTGTTCATCAACCATCGTCTCCAGGGCAAGTTCAGGGCGCATCAGGCAAGGGAAGAGGTGAGGGTGCGCTACGCACTGCGCAGGACTGCTTACACGATACATGCCACTGGGTTTTCATGCTTCGAAGCAAAAACTCACGATTCTTATTTCTGAACTCAATATTTCGAGCCGTTCTCTTTTGCATCCTGATGTTAGCTTTCAAACAAACGCTTACGAACACATTTTCAATCAGCCTACAGGCCTTCTTCATGTACCCAGCTCCTCCCCATGTCTCCAGTGGTTAATCTAGCCGGTAGGTTTGGGGAGGGGGCAATCACAGTCGAAAAACAAAAACATGACAGAAACAAGGCGCTTATGTTAACGCCTAACTCCTTGCTCCATCCGCGATCATCTTCCTGTCGAAGTCACGGCATCTGAGATATAGGGCGGAGCAAATGTGCCATGCGCACAGCGCCGGGTCCGCCAATGGCACGTGCCTACCACATATTATGTACCTACCCATATTATGTACCTACCACATATTATGTACCTATGACATATTATGTACCTATGACATATTATGCTAGTTAGATACAAGTACCCATGGTTTTCATTATTGATCTTAATACTTTGAGATGCATTCTTTTACGTGCTCCTGTCAGTTTTAAATTCAACTCTAAAGAAAATATTTTTTAGGAGTTAATCTTTTGAACAATTTCAACATTAAAAAAAACATTAAAAATGTCTCAAAACAAGCCTCTGTTATGTCAAATCACCAGATATTGGTCCAAACCCGCGTCACGTCTATGTTTTATGTGGTTTTAGGATGTTCAGGTCATGTATGTGATCTCTCAAGATCACCAGTTGAATAATGATCATAATTTTTGGGGTTTAACGACGCACCAACTGCCAGGGTTATACGGCATCGCCAACTCTGACCCTGTTGGAAGGGATTTGGGGTATAAGATCGAGTTATTCAGAGACTCCGCCGGGACTTGAACCCGGGACCGGTGGCTTAGCAGACAGACGTGCTAACTCCGGTGACAAAAAAGTGAATTTGACATTTCTATAGAAAACGAAGTTTGATAGTTTGCATATCGAAAGTAAATTCATCGATCAAAATTTAATTGAGTAAAAATATTTCTGATTGTATTAGGGCTGGATTAGCACGATTCTAACCGTGTACAACATATCTATCTTGCCTCATTTTGACCTTGCAATATCGATAAACAGACAACTGAAGATCACGGTGACGTTAGATATAGCCTCAATCCATAATTCTGTGACAGTGACGATGATTAAATAAAAAACAGATAATTTCTACGGACCAGAAAACTCAGGGTACCAGTTTTTGTGCAAGTCCGAGAGACGAATGTGTCACTTTTTCTTCTTTTTGACGTTTTTGGGTGGAATTCCCCAATAGTGGAAATAAATATGATAATTAAGTTGTATAAGTCCAGTGTGTCCAGAGTGTTCAAACAGTTTTCCTGGAAGGACTCACATTGCAGGAACATTCAGAACTCATTTTGTCAGCAATTGTGAAAAAATATTGGTGGTAGCTGTTCCGTTGAACCCAGGCTCATCGCTTATGTATTGATGCTACTCATGCCATCGACTTATCTGAGATGAAAATATGGAAAGAGACACCTGCGCCCGCAATAGAAATTGCGCAGAAGGCCGTTAAGTTCACCAAAGGTGACTGAGACCGGACACAGTGTTATCATCAATTTACTGCTACATCCACCACCGTCCACTGGTAGCTGGCCGGCCCAGTGTCAGACCCTGATATACCCACCGACTGGCGAGCACCCCATCGCTATCAAACAAGTTGCCCGCGAGCACAAAGACCAGCTGCGCGCGCGCAGAAACTTGAAGCCCACGTGTCCGGCAGGTTGTCATCAGGGTTCGCTCTATCCCGCTGGAATCGTGCTCCAAACTTTCCAGTTTCAGAGCTCGGAAATTCACAACCACACAAAAAAATGCACGATGATACCAGGTCCAGCTGATATAATCTTCTCTGTGCTGGAGACCAGGGTTGGACTTTTACCGTGATAAAACTTGAGATGACAGTGATTTAATCGGTTTAAAACGGTTTAAACGAAGAAAAAAACCCGGTAAAATAGCAAACGTAAGACAATTTCCAAAAAAAGTACACCCACCAAGACTGTCTAATATTGGAACAGAGCTGGGAAAATCTCCAGCAGAATCTACATTTTTCAGTTTACACAGCGAATAGACTCACATGAAAATAAGTCATCTTTAAAAGCTTTACGATTACATTTTATAGTGTTTAAATCTCCCTACATAATGGACTCGATAAAATTATGTTCACCTGCGTCTTCACTTGCCACTGGGGCAATGAATGCATGTAAAAAATCGAAAAAGTGGAGAGCGAACAAGTCGCCAACTCTATCATATGAATACAATGAAGACAGTTGGGCCCAACTAGGTGCAGCCCATTCTTACAGTTTATACCAGTGTTCTATATTCTAGAGATGTTGCACATTCTAAGCCTATGAATAGCGTGATTTCGCCTGAGCTGTGGAGGTGGCCGACTTGCCTGCTTGTGGCTGTCCTCCAGGTGCTTCATCAGCACCGCCACCACCACGTTCACCAGCACGAACTGGGCCATCAGCACGAACACCACGAAGAAAATGGGCGCGATCACAGCCGACACGCAGCAGTTCTTCACACAGTCAGCTGCCGGAACAACAGCTAACGTCAGCTGCCGGGACAACAGCAAACGTCAGCTGCCGGGACCATAACAAACGTCAGCTGCCGGGACAACAAGAAACGTCAGCTGCCGGGACAACAGCAAACGTCAGCCGCCGGGACAACAGCAAACGTTAGCTGCCGGGATAAAAGCTAACGTCAGATGCCAGGACAACAGCAAATGTCAGATGCCGGGATAACAGCAAACGTCAGCTGCCGGGACAACAGGAAACGTCAGCTGCCGGGATAAAAGCTAACGTCAGATGCCGGGACAACAGCAAACGTCAGCTGCCGGGACAACAGGAAACGTCAGCTGCCGGGATAAAAGCTAACGTCAGATGCCAGGACAACAGCAAACGTCAGCTGATGGGACAACAGCAAACGTCAGATGCCAGGACAACAGCAAACGTCAGATGCCGGGACAACAGCAAACGTCAGCTGATGGGACAACAGCAAACGTCAGATGCCGGGACAACAGCAAACGTCAGCTGCCGGGACAACAGGAAACGTCAGCTGCCGGGATAAAAGCTAACGTCAGATGCCGGGACAACAGCAAACGTCAGCTGCCGGGACAACAGGAAACGTCAGCTGCCGGGATAAAAGCTAACGTCAGATGCCAGGACAACAGCAAACGTCAGATGCCGGGACAACAGGAAACGTCAGCTGCCGGGACAACAGCTAACATCAGCTGCCGGGACAACAGCAAACGTCAGCTGATGGGACAACAGCAAACGTCAGATGCCAGGACAACAGCAAACGTCAGATGCCGGGACAACAGCAAACGTCAGCTGCCGGGATAAAAGCTAACGTCAGCTGCCGGGACAACAGCTAACATCAGCTGCCGGGACAACAGCAAACGTCAGCTGATGGGACAACAGGAAACCTCAGCTGCCGGGACAACAGCAGACGTCAGCTGCCGGGATAAAAGCTAACGTCAGATGCCAGGACAACAGCAAACGTCAGCTGCCGGGACAACAGGAAACGTCAGATGCCGGGATAACAGCAGACGTCAGCTGCCGGGATAAAAGCTAACGTCAGATTCCGGGACAACAGCAAACGTCAGCTGCCGGGACAACAGCAAACGTCAGCTGATGGGACAACAGCAAACGTCAGATGCCAGGACAACAGGAAACCTCAGCTGCCGGGATAAAAGCTAACGTCAGATGCCAGGACAACAGCAAACGTCAGATGCCGGGACAACAGCTAACGTCAGATGCCGGGATAACAGCAGACGTCAGCTGCCGGGATAAAAGCTAACGTCAGATTCCGGGACAACAGCAAACGTCAGCTGCCGGGACAACAGCAAATGTCAGATGCCAGGACAACAGCTAACGTCAGCTGTCAAGACAACCGCAAACGTCAGCTGCCGGGACAACAGCTAACGTCAGATGCCGGGACAACAGCAAACGTCAGCCAGACACCGAGCGGAGCCCATAACCAGACACTGAGCGGAGCCCATAACCAGACACTGAGCGGAGCCCATAACCAGACACTGAGCGGAGCCCATAACCAGACACTGAGCGGAGCCCATAACCAGAGACTGACCGGAGCTGTCGCAGTTTTCCCGCAGGGTGTCCTTCATGATACCGTTCCAGTTGTCCCCAGTGGCAACCCGGAACAAGGTCAGGTAGGCGATTCCGAAGTTGCGGAAGTTGGCGTGCTCTCCCAGACCCTGGCACGGAAATTCCGAATTGCACTCTGGAACAAACGGTAGCATATGAGCTTTCTCTACCCAGAAATACTCCTACATGTTCGCAAAACTAAAAGATGACTGATACCGTGGTAGCAGGCTGCCCGAGGTACCGGGACTGATGCCCGTTGTACCGAAGCCTCACTCTCGCCATCTATAACCTGCATGTTTAGCTTACAGGTGGCGGGCCTGAATATTTGAATGAAGCAGGGTCTCTGGGCGACCATGGTGTTCAGACTGGGTTCAGCAGGGCCCCAGCTGACCAAAGTGCTTAGACCAAGGCCTTTTACCTAGGGCTGTTCGCTTGCTCAAGTGATGTTGTCGTAAAGGCGATGTGTCAATATCAGATTCAGAGGGTCTGGCTCTCGGACTGTTTTTGGGAATGAGGGTGCTGCAAATATGTGGTCATTTCACCTCAAACAGCTGAGAAAGAGGGCAACATAGAAATGAGAAACAACGCATGACGAAACGAAACAAAGCCAAATTATAGAATGAAAAGCAAACAAGCAACGAAATGGAACGGAAGCAAAATAAGAAAACTAAGCAAAAACTAAGGTAAAAATGAAATGAAAGCAGTGTCACGAAACAAAACAAAAAAGACAAGAAAATGAACAAAAGCCAAGGCGTGAATTAAAACTAAGTCTCGAAATAACAAAAAATAAAATCATGAAATCAAATTAAAAACCAAAGCAAGAAATGAAACAAAATCAAGTAGTGGTTGAAACAAAAAATCATTAAATTATCCAAGACAAAGCCACGAAATTAAGCTAAACCAAACCATAAAAGTAAAAAACAAGGCACCAACTGAAAAAATTCAAGACGCAGCGAAAATGAAGCGAGAATCCTGATCACGAAATGAAACGAAACAAAGGCACGAAATAAAGCAAAACGAGGCCACCAAACGAAAAAAATCCTAGTCACAAAATAAAAAAACCAAGTTGGGAAAGGGCACAAAACCAAGTAACAATATACAACAACATCAAGCCACGAAATAAGAGAAAACCGAGTCACTAAATGAAACAAAAAACTAAGTCACTACGTCAAAGAAACCAACTCACCCAATGAAACAAAAAACGAGGTCACGAAATAAAGGAAAAATCCACGACAAGAAATGAAACAAAACCAAGTAAAAAAGTAAAGCAAACCAAAATGACGAAATGAAACAACCCCAACTTACGGAATGAAACAAAATCAAGTCACAAAGCAAAATAAAACCAGGTCACGAACTAAAACAAAGTAAAGTCGAGGTGCACGATGCTTCACACAGGGGTACCAAAGGCAACAGTGAAAAGACGTACAGGGGGTATCTCCATGGCCTGAGTGTGGGTTACACCATACGCATTAGATTGCACAGACTAATGTCGGAAAGGAAACAGCACTGTAAACACCTCAACGCCCTATGTTTTCCGGGACTTTTTCATCCGGCATTTCTGAAGCGCACCAAGCGCTGGCCGTTTGTAGTGTTACGGTCGCCGATTGCACCGGCCCGGGCAGCATAGGGATATCGCCGGGACTTCAGAGAGGAGACAGGAATCGGCAGGAGGTGCCAGTTGAAATAAACAGATAATTACCCAGTCGACCGAACAACTCCACGCCGAGAGCAGCGAAGATGAAGAAGAGGAGAAAGAAGAGGAGGCCAAGGTTGCCGACTTGTGGCAGCGCCTGCATCACCGTGTCCAGGAGGGCCCGGATACCCTTGGCCATCTTCAGCAGCTTCAGCACTGGTGAACAGCGGCAAATCAGAACCAATCCACGGCAACTCAGAACAGATCCACGGCAACAGCCCTAATCAACGGCAACAGCGAACCAATCCACGGCAACTCAGAATCAATCCACGGGAACACAGAACCGATCCACGGCAACACAGAACCAATCCACGGCAACAGCCCTAATCAACGGCAACAGAGAACCAATCCACGGCAACTCATAACCAATCCACGGCAACTCAGAACCGATCCACGGCAACACAGAACCGATCCACGGCAACTCAGAACCGATCCACGGCAACACAGAACCGATCCACGGCAACTCAGAACCGATCCACGGCAACACAGAACCGATCCACGGCAGCTCAGAACCGTACCACGGAACACAGAACCGATCAACATACAGAACCGATCCACGGCAACTCAGAACCGATCCACGGCAACAGCCCTAATCAACGGCAACACAGGACCTATCCACGGCAACTCAGAACCGATCCACGGCAACACAGAACCGATCCACGGAAACAGAACCGATCCACGGAAACAGCCCTAATCAACGGCAACAGAGAACCGACCCACGGCAACACAGAACCAATCCACGGAAACACAGAACCGATCCACGGCAACTCAGAACCAATCCACGGCAACACAGAACCGATCCACAGCAACACATAACCAATCCACTGCAACACAGAACCAATCCACGAAAACACAGAACCGATCAACAATACAGAACCGATCCACGGCAACTCAGAACCGATCCACGGCAACTCAGAACCGATCCACGGCAACAGCCCTAATCAACGGCAACAGAAAACCGATCCTCGGCAACACAGAACCAATCCACGGCAACTCAGAACCGATCCACGGCAACTCAGAACCAATCCACAGCAACACAGAACCGATCCACGGCAACAGCCCTAATCAACGGCAACAGAGAACCGATCCACGGCAACACAGAACCAATCCACGGCAACTCAGAACCAATCCACGGAAACACAGAATCGATGTGTAGACTGGTGTCTACGGCTGATTTGCTGGTTGTCACGAGAGCAACGCCTCTGAGTGATTCGTATGTAAAGGCGACAGCACTAGCGCGCTACCGCTTTGGGTTGATCGTTGCACCACCGGTTGCGGTAGATGTTGACCTACTTCCGGTCATACTGTAGACATTATTATTAGGTTGTGTATTTGAGGAGTTAGGTTAACTAATATTAGGTAAAGGCTTGAATTGGTGGAAAATAATTACTCTGGTACTGTTATTGGCTGACAAAAGTTTAATTTAGGCCTACTAGTGGTTTCCGCACAGCACCGCCAGGCGGCTACTGGCCACGCGTGTGACCTAGGTCCAGAGCTGCAAAAAGTCGGGCTCTCGGGTCATAAAGTGCCCGACAGATTTTAGGGCACGGTATGGTCTTGCGACAGATCTTACAATCTGTGAGAAAAAAAATATTGAAAGGAAGCAGAAAATATTTTTTGCTCTAAAAAAACTCAATATTAGAATTGTCACCTCTTTCACTCAACAAGTTTTTCATGAATTTGCACCTCTCCCATATCAAGCCAGTGTGCGGCAAGAACCGATGGAAAATCGAGGGACTTATGAATCGAGGGACCTTTGAATAGAGGGCCTTATGCACAGAGGGTTTTTTCGAGGGACTTATGAATCGAGGAACCTTTGAATAGAGGGCCTTATGCACAGAGGGCCTTTTAAACGTCACCCAGAAAATCCTCTGCTGGAAAAATTCCTTCACCGGCCTGTCGGGCCCGATTTGTATTCCATAGCACGCGACAGCTTGGCCCGACAGGCCGCCGTAAAGGTAAAGGCGACAGGCAAAACAGTTTTTTTCCTTCGTTTCCTTCGTTTGGAAGTACGCTCAACGCTGCCGCAAGGGCGCTGTTTGAACAGCGCCCTTGCGGCAAAGCCGGTGTAAAAGGTATTTTTGGTTTGAAGAAAAGCAGCCCTGCGGTTTGGTGTGTTGCCTTGTGGATATGGCGGAGGCCAAGGCCCTAGAATCCCGTGGTGTGGTGGAGGCAATGCGTTGCAAGGTTGTGTTTTTTGATTATTTTTCTCTTGCATTACTTTGGTATACATCTTGAGTAAACTGGTTGAGCCTGGATTTCATCGTCCATAGTTGAAGGGCTGATAAATGGCTCCGATTAAGCTGAAGCCCCTTCCACCGTCCCGTGTCAAGCTTAAATGTGGATTTGAGGGATGTGGGTATTTTGGCGAGAAACGTTTTTTAAGGAGCATCAGCGAATCAAGCATTCTGGGCTGCCCTGCAAGTTCAGGAACAGTGGTTTTGGCCAAGGAGGTCGTTTTGAAGCATGGATCAAACAGCGGGCAGATCAGAACAGTGTGGGGAGAAAACAAAGAAGTAAGTGATGTGGTGTTCGTTGTAATTTCGGCAGCTTACATTTATTTCCACACAGTATGTTATGCTCACTGTTGATCAATAATTTTAAATGATATTAATAAGGGAAAAATGAATTTTACCAGCAGACTGGTCAAATTAGACTAAAACATTTGATTTTCCCTTCCATCTTCTTTTAAATCCAATGCCTGTTTGTCCAGAATTAACCACAAAAGTTGCATACCTTCATCAGTGGATTTGTAGATGCCAAAGAAACAAAACTCTTCACCTTTCCACATTAATTTGAGTTTTAAGTACCAAACTATTTCTCCTATTTCATTTTATTCACTTACCTAAAAATGCCTATGATCTATGTCAAGGGGACAAAGATATAACAAAAACACAGCCTAGTGCAACCTTTACTCATTCCTTTTACTCTTAACTTCCTTGGAAACATGATATTTATTTGACATTTACTATCTAACTGACTTAAGGTTATTTATTAGCCTCATGAACTTCAGATCCTAAACCACGTACCCTCATGGAAATGAGCAGGGCAATGCATGAAAAACTTTGAGATAGCCAACAGCTTCAAAATTTAGGATTTTTCATGTAAACATGCATTTAAAGTCATGGAAAGCTAATATTACATGTTTGTATTCAACTACAAGTAGCCATGATCCTTAAAAACACTTTCGAATATCAAAAAAGTACCCCTCCAATCTTGTTTGTCTGGCCATCAGAGCAAAATCCATATATAAATTTTGGGGGTTCCTTCCAAATTACCCCCTCCCACCTCCAAAAAACTGAAATCATGAAAATCTGCAGAAGCTGGCATAAGTAACCGCATGGTATGGGAACCAGGTCAGCTTTCTTCCATTGCAAACTATATTTTTAAGTATTCTGGGCTGGACTATGTAACATAATAACAAAATATCACTTATTCTCATTCTAGTGCAGCATTTTTTGTCAATGGCGGCTGCAGAGGACTGAAAAAGGGGGGCTGCTTTTCATGTTATTGTATATTTCCACCTGTGACCTAAATCATCTGAATTCAAGACTGAGTCTTATTCAAGACCCAGTCGAGCTGACTTTGACACACACTATTTGTATGCTGTACGTCCACAAATCTCAAATTACATCCAATAATAAATTTCCTTTACCAATGGTGACTCCAGAAAATGGGAATTGGTGGTTCGGTATTCAATTTGTTATAGGTTTCTGCCGATAACCTTAATTTCCTGAGCGTGTCTGATAATTGAAAACCGGAAGAACAGTCTCAGTTCTAGAGTTTTGAAAATTAATAGACTTGTGTCATTCCACTTAGATTTTCCATAGGCGGCTTCAGAGCACGAAAAATGAGGATATCACACATATAAGGATCAGAGCACAAAAATAAGGATAATTGATATCCATTGGTGCCAAACTTGAAGTTTTTTATGCTAATTTTAGTATTTTCTATTAAGAATGTGGAAAAAGAGTAGGAACATTTTACCAATTGAATGGGTTTTAGACAATTTTAATAGTCCTATCCTAACCACCCGACAGATTTGGAGGTTTTTTCGAAAGTGCCCGACAGATTTGAGATTTTTGCAGCTCTGCCTAGGTCATTTCCGGTCTGGCTGACATCGGTGCTGGTGGTGTGCTTAGTGCTACAGTATCTACCCCGTGGACGTAAGTGTTTTTAGTTAGTGTCTTGGATTATTGTTGAAACTGATTTGCATAGATGTTTGTTTTGCTTACTGATACCATTTCGATGGCATTTGGGCTGATATGCCAATTTGGCCGGCATCCTCAACTTATATTCTAGGACGGTGTGCAATGTCTTGTCTTGAATATTTGTTAATGTGTTTCAGGGCAGAAGTAATGAGAAATTAGCAGAAGTAAGCAGATGTAAGCTGAAGTTATGGCAAAAATGTAATATAAACTTGAAGCGGCAGCCATGCCTTTTCACGGAGACATCCGTGGTACGTGTCGTCCAACAAGTGGAGGCGACTACAGATCCACGGCAACTCAGAACCAATCCACGGAAACACAGAACCGATCCCCGGCAACAGCCCTGATCAACGGCAACACAGAACCGATCCACGGAAACACAGAACCGATCCACGACAACACAGAACCAATCCACAGCAACACAGAACCAATCCACGGCAACTTAGAACCGATCCACGGAAACACGGAACCGATCAACAATACAGAACCAATCCACGGAAACACAGAACCAATCCACGGCAACTCAGAACCGATCCACAGCAACACAGAACCAATCGACGGCAACACAGAACCAATCCACGAAAACACAGAACCGATCAACAACACAGAACCGATCCACGGCAACTCAGAACCGATCCACGGCAACTCAGAACCGATCCACGGCAACTCAAAACCGATCCACGGCAACACAGAACCGATCCACGGCAACAGCCTAATCAACGGCAACAGAGAACCGATCCACGGCAACACACAAACAATCCACGGAAACACAGAACCGATCCACGGCAACACAGAACCAATCCACAGCAGCACAGAACCAATCCACGGCAACACAGAACCAATCCACGAAAACACAGAACCGATCAACAATACAGAACCGATCCACGGCAACACAGAACCAATCCACGGCAACACAGAACCGATCCACAGCAACTCAGAACCAATCCACGGAAACACAGAACCGATCCACGGCAACTCAGAACCAATCCAAGGCAACACAGAACCGATCCACAGCAACACATAACCAATCCACGGCAACACAGAACCAATCCACGAAAACACAGAACCGATCAACAATACAGAACCGATCCACGGCAACTCAGAACCGATCCACGGCAACAGCCCTAATCAACGGCAACAGAGAACCGATCCACGGCAACACAGAACCAATCCACGGCAACTCAGAACCGATCCACGGCAACTCAGAACCAATCCACAGCAACACAGAACCGATCCACGGCAACAGCCCTAATCAACGGCAACAGAGAACCGATCCACGGCAACTCAGAACCAATCCATGGAAACACAGAACCGATCCACGGCAACTCAGAACCAATCCACGGCAACACAGAACCGATCCACGGCAACTCAGAACCAATCCACGGCAACACAGAACCAATCCACGGCAACAGCCCTGATCAACGGCAACACAGAACCGATCCACGGAAACCCAGAACCAATCCACGGCAATACAGAACCAATCCACGAAAACACAAAACCGATCAACAATACAGAACCGATCCACGGCAACTCAGAACCGATCCACGCAACCGATCCACGTCAACAGCCCTAATCAACGGCAACACAGAACCTATCCACGGCAACTCAGAACCAATCCACGGAAACACAGAACCGATCCACGACAACTCAGAACCAATCCACGGAAACACAGAACCGATCCACGGCAACAGCCCTGATCAACGGCAACACAGAACCGATCCACGGAAACACAGAACCAATCCACGGCAACACAGAACCAATCCACGGCAACGCAGAACCGATCAACAACACAGAACCGATCCACGGCAACACAGAACCGATACACGGCAACACAGAACCGATCCACGGCAACACAGAATCAATCAACGGCAGAAACAGCAGCGACACAGAACCAATCAACGGTTTTCATCGTGGGTGTCGGAACTCTTTTCAGGTGGGGGTGGGGGGAGGCGGGAGGTGTGCAGGGTCGTCATCACTGCTGGGACACGGGGTGATTCGGGCACTGTTACTAATACAAAAACTCTGATTCGACTATGTGGGAAAAAGTTGACAATTTTCTGAACAGCAGGATCGGAAGGTAGCGAGGAGCACAAATTCAGAGCTTGAAGTGATGGAGTGTATAATGGTATGTCAGACAGGCGTGCCCGACCGATCATCTCTGTCGCCTCCGCGCCCTCAGGCCAGTGACAAGCCTGGGCAGATTATAACCCCGTCGCGACGGCACGGTCGCTGGAGGCGCCGAATATGGACAGGAAAATACCGTATACCCCTCCATGAGCTCTGACTACCGACAGGATGTCCCGACTACCTCAGGGCACACGTGACTGGCTCAAAGAGAACCAAAGATGCCTCCCATAGACGAGACGAGTGAAGACATCACACTGTAGACATGCACTCACTGCACGCACTGACCATTATTATCAGAAATAATCTGCTTCAGGTAACAAAAGCCATAATAGCTGATAAGAAGCATTATGACCGCCCCCACTACGACGGATTATAATCCGTCGTAATTGATTATCCGACGATAATCCGACGATTGATAATTATCAATCGTCTATGTATACAGTAGACCGGAAATAAAAAACTGATTCTCTCTCTCTCTCTCTACATCTCTCTCTCTCCCTCTCTCGCTCTCTCTCTCTCTCTCTCTCTCTCTCTCTCTCTCTCTCTCTCTCCCTCTTAACCTCTGGCTATGCGGAGGACCCTCATGACGCGGATGATGGTAGGGTTGATTGGTATGAGGTCCTTCTCCATTTCTTCTAGGACGATGCCCACCACGGACAGCACGACGATGCCCACGTCCAGTTGATTCCACCTGAGAACGGACACCGGTGTCGGGTGAGGAGCGCTGTTACACCGAGTAATCTCCACTCCGTCACAACCGTCGTACTTCCAGCACAAGTGTGTATCAACCGAAACGGCCTAACGCACCAGGCAACCAGGGCATGCGGCATCAGGGCATGGGCATGGCCAGACTGGAGCTGAATATTCTTGGCCATGACGCGCCCTACAACAAGGACGGCTCTGACGGCAAAAACGCCCTGAAATTTATCACTCTGGGCATAGACTTTAGTCTCCGATCAATATCAGCGTTCTTTTCCCACCGAGTAGACGAGGCTTTTTATACCAACACTTAATGAGCCCCCATTCTGGATTGTAAGATGCCCAGCATCTGCACTCGGGGCTCCCAAATCAAGTTCAGGTATCCGTGAGGCCGTCAGTTGGGACCCCTGCTCGGTGTGTACAAATCACGTACGTATACTTACTTTATTTCAGGAGGCCTCACGTAGACCAATTTTAAGAAAGGCCCAGACCAGTGTCTGGGACCCTTACAGAAAAACACTCGAGTACCCCTCAGCTAGCAATTTTGACCTCTGAAACAGTGGCAGATTCAGGATAGCATTAGGGGCCTCGATCGTTCCTGCCATTGCCTTCGAACAGCCTCCGGTTATGCATTAATTAATCCGGCTGGCACTCTGAAAAGGAGGGGGAGGGGCTTGAGCTCACCTAGCCCCCTGTATCCTTCACTACTCTGAACTGACTCTTGGAGACTTTACTACCATTTAAGGTTCCTCACATCACCTCTTCGGAGGCCCATTACAGCATCATTTGGAGTACCTTTGTTCGAAGCGCAGCGGCCCCATATTATAACGTGTTTTTTTCTTGAGCCCTGTGCTCTGACCGGTCTGTAGCCCACACTCAGGGACCCCCTTGGCCACGATTCGAGAGCCCGGAGAACCAGACTCGGAGGTCACTAGAGCCCGGAGAACCAGACTCGGATGTCACTAGAGCCCCGAGAACCACACTCGGAGGTCACTAGAGCCCGAAGAACCACACTTGGAGGTCACTAGAGTCCCAAGAACCACACTTGGATGTCACTAAATTAGCATTCTGGATCCCACTGATAAACTTTGAGAGGCCCATCAGATCATCAATCAGGGACACTTCAGTTCGAAATCCGCGGGCCCGCCCAGGTCAAATGTTTTAATTAATGTTGTTGGTAATTCCTATCGCGTTAGCTTTTGAAGCTAGAAGAGTACGATTCTGCAAAAAAACTGGATTCACTTTCGTAAAAGTGGCCAGTATTCGAGTATATATATCGGGACAATTTTCAAAAATAATTAAATTCCAGCCTCATATTGCAACAAAATGTAGATGAGTTAACCTCGGATAAAGAGACCCGGCATCGACTGGCAAAACTTCAACCATCGGCCTCCATCCAATCACCAGCAGCGCTACCAGACCCTCCCCTTCCCTTCCCTGAGGCCACTCACTACCACACCCTCCCCTCCCACCTTACCTGAGGCCACTCGCTACGGGGGGGCAGATACCTTTTGCCCCCCCCCTCCTCCTCTCCTGGATCCGTCACTGCTGGGTATATAGGAGATAATGTTGACATTGTCAGAAGCGGGACAGGACAGGACCTGGTCAGATGCAAGGAAGCCGTGCTACCTGTCCTTGAGGTAGCGCCGACAGCCCAGAGCGACGAGCTTCATCACCAGCTCCAATGTGAAGACGGCCGTGAAGAAAAAGTTGAACACTCGGAGTGCGTAGCGGAGCTCCTGAGGAGAACAAGCTCCTGAGGGTTAGCATGTCATATGTCGTGAAGGTCTCATGTCGTGAGTGTCTCATGTCGTGAATGTCTCATATCGTGGATGTCTCAAGTCGTGAATGTCTCAAGTCGTGAATGTCTCAAGTCGTGCATGTCTCATGCCATGCATGTCTCATGTCGTGAATGTTCCATGTCACGAATGTCTCATCGTGAATGTCAACATGTCACGAATGTCTGATATCGTGAATGTCAACATGTCACGAATGTCTGATATCGTGAATGTCAACATGTCACGAATGTCTCATGTCACGAATGTCTCATGTCACGAATGTCTCATGTTGTCAATGTCTCAAGTCGTGCATGTCTCATGCCATGCATGTCTCATGTCATGAATGTTCCATTTCACGAATGTCTCATATCGTGAATGTTCAATGTCACGAATGTCTCATATCTTGAATGTCAACATGTCACGAATGTCTCATATCGTGAATGTCAACATGTCACGAATGTCTGATATCGTGAATGTCAACATGTCACGAATGTCTCATATCGTGAATGTTACCATGTCGTAAATGTCCCATGTCGTGAATGTCTCAAGTCGTGCATGTCTCATGCCATGCATGTCTCATGTCGTGAATGTTCCATGTCACGAATGTCTCATATCGTGAATGTTCCATGTCACGAATGTCTCATATCGTGAATGTCAGTATGTCGTGAATGTCAACATGTCGTGAATGTTCCATGTCATGAATGTCTCATGTCACGAATGCCTCATGTCGTGAATGTCTCAAGTCGTGCATGTCTCATGCCATGCATGTCTCATATCGTGAATGTTCCATGTCACGAATGTCTCATATCGTGAATGTTCCATGTCACGAATGTCTCATATCGTGAATGTCAGTATGTCGTGAATGTCAACATGTCGTGAATGTTCCATGTCATGAATGTCTCATATCGTGAATGTCAACACGTCACGAATGTCTGATATCGTGAATGTCAACATGTCACGAATGTCTCATATCGTGAATGTTACCATGTCGTAAATGTCCCATGTCGTGAATGTCTCAAGTCGTGCATGTCTCATGCCATGCATGTCTCTTGTCGTGAATGTTCCATGTCACGAATGTCTCATATCGTGAATGTTCCATGTCACGAATGTCTCATATCGTGAATGTCAGTATGTCGTGAATGTCAACATGTCGTGAATGTTCCATGTACGAATGTCTCTGTACGAATGCCATGTCTGAATTTAAGTTTGTCTCATGCCTTGTCTCATATCGTGAATGTTCCATGTCACGAATGTCTCATATCGTGAATGTTCCATGTCACGAATGTCTCATATCGTGAATGTCAGTATGTCGTGAATGTCAACATGTCGTGAATGTTCCATGTCATGAATGTCTCATATCGTGAATGTCAACACGTCACGAATGTCTGATATCGTGAATGTCAACATGTCACGAATGTCTCATTTCATGAATGTCTCATGCCGTGAATGTTCCATGTCGTGAATGTCAACATGTCGTGAATATCTCATGTCGTGAATGTCTCATGTCGTGAATGTCAATATGTCGTGAATGTCTCATGTCGTGAATGTTCCATGTCACGAATGTCTCATATCGTAAATGTCAACATGTCACGAATGTCTGTGTCGTGAACGTCAACATGTCACGAATGTATCATGTCATGAATGTCAACATGTAGTGAATGTCTCATGTCGTGAATGTCAACATGTCGTGAATATCCCATATCGTGAATGTCTCATGTCGTGAATGTTAATATGTCGTGAATGTCATCATGTCGTCAACGTCCCATGTCGTGAATGTCTCATATCGTGAATGTCAACATGTCACGAATGTCTGATATCGTGAATGTCAACATGTCACGAATGTCTCATGTCATGAATGTCAACATGTAGTGAATGTCTCATGTCGTGAATGTCCACATGTCGTGAATATCCATGTCGTAAATGTCTCATATCGTGAATGTCAACATGTCACGAATGTCTGATATCGTGAATGTCAACATGTCACGAATGTCTCATGTCATGAATGTCAACATAGAGTGAATGTCTCATGTCGTGAATGTCAACATGTCGTGAATGTCTGATATCGTGAATGTCAACATGTCACGAATGTCTCGTCATGAATGTCAACATATAGTGAATGTCTCATGTCATGAATGTCAACATGTCGTGAATGTCCCATATCGCGAATGTGAACATGTCACGAATTTCTGATATCGTGAACGTCAACATGTCACGAATTTCTCATGTCATGAATGTCAACATGTAGTGAATGTCTCATGTCGTGAATGTCAACATGTCGTGAATGTCTCATGTCGTGAATGTCTCATGTCGTGAATGTCTCATGTGATGTCTTTCGTGAATGTTCCATGTCGTGAATGTTTCATATCGTGAATGTCAACATGTCACGAATGTCTGATATCGTGAATGTCAACATGTCGTGAATGTCTCATGTCGTGAATGTCTCATGTCATGAATGTCTCATGTCGTGAATGTCCCAGGTCGTGAACGTCTCATGTCGTGAATGTCAATATGTCGTGAATGTCTCATGTCGTGAATGTCCCATGTCGTGAATGTTCCATGTCGTGAGTGTCTCATCGTGAATGTCAATATGTCACGAATGTCTAATATCGTGAATGTCAACATGTCGTGAATGTCTCATGTCGTGAATGTCTCATGTCGTGAATGTCCTCATGTCGTGAATGTCAACATGTCGTGAATGTCAACATGTAGTGAATGTCTCACGTCAAGAATGTCTCATGTCGTGAATGTTAGCATGCCGTGAATGTCTCATAACGTGAATGTCTCATGTCATGAATGTCAACATGTAGTGAAAGTCTCATGTCGTGAATGTCAACATGTCGTGAATGTCTCATGTCGTGAATGTCCCATGTCGTGAATGTCTCATGCCGTGAATGTTCCATGTCGTGAATGTTTCATATCATGAATGTCAACATGTCACGAATGTCTGATATCGTGAATGTCAACATGTCACGAATGTCTGATATCGTGAATGTCAACATGTCGTGAATGTCAACATGTCGTCAATGTCTCATGTCTTGAATGTCTCCTGTCGTTAATGTTCAATGTCGTGAATGTTCCATGTCGTGAATGTTTCATATCGTGAATGTCAACATGTCACGAATGTCTGATATCGTGAATGTCAACATGTCGTGAATGTCTCATGTCATGAATGTCTCATGTCGTGAATGTCCCATGTCGTGAATGTCAACTTGTCGTGAATGTCTCATGTCGTGAATGTCTCATGTCGTGAATGTCTCATGTCATGAATGTCTCATGTCGTGAATGTCCCATGTCGTGAATGTCAACATGTCGTAAATTTCAACATGTAGTGAATGTCTCATGTCATGAATGTCTCATATCGTGAATGTTAGCATGTCGTGAATGTCTCATGTCGTGAATGTCTCAAGTCAAGCATGTCTCATGTCGTGAATGTTCCATGTCACGAATGTCACATATCGTGAATGTTCCATGTCACGAATGTCTCATATCGTGAATGTCAACATGTCACGAATGTCTGATATCGTGAATGTCAACATATCGTGAATTTTCCATGTCACGAATGTCTGATATCGTGAATGTCAACATGTCACGAATGTCTGATATCGTGAATGTCAACATGTCGTGAATGTCTCATGTTATGAATGTCCCATGTTGTCAATGTCAACATGTCGTGAATGTCTCATGTCGTGAATGTTCCATGTCACGAATGTCTGATATCGTGAATGTCAACATGTCACGAATGTCTGATATCGTGAATGTCAACATGTCACGAATGTCATGTCACGAATGTCTCATATCGTGAATGTTCCATGTCAGGAATGTCTGATATTGTGAATGTCAACATTTCACGAATGTCTGATATCGTGAATGTCAACATGTCGTGAATGTCTCATGTCATGAACGTCCCATGTTGTGAATGTCAACATGTCGTGAATGTCTCATGTCGTGAATGTTCCATGTCACGAATGTCTGATATCGTGAATGTCAACATGTCACGAATGTCTCATGTCATGAATGTGAACATGTAGTGAATGTCTCATGCCGTGAATGTCAACATGTCGTGAATGTCTCATGTCGTCAATGTCTCATGTCGTGAATGTTCTATGTCGTGAATGTCAACATGTCGTGAATGTCTCATATCGTGAATGTCAACATGTCACGAATGTCTGATATCGTGAATGTCAATATGTCACGAATGTCTCATGTCATGAATGGCAACATGTAGTGAATGTCTCATGTCGTGAATGTTCCATGTCGTGAATGTCAACATGTCGTGAATGTCTCATATCGTGAATTTCAACATGTCACGAATGTCTGATATCGTGAATGTCAACATGTCACGAATGTCTCATATCGTGAATTTCAACATGTCGTGACTGTCTCGTGTCGTAAATGTCAACATTATCGTGAATGTCTCGTGTCGTGAATGTCTCAGATGTGGTGAATGTCCCATGTCGTGAATGTCATCGTGTCGTGAATGTCCCATGTCGTGAATGTTCCATGTCACGAATGTCTCATATCGTGAATGTCAACATGTCACGAATGTCTGATATCGTGAACGTCAACATGTTACGAATGTCTCATGTCATGAATGTCAACATGTAGTGAATATCTCATGTCGTCAATGTCAACATGTCGTGAATGTCTCATGTCGTGAATGTATCATGTCGTGAATGTTCCATGTCGTGAATGTCAACATGTCGTGAATGTCTCATATCGTAAATATCAACATGTGAATGTCTTGTTGGTGAATGTCTCATGTCGTGAATGTCAACATGTCACGAATATCTCATATCGTGGATGTTAGCATGTCGTGAATGTCAATATGTCACGAATGTCTCATGTCATGAATGGCAACATGTAGTGAATGTCTCATGTCGTAAATGTCTCATGTCGTGAATGTTCCATGTCGTGAATGTCAACATGTCGTGAATGTCTCATATCGTGAATTTCAACATGTCACGAATGTCTGATATCGTGAATGTCAACATGTCACGAATGTCTCATGTCATGAATGTCAACATGTAGTGAATGTCTCATGTCGTGAATGTCAACATGTCGTGAATGTCTCATGTCGTGAATGTCTCATGTCATGAATGTCGTGAATGTCTCATGTCGTGAATGTCAACATGTCGTGAATGTCCCATGTCGTGAATGTTCCATGTCACGAATGTCTCATATCGTGAATGTCAACATGTCACGAATGTCTGATATCGTGAATGTCAACATGTTACGAATGTCTCATGTCATGAATGTCAACATGTAGTGAATGTTTCATGTCGTGAATGTCAACATGTCGTGAATGTCTCATGTCGTGAATGTATCATGTCGTGAATGTTCCATGTCGTGAATGTCAACATGTCGTGAATGTCTCATATCGTAAATGTCAACATGTGAATGTCTCATGTCGTGAATGTCTCATGCCGTGAATGTTCCATGTCGTGAATGTCAACATGTAGTAAATGTCTCATGTCGTGAATGCCTCATGTCGTGAATGTCTCATGTCGTGAATGTTAACATGTCGTGAATGTTCCTTGTCACGAATGTTTCATATCGTGAATGTCAACATGTCACGAATGTCTGATATCGTGAATGTCAACCCGTAGTGAATGTCTCATGTCGTGAATTTCAACATGTCGTGAATGTCTCATGTCGTGAATGTCAACATGTCGTGAATGTCTCATGTCGTGAAGGTCTCATGTCGTGAATGTCAACATGTCACGAATGTCTCATATCGTGAATGTTAGCATGTCGTGAATGTTCCATGTCGTGAATGTCTCTGTGTGAATGTCTCATGTCGTGAATGCCTCATGTCGTGAATGTCTTATGTCGTGAATGCCTCATGTCGTGAATGTCTCATGTCGTGAATGTTAACATGTCGTGAATGTTCCATGTCACGAATGTCTCATATCTTGAGTGTAAACATGTCACGAATGTCTGATGTCGTGAATGTCAACATGTCACGAATGTCTCATGTCATGAATGTCAACATGTAGTGAATGTCTCATGTCGTGAATGTCAACATGTCGTGAATGTCTCATGTCGTGAATGTATCATGTCGTGAATGTTCAATGTCGTGAATGTCAACATGTCGTGAATGTCTCATATCGTAAATGTCAACATGTGAATGTCTCATGTCGTGAATGTCTCATGTCGTGAATGTTCCATGTCGTGAATGTCAACATGTAGTGAATGTCTCATGTCGTGAAGGTCTCATGTCGTGAATGTCAACATGTCACGAATGTCTCATATCGTGAATGTTAGCATGTCGTGAATGTTCCATGTCGTGAATGTCTCATGTAGTGAATGTCTCATGCCGTGAATGCCTCATGTCGTGAATGTCTCATGTCGTGAATGTCAACGTGTCGTGAATGTTCCTTGTCACGAATGTTTCATATCGTGAATGTCAACATGTCACGAATGTCTGATATCGTGAATGTCAACATGTCGTGAATGTCTCATGTCGTGAATGTCTCATGTCGTGAATGTCAACATGTCGTGAATGCCTTATATCGCGAATGTCTCATATCGTGAATGTCTCATGTCGTGAATGTTGCGTGTCGTGAATGTCTCATGTCGTGAATGTCTCGTATCGTGAATGTCTCATGTTGTGAATGTCTCATATCATGAATGTCTCATGTCGTCAATGTCTCATATCGTGAATGTCCCATGTTGTGAGTGTCTCATATCGTGAATGTCTCATGTCATGAATGTCTCATGTGGTGAATGTTAGCATGTCACGAATGTTTCATATCGTGAATGTCTCATGTCGTGAATGTTTCATGTCGTGAATGTTCCATGTCACGAATGTCTGATATCGTGAATGTCAACATGTCGTGAATGTCTCATATCATGAATGTTCCATGTCACGAATGTTTCACATCGTGAATGTCAACATGTCACGAATGTCTGATATCACGAATGTCTGATATCGTGAATGTCAACATCTCGTGAATGTCTCATGTCAGGAATGTTTCATGTCGTGAATGTCTCATGTCGTGAATGTCAACATGTCGTGAATGCCTCATATCGTGAATGTCTCATATCGTGAATGTCTCATGTCGTGAATGTTGCGTGTCGTGAATTTCCCATGTCGCGAGTGTCTCGTGTCGTGAATGTCTCGTGTCGTGAATGTCCCATGTCGTGAATGATGCATGTCGTAAATGTCTCATGTCGTGAATGTCTCATATCGTGAATTTCTCATGTCGTGACTGTCTCGTGTCGTGAATGTCAACATTATCGTGAATGTCTCGTCTCGTGAATGTCTCGTGTCGTGAATGTTCCATGTCGTGAATGTCTCGTGTCGTGAATGTTCCATGTCGTGAATGTCGACATGTCGTGAATGTCTCATATCGTGAATTTCAACATGTCACGAATGTCTGATATCGTGAATGTCAACATGTTACGAATGTCTCATGTCATGAATGTCAACATGTAGTGAATGTCTCATGTCGTGAATGTCAACATGTCGTGAATGTCTCATGTCGTGAATGTATCATGTCGTGAATGTTCCATGTCGTGAATGTCAACATGTCGTGAATGTCTCATATCGTAAATGTTAACATGTGAATGTCTCATGTCGTGAATGTCTCATGCGGTGAATGTTCCATGTCGTGAATGTCAACATGTAGTGAATGTCTCATGTCGTGAATGTCTCATGTCGTGAATGCCTCATGTCATGAATGTATCATGTCGTGAATTTTAACATGTCGTGAATGTTCCTTGTCACGAATGTTTCATATCGTGAATGTCAACATGTCACGAATGTCTGATATCGTGAATGTCAACATGTAGTGAATGTCTCATGTCGTGAATGTCAATATGTCGTGAATGTCAACATGTCACGAATGTCTCATGTCATGAATGTCAACATGTAGTGAATGTCTCATGTCGTGAATGTCAACATGTCGTGAATGTCTCATGTCGTGAATGTATCATGTCGTGAATGTTCCATGTCGTGAATGTCAACATGTCGTGAATGTCTCATATCGTAAATGTCAACATGTGAATGTCTCATGTCGTGAATGTCTCGTATCGTGAATATCTCATGTTGTGAATGTCTCATATCATGAATGTCTCATGTCGTGAATGTCTCATATCGTGAATGTCCCATGTTGTGAGTGTCTCATATCGTGAATGTCTCATGTCATGAATGTCTCATGTCGTGAATGTTAGCATGTCACGAATGTTTCATATCGTGAATGTCTCATGTCGTGAATGTTTCATGTCGTGAATGTTCCATGTCACGAATGTCTGATATCGTGAATGTCAACATGTCGTGAATGTCTCATATCATGAATGTTCCATGTCGTGAATGTTGCGTGTCGTGAATATCTCGTGTCGTGAATTTCCCATGTCGCGAGTGTCTCGTGTCGTGAATGTCTCGTGTCGTGAATGTCCCATGTACTGAATGATGCATGTCGTAAATGTCTCATGTCGTGAATGTCTCATATCGTGAATTTCTCATGTCGTGAATGTCTCGTGTCGTGAATGTCAACATTATCGTGAATGTCTCGTCTCGTGAATGTCTCGTGTCGTGAATGTTCCATGTCGTGAATGTCTCGTGTCGTGAATGTTCCGTGTCGTGAATGTCTCGTCTCGTGAATGTCATGTGTCGTGAATGTCTCGTGCCGTGAGTGTCTCGTGTCGTGAATTTCAACATTCCGTGAATGTCAACTGCAGCAGCTGTTCCTGGGCAGAACTTCCATTGCTAGTTATTGACTATTTCAAAGGCCTGCAAGACATATGTAATTGTATAAAGGAAAGTTTTTACCACAGAAGGAACGTTCAAATCCATTTTCCGTGGAGGACAAACTTTCTTTAAAATAGGTATATAAATAAGAAAAAACTGAGACAAGGTAAAGCTTTAGACATGGTCGCTCACGCACATAGCTCGCTGTAGCCCAGCGTGCGTCTGGTATGAATACACACCCACAGAAGCACGACAGCCATTTCTCTTCAGAATCCTTTCAAACTAATCATAAACGCCGGCATAAAACCGTGTATCCAAATAAGTACAAACAAAAGTCTGCTAAATGTTTTACGTTAATCCGAAAGCTCTTGGAAATGTTTCAGTACTCAAGTCTGTAGGTATTTGACTCTTGGGAGACAGTCATAAGCCGCGATTAAACGAGCGGGAATATTGCCCAACCCAGCGCTGGTCAACAAGCTCAGTGTCAGGGTTGGCTTTCTGAGGTGGTCCGGAGTATGGGGTTACAGCACGAATTTTTACTCAACTTCCATCGTTTGCAGCACCAAATCGAGTGTTTTCAATTTAAACCCCACCCATCACCGTGCTGAACGCGCGCCTGCTTTGTCTGTCAGGCGCGCGTCAAGCAACAAGACAGGACGGGGCCACAGGCAGCGCCGGATGCTGTGTTCCCAGAAGAGGGATGTTAGTCCATCAGGAAATAGCAGCTGTCCCTGCTGTAGCCCACTCTTCCAGCTCGTCCCGAAAAACCAGCGCCGGTAACGTGCATGTTAGCCGGCCTCGTCCGAGCGTGGGAATCGCGTCTATGATATTCCGTGTAAATAGGACTTTAGCCGTAGCAGCTGACGTGCACTAAAACCCTAACTTTTGAAAGAAAAACTAAACCCTGCAGATCATAAACTTCGGGTTCGGGCTTGCACGAACGTGGACTGCAGGAATTAAGGATCGTTTCTCGCATTGCTATTTTTGCTACATTTATCAAAAAAGGCGGGACAAATGAGGCAGCGCAGCAGAGCAGCCGAGACTGACCTGCGGCATTTTGTAGTACTCCATGGCCATGGTGACGACGTTGAGACCGATGACGGCGGCGATGGCCAGGTCGAAGTACTTGGAGGTGACCACGCCGTGCACCAGCAGCCGCGCCGAGCCGTACCGCGCGTAGTAGGGTCGCTCCCTCATCCCTGCGGCCGCCGGGTCATCACAGCACAGCGCGGCGCAGCCCCCACAACACAGCATAGACCACACATCACAGCACAGCACAGCATAGCACAGACCAAACAACACAGCACAGCGCGGCCCAGCCCACACAGCACAGCACAGACCACACATCACAGCACAAACACAACACAGCACAGCGCGGCCCAGCCCACACAGCACAGCACAGACCACACATCACAGCACCAACCACACATCACAGCACAGACCACACATCGCAGCACAGCCCACATATAACAGCGCAGCGAAGCCCACACATCATAGCACAGCCCACACATCACAGCGCTGCACATCACAGACCACACAACACAGCACACACATCACATCATAGCACAGCGCAGCTCATACAGCCTACATATCACAGCGCAGCATACACAACAACATCACAGCGCCGCACAGCACATCATATCACAGCCCACACAACACACACAGTGCATGTTACGAAAATTTTTAACTACTTCACTTTAATTGCTAAATGACGCGATAATTAATGGTCCTCTAGTATGCATTTTCATTTCTCGTCCCCCTCCCATTATAAGTGCAGTCGCACTCAGACAAAGAGCTCTGCCCGTTACTGCGCAGCAGCCTGTCGGTTCATGACCACGGGTCCATCGTACGATGCACCCCAGCCAACGCCCTATGACGTATCGAACGCTCATTTGGCTCACGAGATCTGACGCTGGTGTCACGCCACTGTCTGGCCTTGGATTGCATCAGCATTTCATCAGCCTCCAGACCAGTGCATCGAACCATACTCTGTCGCCTATGACGTATTGTGTTGTGATTGGTCGGCATTTGTAACCAAGCCTGCCGACTCGGCGTATATAAGGAGCACTGAGCTAGCGTCCCTCAGACACTTCAGACATATGCAGTGTAGTAGTTGTAGTACGAGGCAGTACTAGGCAGTACCATGCCGAGTCAGCTCAGAGCAGCTGAGACAGTTCAGTGGACAGATTAGACTAGAACAGTGAGATACCTGTGTGTGTGCAAGAACAGCCACAGATCAGCAGATGTGAGTACAGACTGATGAGCTCAGCTCATAGTGAGGCAGACGCCTACAGTGCTGCAGAAGATAGAATGTCAGTAGAGTGAGGAAGGACTTGTAAGGTCAAGTACAGACAAGAGAGTCCTGGAGCTTTGGCTAAGTTGCATCACCTGTTCACAACGTCATGTGCAAATAAATCAGCAATTAAGGAAACAACGTATCTTCGTCAAAATACGATAAGAGGTCCTACCAACTTGAAAACCATCATTCACAGCCATACCTAAGAGCACTTCTAGGTAACAGTGCAGCACACACATCACAGTACAGCCCACACAACACAGCACAGTGCAGCCCACACATCATAGTACAGCCCACACAACAAACACAGTGCAGCCCACACATCACAGTACAGCCCACACAACAAACACAGTACAGCCCACACATCACAGTACAGCCCACACAACAAACACAGTGCAGCCCACACATCACAGTACAGCCCACACATCACAGTGCAGCCCACACATCACAGTACAGCCCACACATCAAACATCAGGCAGCCCACACATCACAGTACAGCCCACACAACAAAACACAGTGCAGCCCACACAACAAACACAGTGCAGCCCACACATCACAGTACAGCCCACACAACAAACACAGTGCAGCCCACACATCACAGTACAGCCCACACATCACAGTACAGCCCACACATCACAGTACAGCCCACACAACAAAGACAGTGCAGCCCACACATCACAGTACAGTCCACACAACAAAGACAGTGCAGCCCACACATCACAGTACAGCCCACACATCACATTACAGCCCACACATCACATCACAGCCCACACAACACAGTGCAGCCCACACAACAAACACAGTGCAGCCCACACAACAAACACAGTGCAGCCCACACAACAAACACAGTGCAGCCCACACATCATAGTACAGCCCACACATCACAGTACAGCCCACACATCACAGTACAGCCACACATCACAGTACAGCCCACACAACAAAGACAGTGCAGCCCACACAACAAACACAGTGCAGCCCACACATCGATTGGTCGGGGGGGACGGGATCACAAAGTTGGCACTTTGCCCTGGCCAAGCTATTAACGGCGTTTATTTGCCAGTCGAAGATACGTACAAAAGGTTCGCCATCTGATTCCATGGTAATTGATTGAGGTAAACAACAACAAATGTTTACAATGCAGCAGTAGGTATACTAAGGAAAGGCACATACTGGTGGAGGGGGCTTCTGAAGTCATACGGGGAGGAAGCATCTGAAGTCGTTTGCAACAGGTGCAAGATTGTACAGAGATGGGATGAAATAATTACACGAGCAGAATGACATTCATACGTACTGAGGCGACTGTTGTGTGTATATATGCAAGCGCTGATACACGTTCACACAGCATATCCCTGCACATTACACGCTTGCCCAGCATCTCCTCGCACATTACACACTTGTCCACCATCTCCCCGCATATTACACGCTTGCCCAGCATCTCCCGCACATTATACCTTGCCCACCATCCCCCATTACCGTGCACACTCCCCGCACATTACACGCTTGCCCACTATCTCCCCGCACATTACACGCTTGCCCACCATTCCTCCGCACATTACACGCTTGCCCACTATCGTCCCGCACATTAAACACTTGTCCACCATCTCCTCGCATATTACACACTTTTCCACCATCTCCCCGCATATTACAGGCTTGCCCACCATCTCCCCGCACATTACAAGCTTGCCCACTATCTCCCCGCATATTACACGCTTGCCCACCATATCTCCTGCACATTACACGCTTGCCCAGCATCTCCCCGCACATTACACGCTTGCCCACTATCTCCCCGCACATTACACGCTTGCTCACCGTCTCCCCGCACATTACACGCTTGCCCACCATCTCCCCCGCACATTACACACTTGTCCACCATCTCCCCGCATATTACACGCTTGCCCACTGTCTCCCCGCACATTACACACTTGTCCAGCATCTTCCCGCACATAACACGCTTGCCCACTATCTCCCCGCACATTACACGCTTGCCCACTGTCTTCCCGCACATTACACGCTTGCCCAGCATCTCCCCGCACATTATACACTTGCCCACCATAACCCCGCACATTACACGCTTGCCCAGCATCTCCCCGCACATTACACGCTTGCCCACTATCTCCCCGCACATTACACGCTTGCCCACCATCTCCTCCGCACATTACACGCTTGCCCACCATCTCCCCGCACATTACACGCTTGCCCACCATCTCCTCCGCACATTACACGCTTGCCCACTGCCTTCCCGCACATTACACGCTTGCCCAGCATCTCCCCGCACATTATACACTTGCCCACCATAACCCCCCACATTACACGCTTGCCCAGCATCTCCCCGCACATTACACGCTTGCCCACTATCTCCCCGCACATTACACGCTTGCCCACCATTCCCCCGCACATTACACGCTTGCCCACCATTCCTCCGCACATTACACGCTTGCCCACCATTCCCCCGCACATTACACGCTTGCCCACCATCTCCCCGCACATTACACGCTTGCCCACTGTCTCCCCGCACATTACACACTTGCCCAGCATCTCCCCGCACATTACACGCTTGCCCACTATCTCCCCGCACATTACACGCTTGCCCACTATCTTCCCGCACATTACACGCTTGCCCACCATCTCCCCGCACATTATACACTTGCCCACCATCTTCCCCCACATTACACGCTTGCCCACCATCTCCCCGCACATTACACGCTTGCCCACTATCTCCCCGCACATTACACGCTTGCCCACCATCTCCTCCGCACATTACACGCTTGCCCACTATCTCCCCTTACATTACACGCTTGTCCACCATCTCCCCGCATATTACACGCTTGCCCACCATTCCTCCGCACATTACACGCTTGCCCACTATCTCCCCGCACATTACACGCTTGCCCACTATCTCCCCGCATATTACACGCTTGCCAACCATCTCCCCGCACATTATACACTTGCCCACCATGCCCCCCACATTACACGCTTGCCCACTGTCTCCCCGCACATTACACACTTGTCCAGCATCTCCCCGCACATTAAACACCTGCTCACCATCTCCCCACACATTAGACGCTTGCCCAGCCTCTTTCCGCACATTACACGCTTGCCCACCATTCCTCCGCACATTACACGCTTACCCACTGTCTCCCCGCACATTACACACTTGTCCAGCATCTTCCCGCACATAACACGCTTGCCCACTATCTCCCCGCACATTACACGCTTGCCCACTGTCTCCCCGCACATTACACGCTTGCCCACTGTCTCCCCGCACATTACACACTTGTTTAGCATCTTCCCGCACATTACACGCTTGCCCACCATCCCCCGCACATTACACGCTTGCCCACTGTCTCCCCGAACATTACACGCTTGCCCACTGTCTCCCCGCACATTACACACTTGTCCAGCATCTTCCCGCACATAACACGCTTGCCCACTATCTCCCCGCACATTACACGCTTGCCCACCATCTCTCCGCACATTACACGCTTGCCCACCATTCCTCCGCACATTACACGCTTGCCCACTATCTCCCTGCACATTACACGCTTGCCCACCATCTCCCCGCACATTATACACTTGCCCACCATGCCCCCCACATTACAAGCTTGCCCACTATCTCCCCGCACATTACACGCTTGCCCACTATCTCCTCGCACATTACACGCTTGCCCACTATCTCCCGTACATTACACGCTTGCCCACTGTCTCCCGCACATTATACACTTGTCCACTGTCTCCCCGCACATTACACACTTGTCCAGCATCTCCCCGCACATTAAACACTTGCTCACCATCTCCCCACACATTAGACGCTTGCCCAGCATCTCTCCGCACATTACATGCTTGCCCACCATTTCCAACGCACATTACACGCTTGCCCACCATCTCCTGACATTACACGCTTGCCCACCATCCCCCGCACATTACACGCTTGCCACTATCTCCCTTACATTACACACTTGTCCACCATCTCCCCGCATATTCACGTTTTCCACCATCTCCCGCACATTACACGCTTGCCCACCATCCCCGCACATTACACGCTTGCCCACTGTCTCCCCGCACATTACACACTTGTCCAGCATCTCCCCGCACATTAAACACTTGCTCACCATCTCCCCGCACATTACATGTTTGCCCACCATTCCCCGCACAATACACGCTTGCCCACCATTTCCAACGCACAATACACGCTTGCCCAGAATCTCCCTGCATATTACACGCTTGCCCACTGTCTCCCCGCACATTACACACTTGTCCAGCATCTCCCCGTACATTAAACACTTGCTCACCATCTCCCCGCACATTACATGTTTGCCCACCATTCCCCCGCACAATACACGCTTGCCCACCATTTCCAACGCACAATACACGCTTGCCCAGAATCTCCCTGCATATTACACGCTTGCCCACCACCTCCCGTCACATGCCTACTGAGGTGGCGCTAAGATCTCGTGAAGAAAATGCTGCCCGGCATTGGCAGCTGATGTCGGGGTATATATGCCCACCCGGCGCTGGCAGCCCATGTCTGAGTGTATGCCTGCCATATTCTGCTCCACACCTGTCGATTTGCTGTTTATCATCCACTAACAAGCCAAAACCCGCTGCTCCCGAAGTCATTGGTTAAAGGGAGTGGCCCACCTTTACAATGGGTTTGAACTGAGATATTAGTTTTAACAGCGCGTCCGTAAAGAAAATACCTTTGGGCATATTTTATTTATGTAGTTCGAATCCCTCTTCATTAATTTCCACACGCTTTAAAGTTCCAAATATAGGGGGCTATTAAAAATATTTCAAACCATAAAGGAATCCCTTTTCTTATGGCTGTCACGTGTTCAATGGTAACTACTGAACTATAACTAGAACTCATGAACCGTTGCAGCAAGCGACCTAAAAATGTCACAGGCGTGTTCTAGCCTGCCGGTAACCCACGAGCAAAGGTTGCGCAAAATTGAGGATATGACGGTGTAAAATCAACACATCGACTGTGCTGAAATGTCGTGGAATTCCCCATGTATGAAGAGAGGGAAATATAGCGTTCTGGATTATCATAATTTTGTGCTGCTGTTTCAGTTTAGAGGTTTTCCAGCAGGTGGCGCCAAATGCAATTGTGGCGCTTTTGTTACGATGTGTTTTACACCGTCATACCCTCATGGCGCCACTCCTTCACTGCAAGGTTGGCGCCACCCCTTCACTGCAAGGTTGGCACAGCCCCTCCACTACAAGGTTGGCACCGCCCCTCCACTGCAAGGTTGGCGCAGCCCCTCCACTGCAAGGTTGGCACCGCCCCTCCACTGCAAGGTTGGCGCAGTCCCTCCACTGCAAGGTTGGCACAGCCCCTCCACTGCAAGGTTGGCACCGCCCCTCCACTGCAAGGTTGGCACCGCCCCTCCACTGCAAGGTTGGCACTGCCCCTCCACTGCAAGGTTGGCGCAGTCCCTCCACTGCAAGGTTGGCGCAGCCCCTCCACTGTAAGTTGCTGTCAAATGTTTTCCTCCTTGGTTACATCAGTCTTATCCCAAATTGTCATGAGAATATATCCGAGCATGTTGCTCCTTGGATTTGCTGAAGTTGAAACTTGGAAGTTGGATTCGTGAGTTGAGAAGACATAACACAGATGCAGCAGAACTCATGTTGATGTAGGACCGGCATCATTTTCTTGTTTCGGGTTGGAAAATATAGACTAATTGAAAGGATGTTCTCGAGAGAGTGAGAAAGAGAGAGAGAGAGAGAGAGAGAGAGAGAGAGAGAGAGAGACAGAGAGACAGAGAGACAGAGAGAGAGATAGAGAGAGAGAGAGAGAGAGAGAGAGAGAGAGAAGAGAGATTCAAAATTGAAGACACTCTCATGTCTTCAATTTTCTTCAAAATTTGTCCGTGGGGTTATTGGCAGACCAAAAGACGCCTGTGACATTTTTAGGTCGCTAGCTGTACCGGTTCATGAGTTGTAGCCACTGGTATTTTTAATATTGCTTGCGCTCGCGCAGCCATTTTCCTACACCAATTGCATTCAATTCATATAATGATAAATAATTAAAACTATCAATCGAAATGTTTTGAATGAGCTTGTAAACACAACGGACAGTTTAAATGTGATTTTTACTGAAAAAAGTGATAGTAATTCAAGAAATGAGCTAGTTTTAAAAATATGATCTTCAGCGTGGATTTGGAAACCTACAATAGCACGTAAAAGAACACGGCTCAAAATATTGATATCAAAAATAAAAACTGCGGGTATTTTCTAAGCATGAAAACAACTAGAAGAATACATCATAGGTACGCGCCGTTGGGCGCCCCGCGCGATGAGATCGCGCAATGTTCACCCCTCCCTCTCCTGTGCCTCAGACGCCGTGACCTTAACCTGAAAATGATCGCCGATGGAGCAAGGGGATGGGCATTAAAAGAATCGGTTTGTTTCTATAAATTTTTCGGTTCTAACTCCTTGTTTCAGCGACGAGAACTACAGTCATAAAGCTCGCGACAAAATGAGAGTTCAACCAGTAAGTTAACTAAAAATGTGTTCTTCCGCATTTGTTTGAAAACTGACACAGGGAGGTGAAAGAGAAGATCCCAGAGTATTGATTCCAAAAATAAAAACCATGGGTACTTGATTCTAAGGATAAAATGTTAGCGGCATATATGATGGGTAAGAGCCGTTGGCGCACCCTGCGCAGTGGGTACCGCTCGCCTCTTCCCTCGCCTGATGCACCCTGAACCTGACCTGAGGACGGTAGCTGATGAAACAAGCGGGTGGTCAGTGACAAAGCAAGCCTGCTTTGTATAAATCTGAATCATCTCTTCATTTCTGGTTTGGGTATTACACTCAACTTCCCATTTAACAAGCACTAGGTATCGTATGGTTACATAACACGGATATCGCAGTGCCTACCAGTTTGCAGAGGGGAACAGTAGCACGTACGTGATTAGCTAAGGAACTACGGAAATGATCAGTTGTAACGTTCTTTAGTTACCTAAAACTATTTTGAGCATTTTTTAGTCATCGTTGTTCGTAAGAAATACAGTGCGAATTATAGGCGCCATGATTAGTGGCAATTTAACGTGCAATATTATAGCCATTATAAACACGAGTGATCAATATAGCAAGGGAGTACCAATGCATGCGAAATCGTTTTTCATTTCAAGTGGTCCCATATATGTCACAAGTCACACGTTCCTATTCCTGTCATATCATACTTCAGTCTTTTAGGGGAGACCGGGGCAAAACGGACTTTAGGGCAAAACGGATTTTAGCTGTTTCGGTATGTTGCTGGTGCTTCCACCTAGATTTTAGAGGATGAGCTACTGCTTTAGACAAAGGACGTCAGAAAATAGCGTGTATATCGTCCGTTAGGGCTATTTCGACGTGAGCTGGTGGATTTTCCTGTAGTATTACGATATTTACAGTTTTAAACCTTCGTTTTATTCGTGACAAACAGTGTTTTGTGATAGTATGAATAAGTGGCATTGTAGGCTTAGGGTAAGGGTAATTTCAAATCTCAAAGCCTGCTATTTTTTCCGACACGTAAAAACTTGAATCGGAGTATCTGTGGGGCAAAACAGACGGGGCAAAATGGACCAATGGTGTAAAATGGTCTGATGGTCCGGTTTACCTTAATCACTTAGGATAATTTGTTATGTAGTTTGTTATTGTAGTAAGGTCACAGAAACAGTGAGAAAACAAGGTAGAGGCGAGTCCAGGGTGGGCAACAGTCTTGTGCCAAAATGAAAGCAGGTTAAAATTTTAACTGATTTTAGAAATGTTGACGCTTTAACGAAAACATGATGTTTTTCGCCATATTACCTAGGCTGCCAGGGATGTGGATTTATATACCTTTGGGGGTGCTCAAGCAAAGTCCAATGACAGCAGGTCATACGGCCCGTTTTACCCCTTCCTGAAAACCATTTTGCCCTAGGGTTGGGGCAAAACGGACAAAAACATTAGCTGATATATTTTACTGCCATGTTTTTCCATATCAATTTTTCAAGTTGATACTCTTACATTAGAGAAATAATTCATTAGGCTACGTCCGGGTGTATAGCTTAACATTTTCGGCACGCTATTGAGCTTGCTATGTTAGAAAAACACTTAGGGTGTCCGTTTTGCCCCGGTCTCCCCTACCACATGAAAACCACAATCCTCTTATCTGAATCCTTCTAAATGCAAATCGTTCTGTGACGGCACCCGTCACATGACGCCTATCCAGAACACGCACTGGTCCGAGAGCAGGGAATGAAACCCCCTGTGCTGCAGCGGCGCCGCCGCGCTCACGGGCCAGCGCTGCCGGCGGCCCAATAACACCGGAACAAATAGAGGGTGGAGCTGGTCAGACACAGCGGAGCCGTTGTCTAAAGGCAAGGCGCCACGGTTTTATGATCCTGTTCCGGAGAAACACGCGCGACCGGGCCAGTGGCGGATCTTGAAACTACCGGGGGTGGGGCTTGTTATTTTCTCTTCCTCCTTCTTTTTTTGCTGACGAATTGCGGGATTATCCCCCCCTCTCACGGTAGCCTCTGACGTAAATGGGGCGACCCCGGTTTACGGGCCTGGAAACGCCGCCGGCGGCACGGTATGGCAAGTGCGAAAATCGGTGACTGCCACCGGGTCGGCAGCTGGCCCAACCGTAACCATGGAGACGGCTGTCGAACCCACGAGTTCACATCAGGTCACCGAGCTGTGCCAAAATTCCGTGACCGGCCGGGCGCCACCTACAAGTGTTCTCCACACTACTATCATTTGATTGACGGGGCCCTCGGCCGCTTATTTTTTACTATATTTCTTCCTCTTTGTCTTACTCTGTGTATTATGTGGTGTCCTCTTTTTGCTTATAGTGCCTTTCAATGGTTTTACGACCTACACATAGAAATATCCAGAAAAAGGGTTGGCTCCTAACTCTTTAAAAAACAAAACCGTATCACAGAACCCAATATATGATTTGCCTCTCTCTGCGAATTACCCACGGCCTTGGGTAGTTTCTTTGTTGTTGTTAAATTACACGTTTGAGGACCTATCGCGCGCTCTCCATGGTGCGCACAGCAGCGGGTGGCTGAATGATCTTGTATGTTCTCGATTCAAAGCCTGAAATCTGAGTGTGCGATAAATTACGTTGCTTTTGGGTGAAAACGGGCTGCACCGCCCCGAAAGCGATACAGGCGGTGATGTACCGTCTGCGCCCAGGAGGAGTGGAGGAAAATTATTGGACATTGATTGTAAACCTCTGCCGGAAAGGCTCTCCTAGCTATTGTCTTTTCATTATTCTTTTTGGCACTATTTTTCTCCCCCCTTCCAAAAGACCGCGCACAAACCCATCGTGCGGTACTGCGTGAAAGGAGCAGACCGCTCGCAGCCGTGAGCCCGGGCCAGCGACGGCGACGAGGGACGGCAAAGGCGAATGACCTCCCATGGCCCGCGGACAGAGGGCAGGAGCAGGAACGCGGAACAGAAAGCCAGTCAGCCGGTACCCGGAAGCGAATTGGCCAATAGGACGGCCCCACGGAGCGGGCGTGAAAAGCAGAGTGAAAGATCCGAGGAGAGGAGGAGAGAGAGGTGAGAGGAGGAAGGCATTCAAGGAGAGGCCGGCGTTAGGGAAGGAGGTGTGGGACAGAGGGCACCATGTGAGGTGGAGTAATTCGGCCGGGGGGCCGCCGTGCTGGACACTGTGATTAAAGTTGAGGGCGTTGTGGAAGCCGGAGTGGCTCGGACGCAGGGAACCATAGGCCTGCGTTGAAGACAGACTGATTGGAGACAAAAGGAGCACCATGTGAAGGAGACAGCATTCGGCCGGGGGCCGCCGTGTTGGAAAGAGACGGAAGGCATTCGAAAAGCGGGTGGCGTGGCAAACGGAGGCATTCAGCCAGGGGCCGGCGTGTGGGATGGAGGGACTCGAAATGAAGTCCGATTAAAGTCAGATTGATTGAAGACAGAGTGATTCGGCCAAGAGCACCATGCGAAACAGACAGATTCGGCCAGAGGGCTGGGTGTGATATGGAGAGATCCGGACTTGGGTCTGGGGAGTGAAGAGGGCCCTCTCTTCTGAGGCGGCGTGTATACAAAATTCGGTCTTGGAGCTTTAAGAGCGTTATAGGAAGCCGACAAGAAAACCCTGGCAGCAACAAGCAAACAAGTGAGTCTGGACCGCCCCCCATTCCCAAACCTTCGAAATTTCTTTGTTATAGTAAAATGAGCCGAGCTTTGGAGCGCCTACCCGGTAGGGGGATGAATGAAGCCCTGGGGGACGGGCAGGGGTTAATAAGTGTGTGTGTATACGAACGGGGGTCACGGAGGTGTCGAAACGTGCACTGTGATTGCCCTTGAACCGACCGTCACTTTACATCACCTCAACCGCCCGTCTTGGTAGCCCGGCACTTTCCTTCTAGCCTTCGGGCCCATTGGCTCCCGAAAGAGGGTCATGGCGGCTCTCCTCTTCCTGGGGGTCACGGAGGCGCCGAAACGTGCACTGTGATTGCCTTTGAACCGACCGTCACTTTACATCACCTCAACCGCCCGTCTTAATAGCCCGGCACTATCCTTCTAGCCTTCGGGCCCATTGGCTCCCGAAAGAGGGTCATGGCGGCTCTCCTCTTCCTGGGGGTCACGGAGGCGCCGAAACGTGCACTGGGATTGCCCTTGAACCGACCTTCACTCTACATCACTTTAACCGCCTTTCTTAGTAACCCGGCACTATCCTTCTAGCCTTCGGGCCCATTGGCTCCCGAAAGAGGGTCATGGCGGCTCTCGTCTTCCTGGAGGTCACGGAGGTGCCGAAACGTGCACTGTGATTGCCCTTGAACCGACCTTCACTCTACATCACTTCAACCGCCTGTCTTAGTAACCCGGCACTATCCTTCTAGCCTTCGGGCCCATTGGCTGCCGAAAGAGGGTCATGGCGGCTCTCCTCTTCCTGGGGGTCACGGAGGCGCCAAAAAGTGCACTGTGATTGCCCTTGAACCGACCTTCACTCTACATCACTTCACCCGCCCGTCTTACTAACCCGGTACTATCCTTCTAGCCTTTGAGCCTACGGGCTCCCTCTGGCTACGCTGTCCGCTGCCGGAGTCTTCTGGTCTGAACCACGGAGCACCGATCGCACAAAAAAGGGGAACGTGGGACGTCGGAGATTGCTGTCAGTCGTTTTGTTGCACACTTACCAGGCCGAAACGATGAAGATAAGAGGATCAGGCGGGCTCCGCCGTAACGGAGGAAGTTTTTTTCGTGACGGAGGGTACGCTGTCAATTTGTGGGATAGCCTAGCCGGAAAGGGCGTGGCAGGCCTCGACCCATGGCTCTGGCTGGGCCATGGAGGAGCCGACGTGAGGGACGGGCGGTCAGTGTGGGACTCGTGGGCGGGTAGGGTCCGAGGGAGGACCGAGCCTAGGGAGGCTCCCCACGCTAGGGAGTTGTTTGCGAGTAGACTAGGGCGTAAACGCCCGGAGGCTAGTAAAACTAAAAGCCGGAACTCGGTCATTCCGGTGGTCCCATGTCAGTCACCTCCAAGCCCTAGGGGCAACGGCTCAGCGACGCATCCACTAGCATGGTCCGTGCAGGCTGGATTTGACGCAGCCAGCGTTTAGTAAGTTTATGTTTAGGGAGAAAATGAGGCGGGAAGGAGGAGCATTGGATCATCGGGGAAGGACGGAGCCGAGTTACCTCCTGTTGGGCTCTAGCCAAGCCCTGGGAACTGCGGCCGCCGGTCTGTGTGCGCATGAGTAACTGGCGGTGGGTGACTGACAGGCCATAGAACGAGGAACGTTTGGTGCCTTAGAGCGGCCTGCAGGTAGCGAGTCCTACCGATCTGACCAACCGTGGATCCCACCACTCGCGCCCCTCCATCGGTTGCGCCCGCAAACGGTAGCAAAGCGTAAACATAGCACCACGTGAATTTGCCTCCTTCTTTCTGCCGGGGGGATGTGCAGTCCGGCCTAATTGGTTTATGGGGCTTAGATGGGGCCGAAATGGCCATCGTCTATGCACGCCCTTTCACGAATAAATAAGACCCTACCACGATCACGGATAGGAGGAATGTAACCTTCTAAATACCGTTCGCGTTGGCCGACGGGGCTCTAGCCGTCAGATCTCGGAAACACGGGGAGGGATATGAAACTGGGGAGGGACTCAGAATTTTTAGAACAAGTGAGAGGCGCGAGAAAGAATGGCCCTAGGTCAAGGTGATTTATGAGTGCATGCTTAGCGTAAGGCCCCGGTGGTGAGAATGTTTACTGAGGGCATTCGTTCCGGATCTGACAGTATAATAATTATTGGGGCTTATCGACGCACCAACTGCCAGTGTCATATGGCGTCGCCAACTCTCTCCCTGTTGGAAGGGTTGCTCGGGAGCCTGGATCTGACAGTGAGAGCACACGCCGGAACGGGTGACGTGACAGAAAAAAGGGGAGGAGGGTATTAAGGTAGGGGACTGATTTAGGGGTTAACGAAGCTGAAAAGTGCTGGCGTAGGCAAAACAAATCCGCTCCCAGAGAGTCTGGACCCCTGGTACGTGGAAATAGCCCACCGAGATAGACGATGTTTGAGGCGAGAAGTCAGTGCAGCTCAGAGAACCACGATAGGAGGGTAAGAAAGGACAAGTAGTTAAGGTAGCTATGGAAGAATCGGTTAAAAAGGGGGAGTGTAAACTTATGATGATAGGTCTGAGGGAAATAAGAGAGTTAGCGGGCACGTAAAGGGGCGGGGAGAGGATTGACGGTTTCGGTGCCGCTTCTATGCGGGTAATACTTGGCGTACGCGTGGTTAAATGGGCCCCCAAAATCGTGAGAGGCGGGTGGGACCCCTGCTACCAGGGAGGGCTACAAAGCTCGGCACTAGCTGTATTCCCTTCCTTGAACCCAAGGGTGTTGAGTGGGAGTGTCGGGACACAGGCTCGCCCGTCTGGAGGACTCGGCCAAGCTAGCCAACATTGTCCACTTCCCACCGTCAACTCGGCCCGCCACCTGACCGCGCACGCGACGAGCACGACCTCTCTCTAATAAAATTTAGTGTGATGCTGGAAGCGGGCGCGACGTCGCCACCATCGTGAGCGAGCGGGTCACGGCCACGAGCAGCCGCCACAGCGGACCGCCGAGAGGTCGGCCCGAACAACAACCACAACAGCGGCGACGCCAACCGACCCCGACTCGCACCGAGCGACGCACCCCGCGACCACGTGCCCCCGTCACAGTTCACTATGGCCCTAAGGCGCGCACCCGTCCAAATTAAGTATTTCATAGGCAGTACGGAACTCGACCATGTGGAAGAAATCAGAGGTCTCGGTGTGATTTTGGACTCTAAGTATACGTTTTCTGCCCATGTTGACAATATTGTTAGTCGGGTAAGCCGAGGTCTCGGACTGCTGATTCATGCTGTCAATCTGGCTCAAACGGCTCAAAATTCAAGCGCACGGCTCTAATGGCTGCCTACTACGCGAGTTTCTTCCGTGGCTAATTCATAATTCATTCTCCGGACATTTACACTCACTCTCCGATCAAAGCCTGCTACCTCATTTTCATGTTCCATTTTTGGCAGCTAGGAGATTTCAGCATAGCCTTTTTTCATAAGAAATATATTCCATGTATAACTTGGTGCTCTAAATTTAATCGGTGATGGTCTTCATGTGCCTACCCTATCGACCCGCACCGTAAGTCTTTTTCGCGTTCCACGGGCTCGCGTGAACACTGTGCAGTGTGGCATGATCTGTCGCCTGCCTCGGCTGGTGAGCCAATTTCTCTCTGACCGCGCCGTTTAACACGCGCCCCGCTGGGGTCCCTTGCATGACGCGCCCCGCTGGGGGGCGTTTTTCGCCCCTCCTCCGTATCTCGTTCCCCACGAAAGCTAAAGGAAAATTACGGGTGGCGTTCGAAAAGCTCTTGCCAAGACGAAGAGAATGTATAGAATAATTTCTATGTCAGGTCAATATTGAGGTCAGCATAGGTCAAAGAATGCTCCATAGGCTTACAACAGAGCAGTGTACGTTTCCCTCTCTAGATCTGCCCTCAGGGAAGCTAGAGGAAATCTTTATGCATCATTGGATTCCTCTCATCGCGGAAAATCGAATGATGTAAAATATGACCTTGTTAGGTCAAATAGTCAAAATGACCTGACCTCGACCTAGGTCAGGGTCACAGAATGACCTGGTATGGTCCTGTTGCATATCAATCGACTCCCTGTGACAATATAAACACAATACAAGCAAAATGGGAGCTTTATCTCAATTCAGTGAGAAGTTATTGGCAAAACAATCACTCTCTGCCCCCGTGAGCTGATATGACCTTTGAGAGGTCAGATGCTCAAAAGCTCAACTTAATGGTCAAGATCGTGGTAAGAATAGACAGTTTGACGATTTTCAGCCTTATCTATCCAGTATTTACGGAAAACGAGTCCATTCTATTTTTCACCATAGACATAATGGGGTGAACAAAAAATTGACCCCACCTTAGGTCACCAATATCAAAATACCGAGATAGCAGATTTGTAGACCCTAAAGACCTTATCATATTGTGGAAGTTTCAAACTGATGGGTTTGCTAATGCTCCCTGGGCGCTGCTTCAAACGCGTAATTTTAGGTTTTGAGGTCGGGTCACTTGACCCTGAATAGCTCCTTGACCTGACATGACCTTAACTAAAAAGTTGGTCAGATGTGTAAAATTAATCAGGAATAAGGTACGTAAGTTTTGTTGTTCTGCGTCCTTTCGTTTTTTAAGCTATCTGGGAAAACCAGGAGGGGGCGAATTTCGCCCCCCAGCGGGGCGCGTGTTAAGCAGATTTTTTGCTGACGATTTGAATGCTTTCCGTAGTCAGGTGATGTAACACATGGCAAGACTACATAATGACCAGGATACAAGGAGTCACTCTTCTCACGCTATTTTAGCTTTTTGCGTTTCCCGCGTTTCTAACCCTTTTGGCTATTACATCTGGGTATGGGAGGCACATCGCTGTATGCTTTTGTATACCTTTATATTTCAGCTCGTTTGCATAGTGTATATTTCTATCATGATTTTACTGTTTGTGCCTTCGCAGAAAGTTTTCATCCAGTGCACATCTCATGTTAATGTGATTACCGTTTTAAGTAATGACTTCACCTGCCAGTGGGTAACCCCTAGGTGATTTATTTGAGCAAATAAATAAAATAAATAATCACTTCTCACAATTTCTTGCACGAAGACCCTTCACCAATCTTGAAAAATTAAAAAAAGTAGAAAAGTCTCTCATAGTAAAAATTTGAAGCGTTGAAGCATTTAGAGTTTTTGTATTTATGTTATTGCTTCATACTTAAGAAGCTCTGCTGAATTAGGGTCTGGTTTATGAGCCTCTTCTTCAGGAGCAGTTAACCATGCGGCCCGTGTGCAGCCCGGACATTGGACACTGACACTGAATCAGACGTCAGAACTCCTCCGCTGAACTGATTCTCCAGGATTGCGGACAGGCCGGATTAAAACTGGCAGACGTTCTTTTCAATAGGCTCACAAATTATCTCACCATTTCTCGCCATGTGGGTTGGCAAAATGATGTCAATCATATTTGGTATTGAACGAAACTTTACAATCTCTCTCAACGAGCCAGGAAAATTATCCAGATGTAATATTGGCGCACTATGGTATGTACGCTAATGTTGGGCCATTTGATCGTCCGAAGTGTATTGATTCCCCCGGACCTGAGAGCAGTCAACAGTTGTTCTTAAGAGATGCAGCGGAGACGTATGGACACAATGTGCAGCGCTGCATTATTTCAGACACCACACCAAACAAGTATCTTGCTTTACTCCCTTCCACATCAACACCAGGGGCGCAACTTTATGTTTTCGATTGGGGGGCACCCGGCTCGAAAGGGGGCCCGTACATGATGGGGGCCCGTATTTTTTAATGAAAATGTGACCGAAAACGTATTTTCGACCGTTTCTTGACGAGAACTGACTGCAAAGAATAAATAACAATTTTTAGCGCGATATTCGTCACTGTTCATGATTTGCACTGTTTAGCCCAAAAAGTAGTCAGAAGACCCAATCTTTTGAACGAGCTGCCAAAGTATGTAAGGATATTGGACAAGTAGGTGTCTACTTACCATCTTCGTCGTCCACGCGGATGCTCTCCTCCGGAGGTACAACGGGATCAGCCCCGGACGACGCACGAGGGATGGATGCTGGAGGGTCTTTTAGCAAACGGGATCCGGCTGATGGCCTGGCCGAGGAAGGCAATGATCAGGAAAAGAAGGATTGAAATTGCAACCTTACTTTACCGTTTTGCTGAAAACTATATACATTGCACTTTTCCAAGTTAGTTTTAAATTGGAGTTTTAATTTTTTGCGGTCGATAAATGAAGGTAGCTTGCATAGTACCAAAAATAGTAGTGGACTACATTAAGTGGACGCGTACGTTGCTAGAGATTAAATGCAAATATGATCGGGGTCATTTCATCACAGTTTGCAGAATTAGCAGGACGATTCTAGATTCATAGAATACCTGAAAAAATGAAGAAAGTTTGGGTAGTTTTGCCAGAGCAGCCTCTCGGTCTTGAATGTTCTTTGTTTTACGCTTTTGTGCAACCCGACTTATGTTTCTACTGTCCAACCATTTTAACATTCACACCTGGAACGAAATCGCATTATCACGAATAATTTAAAACAAATGGAAGGTAGATATCGAAGTGCGAAATTCCTTTATCAGCAGGGAAATCAAACCTACTGATATTTATGTTACGTGATCAAGACACCTTTTTCTGATCCATTTACCTTACCAGTTCAATGATATTTTACAACACTGGGTACCGGTCAAGGGGTACTATGAATAGGTGGTACTGCCTATTTCCCTTTACAATCCTAATATAGGATCAGTACAAAAGGAATGGAGGCCTAAAATTTCTCACGCCCCATCCATCTCTCCCCGAATGTTCCAGGAGGCATAGGACCGGCGCCACGTTGCCCGGGAAAACCACAGGGGCCCGCGAGCATGGCAGGGGGCCGGTTTCGGCCACAGGGAGCACGGATGCACCACCTGGGGCACGAAACTGCTAAAAAATAAGGAACTCCTACAAATACGTGACTAACACAACAGCTTCAGTTTCTGCACGATATTCTTAAACCACAAGGGGCCCGGACAGACTACAGAGGTCCTGAGCACACCAAAGGGGCCAGGCAGACCACAGAAACCCATAAAACCATAGGAGCCCGGTAATCCCACAAGGGGCCCGAGCGACCACACACAGCCAGCAATTTGGCAGGGCTCTGCCCGATATATGCTGGGCTCTGACTGGGCAGAGCCCGAGTACATGGGCTCAGCCCAGGTCCGGCTCCGCTCCGCCTGGGCAGAGCCCATGGCCAAGCAAGACCGGGCTCTACCGCTCGGGTAAGTTGTCATCCCCCGACCTAAGGTCGGGCTCAGCCCGAGTCCATGTGGCTCAGCTATGAGTCTTATGGCTCGGGCAGAGCCCGGCCCAGCCCGCTCTGGGCCCGGTCGGAATTGCTGGCTGGGCAGCGGGCCCGGGCAGACCACACGGGGCCTAGACAGATGAAAGGACCCGGGCAGACCACAGGGACCCGAGCAGAACACAGGTGCCGGGCTAACCACCGAGGGGCCCCAGTCTGCAAAGTATGGCAGCAGACCCGACGAGTCCGCACCAGCCTTGTAGATTTTTCGCACCACCAGCAGCCTAAAATTCACACCAAGCACTGTTGGGAAATTTCACTGACCCGGAAATTTCGATGTTTTCACCAGTTCCTCCCTTCTCAGAACTCTGTGGGTGATTGATTTGAGCCCCCTCGCACCAGACGGAAAAAGTGGGCATTTGTTTGCTGCAAAGTTCGCACCACCTGAAGGGTGTCCGCACCACGAGATCTCGTCAAAGCTGCCATACTTTGCAGACTGGGAGGGGCCCGGGCAAACGACAGAGGGCCCGCGCAGATAAAAGGGGCCCCGGACGGACAAAATGGGGGCCGCAGAGGCCACACGGAGGCCCGGACAGACCAAAAGGGTTCCGGGAAAACCACAGGAGGCCCGGGCAGACCACAAGGGGCTCGATCAGACCAAAATGGGCACTAGCAGACAAGGGGTCCGTGCAGACCAAATGGGGCTTGGCAGACCACAGGGGCCGGGGCAGACAACAGGGGCCGGGGCAGACCACAGGGGCCCGGGCAGACTATAGGGACCCGGGAAGACCACAAGGACCCCGGGCAGACCACAAGGGGACCGAGCGGAGCACAAGGGGCCCGGGCAGGCCACAGGGGCCTGGGCAGGCCACAGGGGCCTGGGCAAGCCACAGGGGCCTGGGCAAGCCACAGGGGCCCGGACAGGCCACAGGGGGCCCGGTCAGACCAATAGGGGCCCGGGATACCACAGGGGCTCGCATGGCACGCATGGCAGAGGCTGGTTGCAGTTACACGAACCGCATCCATGGCAGGCCCGTCTGCATCCACAGGGTATTAACTACTGGGAGTAGGGACCCGGCTGCGGACACCAGCGGGGGGAGGGGCGAATGGGGTGGCCACCAGGGGAGGGCGGATGGGGCAGCCACTTAAGCCCAAGAGCCTCTGAGGACGAAATGCCGCCCCCAAACCCTCCCCTCCCCCAGGATGCGACGATTGGTCGCCCTTTGGGTGAAAAGTGCGCCCTTCGGGTGGCTAAGTGCCACCCTGCCCCCTGAGGCTTTGCCCCTCCCCTTATCCAAATTCTAGATACGTCACTGGCGGCCATAGGGGGCACAAGATTCTCCAAGTCTTGGTATTTAGCCAGCAGGGGAGCCGGACAGGGGATCATCACTCATTAGGGATTTAGCCCGACAGCAGCTAATAGCAAACAATCACTTCACTTGCCATTCAACACCGCGCATCGGAGCACGATTTGGATTGACACGAAAAGTCCAAAGGTAAAATCCAAATCAGAGCCTAACGAAACTTTTCCAGAGTAGACACAAGCCGATTGAATCATAAGCATGCCAATTTTACTGTTAAAAGCAAACTTTGTGCAAATCATTCGCCTCGGCGAATACGACAAGAGAGCCAGGAGCATGCCTTAGCTTCGTTCGCGCTGCGCTGACAAGCCCGGAACAAGCTACCATTCGCCGGCGGACGCACACTTATTTGACCCAGATTTGACGACAAGATATGATACACTTTTTGACAGACAAATTTAAGAGACTTAAATTTGTCTGTATTTAAAATTCCACTAGAACAAACAAAAATGGAAAACTTCATGCACATTTCTGACAAAAATGCATATAAATATATCAATGAAGAAAAGAAGTGCCGACGGAGAGATGACAAAATAACAAACATGCCAATTTATTAAACCAGTACTTATCGGAAGGGGCCCGGCTGCCCACGGTGGGGGGTGGTGAACTACGGGGGTCGTAAGCAAGGCAAGGAGCCCGGCTAGAGCCAGAGGAGGCCTGGGTAGCCCAGAGGGAGCCTGAAATTATAGCACAGGTTCCCGGATACAGCGAAGTGGGAGGAGTGGAGTCAGGGGCGGATTCAGGCCGATGGTGGGGAGAGGGGGGCAACGGGCCCCAAATCGTGAAAAAAACATATGGTTTTTGTTTGAAGAAAATCCGTAAAAATCAGCAAAATCGGGGGATATGGGGGCATTGCCCCGTTCCCCCCTCCTGGATCCGCTAGTGCTGTGGTTCCTTGCGGACCACAGGGACATGGACAAACCATAGGAGCCCGGGCAAATTTCAGGGGGCCGGGCAGACCGAAGGGGGCCGGGTAGACCACAGGGGCCTGGGCATACCACAAGGGGCCCGGGCAGACCACAGAGGGCCCGGTAAGACTAAAAGGAGCCCAGACCGCCCACAAGGGGCCCGGGCAGACCACAGGGGCCCGGGCGGACCACACAGGACCCAGACACACTACAAAAAGCCCGGACCACCTACAAAGGGCCCGGGCAGACTAAAAGGGGCCAAGGCAGAATACAAGGAGCCCGGTTGCAGTCACAGAGGGCCCGGCTGAACCAAAAAGGTCCCGAGAGTGCCAGAAATAGGGGCCCGGATGCAGTCAAAATGGGCCTGAGAATATCGTTAGGGGCCCGTTTGCGGACACAGCGATTATGGGTGGCCCTAAAGGGAACCGCACCCAAGCAAGCATGCCAGGGAGCCCGGCCGCAGCCACAGCAAGCCCAGATAGACCACGGGGCCCCGCACTCATGGCAAGGGCCCGTCCGTGGCATTAGAGGACCCGTGCCTCCTGGACCACAGGGAGCCCGGTTGCAGTCACAGGTCCCGGTTGCAGTCACAGGGGGCCCGGGTGGATCATAGGTGGCCCGGTTGCAGTCACAGGGGGCCCGGGTGGATCATAGGGGGCCCGGTTATCATTACCGGGGGCCCGGGTGGATCACAGAGGGCCCGGTTGCAGTCACAGGGGGCCCGGGTGGATCATAGGGGCCCCGGTTGTAATTACAGGGGGCCCGTGTGGATCACAGAGGGCCCGGTTGCAGTCACAGGGGGCCGGGTGGATCGCAGAGGGCCCGGTTGCAGTCACATGGGCCCCGGTGGATCACAGATGGCCCGGTTGTAATCATAAGGGGCCCGGGTGGATTACAGGGGGCCCGGTTGCAGTCCACAGGGGGGCCCGGGTGGATCACAGAGGGCCCGGTTGGATGGTAGGAGGCCCGAGACTGCCGAAATTAGTGACCCGGCTGCAGTCAAAGTGGGCCTGAAAATATCGTTAAGGGCCGGTTGCGGACACCGAGGTTAAGGGTGGCCCCCAGGGGACCTGCAAGCATGCCAGGGAGCCTGGTCTCAGCCAAAGCTAGCCCAAGTAGACCACTGGGGCCCGCAATCGTGGCAGGGGCCCGGCTGTGTCCGCAGGGGCTCGCAACTTGGGATTGGGGGGGGCTCGTCGGGTCATTGGGGGCTTTTCTGAGCATTGGGGGGCTCAAGCCCCCCAAATATATGCAAACTTGCGCCCCTGATCAACACCCAGTCACAACTACAAATACCACTATACCCAAGATTGCATCCTGAGACGTGTTGGTATAAAACCCAAATGAAATAAAACCTAAGCTTTAGGGGTCCAGCCCTTGTTACATCGTTTCGGGATTACTATTTAACGTCACAGTCGGCCATTCTGGAAACGGGAGGTACGGCAGTAAATGTTTCAGACCTGGGGATTCGGAGAAATGTCTTCTTCCCACGAGGGTATGGGGAGGGAAGTTACAAACCCAGTCATTGTCAACTAAGAGAATATTGAATCGAAGTATAATTGCCTAAATCATTTTGAACACTGCCTTACGGAGCGTGTTGACGTACTTTACGAAGCATCTGGGCAACTAGCGGGAGAGTGTTTGCTTATTTGTTTTGGGCTATCGTACGTGAGCTATTATGCGCTTTCCAGCAAATATCCCCAGTTTTAGGCTTTGATCTGACTACTTTGAGATGTACCCGTGCAAGTGTTGTCAGTTTTGGGATAAACACCGAGGAATAAATCTTACGAATTTACTGGCCGAACTCTTCTTCGTGCCTAGAGCTTTCAGACAGGGAGTGAAAGCAGAGAGCAAGAAGCAGGGAGTATGAGAAACGACCAAACTTATAAAAGCAAGTGCATGTTGGCAATGTCCACCCCCATGTTCCATCAACAATCGTCTTCAGGTGAAGTCCACAGCGCCTGGGGTATAGGTACGGGCCAACGTGCCCTCCGCGCAGCGTGGGGTGCGCCAACGGCGCGTATCTACCATACATTCTACTACTTGTTTCATGCTTTGAACCAAATACCCACGGTTTCTATTTTTGATCTCAATACTTCGAGACGTGTTATTTTACGTGCTACAGCCAGTTTTCAAATATACATTGAAGAACTCTTTAAAAGTTTTGAGTAACTAAAACTTCTTTTAACAAAAATCAAATATTTTAAAACCTTCACCATAAAGTTTAATGACTCATTCTAAAAATTTTGATATACAATCGTATCAATTTATCATTATGTTAATTTGATGAAATAGGCGGAAAATGAGAAAAAAATAGAAGAAATTGCAGGGTGGGCGGCGAAGGGTAAAATTGCCGGAGGGTATAACTCCTGAACAGTTCGACCAAGCAACTTAAAAATTTCATAAGAATAACACACCAGATTTGCAGCCTCTACAATTACGTGTAGTTTTTTTTCTGTGCCTCCCGGTGTGAGGCGGACACCACTGACGCTAACCCTGGAGCCAGATGCTAACCACTGTGCAGAGCCTGACGCTAACCCTGGAGCCTGACGCTAACCACTGTGCAGAGCCTGACGCTAACCCTGGAGCCAGATGCTAACCACTGTGCAGAGCCTGACGCTAACCCTGGAGCCAGACGCTAACCACTGTGCAGAGCCTGACGCTAACCCTGGAGCCAGACGCTAACCACTGTGCAGAGCCTGACGCTAACCCTGGAGCCTGACGCTAACCACTGTGCAGAGCCTGACGCTAACCCTGGAGCCAGATGATAACCACTGTGCAGAGCCTGACGCTAACCCTGGAGCCAGATGCTAACCACTGTGCAGAGCCTGACGCTAACCCTGGAGCCAGATGCTAACCACTCTGCAGAGCTTGCACCTCACTCTCTGGATGATAACTTGTGTTGAGCTTCCACCTCGCTCTGTCTGGACATGTCACGTGTGCTCGAATTACTATCAGAATCATGTCTTCAGGCAGGCAGTGAGGTAAAGAGCAACAGGGTCTCAGGACGGCCCATTGCCGGTGCGTACAACATTCTCAGCAGAAGCGGTCACGTGGCTCTCGACACACCTACTGCACAATAAAACGGGAAGTGTGCGTGTGCAGGCGTGCGTGCGTGCGTGCAAACGTGTATGTGTAAACATAAAATATGTGACAGTAAAACGGGGTGAAGTCAGCCACTTTTACGCTTCAAACTCCTGCAACGTCTCACCCTCTCGTCGGCTTTTGGCATTGTCTTATTTGAGATACCTATGCATGAACATGTATGCACATAAAGTCCAAAGTATTCCTGACGTGAAAGGATCAAACAAATAGCGAACTCGTCTGCTCACTCCATAAATAAGTCAAATGTTTGCATTGAACTATGGGTTCATAACATAACATATGACATACTGGGTAATGCCATTTGACCAGAGGCACTGGGGTCAATGACCTCGACCCGTGATCTTTGAAATTAACCTTCACGTGAAATTATATTGACATATAATTTCGTTTATATGGCTTTATGACGTCGCCATTCGGTCTCCAATGCAGACAGACTGGTGCGACCACGCGACTGTGGCGTTCTTAGAATATAGGTCTGACTTCTGAAAGTCTATAAATCAAAACATTTGAAACCGATTTTCCAAATTCTTTATTCGGTCGACGCACCGTTAAATTATATCAAATATGACAAAGAAGCGTATTTCGGCTACGAGCGGTTCTCCGGTGACCTTAGCAAAATAGGTGGGGCCTGACCTCCAAGATGGGTAAGATCACTGTTTTTCCGACTGTTTTTGGAATCGCGCAGTCAAATGCTCAAAATTTAACATTTGTGAGAATTTTCACTCGTAATGCGCGGTCCTGAGATTTTAAGAAATTGTGATTCTGAGGTGATATTCGGAATCAGGGCTCCAAAATGCATAAAAAACACCCCGGGAGCAGTGTTTCCGAATTTAAGTTACAAAAAGGGTCATCCTAATATACATTAAACAGCTTCTAAAATTGTTCCTAACTATTTGCCCCTGTTCGATTAAGGAACTCATGCGTACTGACATAATAACAGAGAAATGCTGTAAATCTGTCATATTGTTTAGTTATTTCAAAACCCAGAGTTTAATGGAGGTTCCAAGAACAAAACTATGGCTGGGGGATCCAGTTGCGCGTAGCTTCCGCCCGCGCTCTCCGTAGGCCCGCGCTGATTTGGGCGGAAGTTTGCGCGTAAGCGATTTGGAGGGATGTTTGGGAGAGAGCGATCGCGCGGAGCTCCGCAGCGGCGCAAGTTAGCGCGGTGCATCGAGGGCAATCCGACGATGCGGTGAATACCGCTGGCGACAGTAGTAGATGGTCGCTAAGGCTGAAATTCCCATAGAATACGTTGCTTTTCCGGCCGTAGTAAACTCACATCATGGGTTACAGCCTGCTGACTGCTGAACGGTGTCAGCCGACTGTGGGGAGGAGGGGATGAGGGGAAGACATGGCCCCGCGCTGGGAGGTGAGGTGATGATAAAAGTGCTCGGATCGGATAAAGGGAAAATACTTCAGTAAACGACAATTTGTAAGTGGGATTCCCACATAAAGGAGGCATACGTGGGAAAACGATATGATTTGGCTTACTCCGAATACGTCTTAATGTTAAGCCTACCTCAAGTCAATTTATCTGGGCAGGACACGGGCTTCACGCAACACACTTTTGCCTCGTTGTACTATGGTGCCATTGGATCAGTCAGAGCACTGGGGGCAGCAGCGTAGCCAAGGGGGGGCAAGGACAGCCACCCCCCCCCCCCCCCTGAGGCCCCGAAGGGCCCCAGAGGACACGGGCCGCGCGTAGCGCGGGGTTTGCCCGCATTATGCTGTGTGACCAAATTTTAAATTTCATACAAGACAGGACCCTCTTAATCCCTCTTCAGCACTCTATTCTGTAACAAGCAGGGCCCTTTTTATCCATCAGGGTCCTTTTGGCGCTGTCGCAGGGGCCCTTTTCGGGGCGCCGCCCCCCCCTGAGTGAAATCCTGGCTACGCCCCTGACTGGGCGAGAGATGAGCCGGGCAGACCCCAAGAAGCCTGGCTCGGCGAGTTCAGCGCAATTCAGTTTAAAATTTATTCACGAATCGAACAGTTATTAGGTACATTTTCTCAAACGTGGCGAAGTCCTGCTCACTGTCGGATTCAGGGAGGGGTGGGCACAACGGTAAATTGCCCCCTGTTATCATCTATCGGCTCCGGCGGGGTCCACCGCCTGACATTAGCCTTTCATGCGTGTGCTGAGACTGATCTTGTTTACAGCGGCCTTCAAGTCACGCCGAAGATGCTGCAAGTGCTTGGGTGACCTTTTATGGACACGGGGGTCAAGGTTGAAGGCCTTAGCTATATCTTCCCATGTCTTTGTCTTTTGCTTTACTGGTATTACATCAAGTCGCTTGTCGTCATCGACGTCCTTAAAATCATTCATAAAATCAGTAACCTTTGATTTTTCAAAATGCAGGAAAATTTGACCATACGTGGATCTAGAGGGGGGCAAAGGGGAGCAGGTGCCCCCCCGGATCTACCCTCGCCGCCAACTGAAATGGTCACGGCCCCCCCCGAAAGGTCGATGGCGCCCCCTGAAAAGCTGCTTCCCACCCCTCCCCTTCCAGGTTGCGAAAATCGGCGCACACCGTGAGGATTTTGCGCCCACCTGATATATTTTGCCGGTCAAAAGTGGCGTCCCCCTGGTCCGGGTAGCGCCTCCCCCGGAAGTTGCCCCCTCCCCCGATCAGCAATCCTGGATCCGCCTATGAGTTTGCCCCATTTTCCTTTTCTTTCTGCCTTTGAAACAGCACCAGATATTAAAGAATCCTCACGCTCACAGTTCTCAGGGTGAACTGGGTTATCGCTGGCGTTTCATGCCAGCCTCGACGAGACCGCTCGGGGACGGTGAGTAGTGCGAAACGTGAGATACGTGCTGGGGCGAACAACAAGGTTTATTGGAGGGCCGTTAGCATTACGGATGGTGGTCCACTGCCACAGCTGCAGTGATCTACGTTTCTCTTCGCCGGTGTCTCTTCTGACGATTTCCCAATGAGATGTTGGGAGTTCGTGGGCCTCGATTATTATTATAAATACATGTTTTGTCGAATGTAAGTCATATAACTTGCATTCACTGACATTTCCAACATATTTTTGGTACTTTAAAAGGGTCATGCAGGCTTCCGCGCTGTCTTCCGCGCTGTTGAGAAGACGCGGAAGGTTACGCGTAAGACGGCGAGTTACGACACTACTTCCGCCACAACTTAGCTGCGCGCTGATGGATCCCTCCAAAAGCCGCTGCGCGCTAACTTACGCCCCCGCGCAGCTGCGCGCTGTCTACCGCGCGTCCGGATCCCCCCAGCCTATATGGCGAAGTACATATATATTCACTGGCTTTCTGTTGCATGAATTAGCAAATGTTAGATACTGTGTGACATCTCCGCCATGGAGACAAAACCTTTACTGTCAAAAATCATCAAAGGCAGATGCAGGAAAGCAAAATGCAGGGGCAAGATGCATATTGCCAATGTCTAAAGGGCGTGCACATTTCTTCCTCAGCTATTGACATTTTGCATATTGCCCAAACTTAATCCGCCCATGCAAAATCGGAGAAAGGGGATCCTGGACAATCTTGCCTCCTTGATCCGTCCATGGATGGACTTTTTATTCTATCTTGGAACCATGACTGTGTGCGATAGGGGGGCGGCCCTGACTGAGAGAGTGTGCCGAGTAACTCAGGCTCTGGGGCCGCGTGCCGAGGCAACGGCTCCCAGCCCACCACCCCCACCGGGGCCCCCCACCGCCCGCCGAGGCTTCCAATTCGAAACCGACTGTTGAAACTGGACACCCTATGTGAATTACATACACGCCTTTTTACAATCCAAATATACAGCACCATGCAGAATTGGCATCCAGGCTTATCCACCAATTAAAAAAATGGTCTAGAATAAAAGGTGTCAAGGGCAAATTCAGAGCAAGCAGCAGGGGAGGGGCTTCCGCCTGATCAAGTCCCCGACAACATCACACTGCCTTTCAGCACTACCTGGTGCAAACCTGATCGATGTGCCTTCCTTTCGACAATGAAATTGGTATCCACCTGTGTCTAACTTACAACGTATGCAAGTTTAAATATATAACTATTTTATGCGTTACTGCATTCTCTGAAGGTCATCTTCCATCTTTGAAAAAAAAAATATTTCGAATAACAGGCCCACTGAGAGCTACTCACACGGATATGATGCAATGTTTGGTCACATCTCACTTGCATCACTAATTAAGGAAATACAGCAAAAAAATCTAAAGTAAAACGTGTCTCCATTTTTTCCAAATAAATGCTTATACCCCTTAAAACTTAATTTTTTAAGAAAAACAAGTATCGATTTTAGCGCCATCATGATTAAATCACGTGACCTAGCCTTAGGTAGTAGCAGTATATAGCAGTATATAGCAGTAGTAGTATATATTTAGGAACCGCGGGTAGTAGGTAAAATTAACTTGTTGTGAAAGTTTTGAATTTTTACCGCAAAACATAGTTACGCAAGTTTTAAAAAATTCCGGGGATATATCATAATACAATTATCATGGATAATCTTGAAGATATGTCTACTAAAAGTGCGGCTTGTAGTTGTGCCAAAAAGGTTTCCCGAGGTTATAACTCTGAATCTGTTGGACGGGCGAAACTAGAAATAGAACAGCCTTAATCCGCGCATTGGACAGTATTAGACAAATTTTCATCAAATTCTGCGATTTAGAGTGTTATCAGCTGGTCGATTTGTTATAGAATGACCCGTATTCATGTATCGCGACTAAACGTGTCGTACCATCCGGCTCATGTAAGAAAACAAACCTGGGCCATCTAATAGAGCTTCAGACAACCTTCATGTCATTGCCAAACAGAAACGTCAGCGCGCCGATAATACAGGTTTCTCACTAGCACTGCAGACGCAGGCAGTAAAAATCTTTAGTGCTCCGTTCCCTCCGTCATTAACCCATTCCCCGGTGGCGGGTATGAGCCACCTTCGCTCTGGTGAGGTAAGAAATGACCCCCTCACGATCTCAAAAATTATGAAAGACACAAGAAGCAGAAAAAACAATCAAAAGCTTTTCGAAAGTGAAATCCAAGTTAATTCAGTCATTTTTTTCGTAAGGTCAATATTGAGGTCACTGGAGGTCAAAATAGGTCAAAATTTCAAAAATATAGTGTTTTAAAAAATCTAGTATAGCCCCGGAACCAAAACAGCTAGAAATATTTTCTCAACGCCATTCGATAGAGCTTGAGCAGCTCTCACTAAAATGCATCTATTTTTATATAAGGTCAAAGGCTAGGGTGCTACTGGCTACTGGACGTTGGAAATGTTCTTGAGTATGTCCAAAACTACCCATGCATAAGGGCGTTTCCTTTTTTGGCTAATAACTTCCAAATTACGCAAGATATAGCCAAAATTGATGCACTATTGCAATTCTATCGTCAGTGCGAATCGAATGATATATGATATTGCTATGCCAGGTCAAATCCAGAGATTGACCTTGACCTCAGGTCAACAATTCGACCCAACTTCACCTGGCATAGTCATGATGCATATCATTCGACTTGCAGTGTCCATACAAACACATCAGTGACAAAATTGAATCTCTATTTTTTATACAAAATTAAAGAGTAAAACACCGAAAATTGCTTATTTGACCTTTCAAAGGCCACGGATCAACATTTTTGTCATTAACTTCAGGAATGGGCTAAAAGAAAGCCCGAACAGATACTTGAAGTTGATTTCAGGCATACTTACTGAGAAAAGCTAATGTAGTGATTTCCCCCATGCATTTGCAATGGGGAGGTCATGCTCTGCAATGAACTTTGATCACCGATATCGAAAATCCCGGAATATATGTTAAAGCTCCTGGTAGGCCCATTATGTGGTACGAGTTTAAACTCGATGGATTAACCATCTTCTTGTTATGTAGTCCTAAACATTTTTGGAGGTAAGGTCACTTGACCTTACCTGGTGACCTGATCTGATATGAACTAGAATCAACATTTTCAGAAACGATGCAAAAACGATAAAGAAATAGCTATGATAAAAATGATCCCCACCAGGGCGAAAGTAGCCATGTGGCGCTCATTTTGCGAAGCCGTGTACAAGTCCCACTTCACCTCGTTTTGCCGTATCTGTGTTTGTGAGGTGAGCCAAAGCAGCTAAACAAGTAAAATAGCTAACATTCCCGAGGTTGAGCAACTACAGAGCTTTACAGAAATGACAAGTGCCTTGGAACAAACATCACGAGATCTCGCGCCACCAACCGCTGTATTCATCCTCCTGCATCATACTTTTCCGCTTCTTTTCCATTTTTCGGGCGCGCTTGGCGGCGCGGCGTGCCTTTTCCTCCTTCTCCTGCTCCTCGCGGCAGCGGTGGAAGTTCTCCACCACCACGCCCACGAACATGTTGAGGACGAAGAACCCGACCAGCAGCAGGAAGGAGATGAAGTACACCAGCCGCCACTCCGAGTAGTTCTCGATGGGCTGAAACAGCGATGGGCCGGCCGTCAGCTCACTCTCAGAGGGTACCAGCATCTGACGCTGACCTACCCCAGACATATATCTGACGCTGTAGCGCCGCTTCACAGACATGTATCTGACGGTTTGGACATAAACGAAATTCTAGGTAAATACCTGCTGTACCTGCCCCAAACATACATCTGACGCTGCACCTGCCCCAGACATACATCTGATGGACCGGCCGTCAGCTCGCTCCCAGAGAAGGACGCTGTACCCGCCCCCAGACATACATCTGATACTGTACCTGCCCCAGACATGTATCTGACGCTGTACCTGTCCCAGACATACATCTGACGCTGTAGCCGCCCGCAGACATACATCTGATGCTGTACCTGCCCCAGACATACATCTGACGCTGTACCTGCCCCAGACATGTATCTGACGCTGCCAATCCCGTCGGTGGTACCAGTATCTCAAAATAGCAACACGCCATACATGGGACAATCCAACACATTTCAGCACACGCGATGGTTGATTTTACGTCCTTATATCTTCAATTTTCTTCAATCTTGGTCCATTAGATAATTCACTGCTAACAACACGCCTGTAACATTTTTAAGGCAATAAAAACAACGGTTCTGGAGTTATAACCTCCTGAAATTTTACACTTTGCCGGCGCCGAAATTTCGTTCAGGGCTATTGAATCCAACTAAAATATATATAAATGTATACAATTATGCATCACAATGTTTCGAACGAGCCAATAAAAACAACAGTGATCATTTTAGAATGATTTATTATAATTGAGAAAAAAAGTTAGGTGTTCAAAATATTAAGTAGCTTTAATGTTCCTCCGCGTGGATTTCAAAACTGACGGCACTACGTAAAAGAGCAGGTCTCAAAGTATTAAGATATAAAATATGCGGGTGAAGTTTCCGTTACATAGAATATTCCTTTTCTGGGGTGGTATGGGACAGTCTCACCTGTTACTGGTATGGAACAATCTCAACTGTTAATGGTATGGGACAGCCTCGCCTGTTAGTGGTATGGGACAGCCTCGCCTGTTAGTGGTATGGGACAGCCTCACCTGTTAGTGGTATGGGACAGCCTCACCTGTTAGTGGTATGGGAGAGTCTCACCTGTTAGTGGTACGGGACAGTCTCGCCTGCTAGTGGTATAATACAGCCTCACCTGTTAATGGTATGGGACAGCCTCGCCTGTTAGTGGTGTGGGACAGCCTCACCTGTTAGTGGTATGGGACAGCCTCACCTGTTAGTGGTGTGGGACAGCCTCACCTGTTAATGGTATGGGACAGCCTCGCCTGTTAGTGGTATGGGACAGCCTCACCTGTTAGTGGTATGGGACAGCCTCACCTGTTAGTGGTATGGGACAGCCTCACCTGTTAGTGGTATGGGACAGTCTCACCTGTTAGTGGTATGGGACAGTCTCACCTGTTAATGGTATGGGACAGCCTCACCTGTTAGTGGTATGGGACAGTCTCACCTGTTAGGGGGCGCGGTAGTGGAGTGGTCACCTGTTAGCTGGTTCCATTCAGCCGACCCGTTTGGTTCAAGGCCCGGCGGCTTCCTGAACAAGGAGCAAGCTGGCTCCCGAGAAACCCTTCCAACAGGGAAAGAGTTGGCGACAGCCATATGACCCTGGCAGTTGGTGCGTCGATAAGCCCCAAAAATTATTATTATAGTCTCACCTGTTACTGGTAAGAGACAGTCCCACCTGTTAGTGGTACGGGACAGTCTCACCTGTTAGTGGTATGGGACAGTCTCACCTGTTAGTGGTAAGAGACAGTCCCACCTGTTAGTGGTATGGGACAGTCTCACCTGTTAGTGGTATGGGACAGTCTCACCTGTTAGTGGTGGTGCGAGACAGTCTCACCTGTTAGTGGTATGGGACAGTCTCACCTGTTAATGGTATGGGACAGCCTCACCTGTTAGTGGTATGGGACAGTCTCACCTGTTACTGGTAAGAGACAGTCCCACCTGTTAGTGGTACGGGACAGTCTCACCTGTTAGTGGTGGTGCGAGACAGCCTCGCCTGTTAGTGGTGGTGCGAGACAGCCTCGCCTGTTAGTGGTATGGGACAGTCTCACCTGTTACTGGTAAGAGACAGTCTCACCTGTTAGTGGTATGGGACAGCCTCACCTGTTAGTGGTAAGGGACAGCCTCACCTGCTTGTCCACGCCTACAGCGTCCAGGCCCGTGTACATGATGTTGACCCAGCCGTCCTTGGACGAGAGCACGAACAGTGCCATCAAGGCTGCGGAACAGAAGACTGCTGACTCAGCAGCTTACACCACAACTCACAGCTTCTAACACAACAGCTGCCATCAAGGTTACCGGACAGAGGACTGCTGACTCAGCAGCTTACACCACAACTCACAGCGTCTGTCACAACAGTCTGCCATCAAGGTTGCCGGACAGAGGACTGCTGACTCAGCAGCTTACACCACAACTCACAGCGTCTGTCACAACAGCTGCCATCAAGGTTGCCGGACAGAGGACTGCTGACTCAGCAGCTTACACCACAACTCACAGCGTCTGTCACAACAGCTGCCATCAAGGTTACCGGACAGAGGACTGCTGACTCAGCAGCTTACACCACAACTCACAGCGTCGTCACAACAGCTGCCATCAAGGTTGCCGGACAGAGGACTGCTGACTCAGCAGCTTACACCACAACTCACAGCGTCTGTCACAACAGCTGCCATCAAGGTTGCCGGACAGAGGACTGCTGACTCAGCAGCTTACACCACAACTCACAGCGTCTAACACAACAGCTGCCATCAAGGTTACCGGACAGAGGACTGCTGACTCAGCAGCTTACACCACAACTCACAGCTTCTAACACAACAGCTGCCATCAAGGTTGCCGGACAGAGGACTGCTGACTCAGCAGCTTACACTACAACTCACAGCTTCTGTCACAACAGCTGCCTTGCCAACAAGCAGCCTACAATCCAGTGTAGCCGGCGAAAACCTAAACAGTCCATTCCAGACAACATTTAAACAGCTTGACGAATGTCCTACAAAGCGCCACTGAGTGTGAGTATCTCCCGCACCTCCCAATTGAACATCGGTGCACCCACTGTTCCCCGGCGCTAGTTCACTCTCCCCATTTCTCTCAAGCGAGAGAAGCAGCGGCGCGATCGACATTTGGTCCGGGCACTTGAATCTACCACGCCAGAAAAAATGGTCATGGTTCTTGTCCATATGACGCCCCCTGACCAATTCCCTCCTTCGGCATGAAAAAATATTGAATTGCTCGTGTTTAAGACGTGGTAAAGCAGCCTGATTTTTCGCAGATGAAACCCGTGTGAGAGCTGGAGAGGCTGCGACTGACCGCTGCCGAGATTGTCGAAGTTGTACTTTCTGTTGAGCCAGGCGTTGCCGGGTCGGCTGAGACACTCGGTCTTGTTGGTGACGCCCACCAGGTCGTCGCCGTCACAGTAGAAGAACGTCCCCTTGAACAGCTGCCGGGCGCAAACGCGTGACTCGGCAATGCAGCCTTGAAGACTGAGTCTTCTCCCTGGGCCACAGGGCCCGGGTTAAAGTCGCTCTCAACAGGGTGAGAGCACCGTGTTCCCCAGCGGCGGCGGTGTGGTGGCACTGCTACTTTGAACAGCACTCGCCTCCAACATACTGCATACAACATTACCCCAACAGTAGGCCACCAATCCGGCCGCAGCGCCAGTTAAAGGGCGGAGACCCGTCACGCTACACTTGCTCAGTCTCGTGGGACTATGTTATGTAGAAACGGATTCGTCTGGGCGTTGAACACAGGTCATAAGGTCCTGGAGGCGAAGTGTCATCGGGCGGGAGTCTTTCGTAAAGATTTCAATGGCCAGTTTCTTGAACGCCGGAAGGGTCGTACGACCTCGGAGTGCATATTCTCGCGGAGGATTTTGCCAGGACGTCCCGTAAATTTCAATTTTGCAACTTTGAGGGCGGTTTCATCAGTCCATTTTCCTAATTTAGAAGTCTCGTCAAGTTCGTCTAAGAAGTCTTAAATAGGAGTCGTGCCGTCAAAAGGTGGTAAGAAGTTTGCAAAGGTGAAAATGTTAGAGGAAGGTACTTCTGTCATTGTCGAATTTGGTTGGCAGGGCGAAATAGGAGAATCTCCACACTTACCTTGTGTCCGCCGCTGCCACCAGTGTTATGTTGTCGTAGGCTAGAGAAAGACTGCGTCGGGACCAACCATATATTCTAATTTTATCCTAGTTATACACACTCGCTCAAACCGACGAAACGGGGTTCCTGGCACACACACATACACTCGTGACACACACTCTAAGTTTAGGACTGGAACTGAACACTCTACAACTGCATCAATAAATAATAATTTCTATAAAAGAAATAAATCTAGCAGACCTCCCCAAGAAACCCAGAGTATTGACTATGACACAGGAGCGAGATAAGCCGAGCTTCGTACTTGCACGCCTAGTATGCCGAATATGACGAAGAAGGTCTTGCAGATGAGCACGATGTTGCCGATGGGCTTTAGGCTGGAGAGGAGAGTTTGCACCACCAGCTTCAGACCGGGTGCGCGGTTGATGACTCGGAGCGGTCGAAGTGATCGGAGGAGGCGGAACACCTGCGGAGGGCAAACCACTGTTTACAGCGAGTGTACCGCTTTTATCATGGGTTTGAACTGATATACTAGTTTTGTTGAGACTGTCAGGAAGTCGCTATTGACGTATTTGATTTCATCCAAAGCTTAATATCAAACTTCCGCCTGCTTCAACTTCAGGAAAAGGACACTTTGCCCCAGGGCATATTCTAAAGCATTGGGGCAAGGGTGAACTCGCCTGAAAAGGGCACATATTTCCATCAAAAGGACATCTAAAAGGACTTAGTTGTTTGCGTCATTTAAGTATGTTTTTTATTAAAACTAATGTGGTGTTATAACCGAACGCGTCAGGGACGTTGCCGAGGGTCGACAGCAGCTGCAGAGGGGTCATTGACCTCTCCGGGAGTTGGGAGTTGCTACCAAAGTTCAACATTGGTAGCGAGCTGGAAGCTCAAGCTGCGATGTTGTTATTTATCAACAACCAAAAATCAGCTGGCAGCTTGAATTATTGAAAGGGATAAGGTTTAGGGGAGATAGGTGATCATATCCAAGTCCCATATATTTTTCCGTTTGCATTTCAATGTTAAATATTATTCAAAGACACATCATTTTTTATTGACTAAAAAAATATAATACGGAAATGGCCTTCTGACGCAGACCGTCGGCGTCAGAACCTGGACAGTGTTCAACTTTTGTTGCAACGCATTGCAACGTCCTGCGATGCGTTACAGCAGTTCGTTTGGGTGTCCGAACCAAAAAGGCGGGAAACTGCGGCCGACCGGCGACCTGCAACGCCGAGCAACTGCGGGCGATTCGGTTAAGACACCGATTTGCTGAGCTTTCTAAACCGTAAAGGCGCATTTTTGTTCACTGCACGGGACTTTCTGACCCGAAATCCTCTATGGGACTTTTATATATATAATGAAATATATGGAACTCTATGGACATATATGAACATATATGGGATATATATATGGACATACATAAATGGTTATTTATATAAGGAACATTGTCTATTTTGCCTTTGATCCCCGCTGCACAGTGCCTGTCTTGTGCTTCTTTTTTGGGGGTATATAATTCCGACGTTTCTTCTGCTTTCTGAGGTCGCCGCTCACCACTTCTTGAGTTTCCACAAGAGAAAGGGGAGGACGGGGCAGGGGTGAACAGTCAAACACGGTTAAACAGGGGTAACAGGGGTAGGGATGACAGGGACACGGCGCTGGTGGAGGCTCAGATAGAGCCGAGCACGGGCATGGAGAGAAAGGGAAGATAGAGCACTGGTGCACACTCAGATAGGTGTGGAAATGCAGGGGAGAGCGAAGGGCAGGGTTCTAGTGGGTATTTAGATAAGGCCGAGAGAGGCAGAAAAACGGAGGTTAGGGCACTGATGTGCAGTCAGCAGTTATGTTTTAGAGATCCAAGCAGGATAAAATGTGTACGCAGACCGAGGCTTGAACATTATGTCACGTTTCCAAGGCCACCTCATACCACGTGGTTTCCCGGGGAGGGCGGGGTGATAGGAGGCTAATTATTACCTTTCCCTCCACGAGTGGTAACGTTCTCTGGCAAATGAATATGGATCAAGAGGCTTTTTGGAATGCCCTATCACATGGCTACCTCCTTTCATATCATATTGCGAAAGTACCACTTTCCCCTGTAACCACGGTGTTATATGTAAAGGATGAGTATATTTGGTGAAAGACAGAAGATATTCTGAGGAGCCTTGGCTTCAGTTTACTGACTTCAGTTAGAAAGTTGAAGCTCCGACGAAAAAGTCTGAAAGTTGACGTTAATACAATCCAAAAAGCCAAATGTGCCGGGATAAGCAATTAGTTCCCCGGTGTCTCTTTATTCACACTTTTTTCACTAATTTTGTCCAAGTTGTTCCCAGTTCAGTTTTTGGAGTCGGAGCCTCACTAAAGTCATCAAGGGACCTGTGAAGGAGACCCCGACCCCACCACCCGAACGAGCAACTCCCACAATGAAGGGTTAGATAGAAGCCAAAGTTTAACGTCCCACAAAGCACAGGGACGGCCGCCCCATGTCCAATGACGACATGTTCTTTCCGTGCACAGTCAGTTTTAACGAGTGTCAGTTATTTGGTACAAACCCATTCGACACCATCGAATGCACCCGCCCATGGAAGCTGCCCTCTCCCTCGCAGCACACAAAAAAAGTTTACCTCCAGTCCGGTCAGGGGAGCGGTCACTTTTATTTTTGCAATGTGCTTTATAATGCAGTCGCAGCTGCTATGTTAAGAACACAGGTGCCAGTACTGAGCCTTGACTGAGTGCTGGCGCAGGTCAGCATTGTAAACTTGGTGCGTAGACTTGAAGCCAGAGATGGCAAGCAGTTCCGAAAAGTCACCGGTCCCGGGTTCAAGTCCCGGCGGAGCCTCTGAATAAGTCGATCTGATCTCCAAAATCCCTTCCAACAGGGTGAGAGTTCTTTAGATGCCATACTGTGGAGTCGATTTTCGTAGGATCTCCTTCGGACTTCCTCCACAAGAAGATATTGGGGGTCGGAGCTTTCGTACTGTATTACAGTGCTTCGTCAGCGATGATCGTTCGGAACATAAGGGGGATAAAAAGACACAAGAGAACACATAGTACAAAAGTTGAGCTCCGAAAAACATGCGACATCAATAATCTACACGTGACAGCAATAAACCATTGACTTCCTAGAACGACCTAAGAAATTATCAATACATTAAAAGGTAAAGTTTTAAAAACGCATCTTTAACATGGAAACGCTAGAGTACTAGGTTTAGCAAGGGAGGGAGAGGGGTTTAAGACAGCTACAATAAAACACGCAATAATCGCAATACTCACTTATTAATTATATAAAAGAGGGGGGAAGCTATAAAAGAGGATATAGAAGAGGAGTGGAGAGGAGGCGGGGGGGTAAAATGTTACAATAAAAACGCGCAATATTCGCTTATTTATGGTAAGAAAATTCAAAAGCTATAAAATACCTATTATCGATTCCATATAATGCAAACTTTCGCTTATTTATGATACGAAAAAGCAAACACTATAATAATACATATTATATAATCAAATATAAAAGACAGTATTAATAAGCGAGTATTGCGAGTATTGCGTGTTTATTGTAGCTGTCTTAAACCCCCTCCCTCTCTTGCTAAACCTAGTACTCTAGCGTTTCCATGTTAAAGATGCGTTTTTAAAACTTTACCTTTTAATGTATTGATAATTTCTTAGGTCGTTCTAGGAAGTCAATGGTTTATTGCTGTCACGTGTAGATTATTGATGGCGCATGTTTTTCTGAGCTCAACTTTTTGTACTGTGTGTTCTCTTGTGTCTTTTTATCCCCCTTATATTCCGAACGATCATCGCTGACGAAGCATTGTAATACAGTACGAAAGCTCCGACTCCCAATATCTTCTTGTGGAGGAAGTTCGAACGAGATCCTAGGGTGAGAGTTGGCGACGCCGTATGACCCTGGCAGTTGGTGCGTCGCTAAACCCCAACAATTATTAAGCAGTTGCGACTCTCGCACATTTGGCGCACCTTCCACAGGGACTGCTGTTTTCGCCTCGTCAGTCGCTCTTAGTGAAGCACGTGTCGAGGAGTGTCTCTGTGTACTCCGCCTAAACGACCCACTGGCACTTCTTCCACTAACGTGATGGATGCCATTGTAGGTATCGCCATCCTCCCAAAACGAGAACATTGTCTCGGGCAAGGCTCACCCTGAGAATGTTGAAGATCTTGGGAGAGCCGGAGGAGAGCAGCGACATGCCCACGTCCACCACCGAAATCAGCACCAGCACACCATCCATGACGTTCCAGCCGCAGCTGAAGTAGCTGCCCGGCCCGTGCAGCAGGCCCTGAGCCACCACCTGCCGACCGCGCCGCCACACTCAGCCCAGCACGGCTGTCAACTGTCCATCAGCCCAGTGGATTGATGCTAAACCGGCCTTAAAAGACACCAGAAGCCTTTATTATCGGTGCCAGCGTCGCAATCTTAAATAGTTACCGTAACTCGACAGGCTCACATCAAACTAACGTTAGTCACACCCCTTCACGTGCATAGAAAGTAATCACGCATGTGGGCTCCTCATTGTTCCGGAATGGAGTCTGCCGGACACTCGCCACATCACCGGCGTCAGTCAACCGGACACTGGTCAACCGTCACATCACCGGCGTCAGTCAACCGGACACTGGTCAACCGTCACATCGCCGGCAAAAGTCAGCCGGACACTGGACAACCATCACATCACCGGCGTCAGCCAACCGGACACTAGACAACCATCACATCACCGGCGTCAGCCAACCGGACACTGGACAACCATCACATCACCGGCGTCAGCCAACCGGACACTAGACAACCATCACATCACCGGCGTCAGCCAACCGGACACTGGACAACCATCACATCACCGGCGTCAGCCAACCGGACACTGGTCAACCATCACATCGCCGAAGTCAGCCAACCGGACACTAGACAACCATCACATCACCGGCGTCAGTCAACCGGACACTGGTCAACCATCACATCACCGGCGTCAGTCAACCGGACACTGGACAACCATCACATCACCGGCGTCAGTCAACCGGACACTGGTCAACCGTCACATCGCCGGCGTCAGCCAACCGGACACTGGACATCCATCACATCACCGAAGTCAGCCAACCGGACACTAGACAACCATTACATCACCGAAGTCAGCCAACCGGACACTAGACAACCATCACATCACGGGGGTCAGTCGACCGGATTTACAGTCCAAAATTACATTCAAACACCGTTCAGTTCTGGGGTCTACTATCGTCCAACCCTAGGTTCAACTAATGTCAAACCCACCAGTCAGCTACCGTCCAACCCTGCAGTCAGCTACCGTCCAACCCTGCAGTGAACTGCCCTCCAACCCTGCAGTCAGCTACCGTCCAACCCCGCAGTCAACTACCGTCCAACCCTGCATTCAGCTACCCTCCAACCCTGCAGTGAACTACCCTCCAACCCTGCAGTCAGCTACCGTCCAACCCCGCAGTGAGCTACCGTCCAACCCTGCAGTCAGCTACCCTCCAACCCTGCAGTGAACTGCCCTCCAACCCTGCAGTGAACCACCGTCCAACCCTGCAGTCAGCTACCCTCCAACCCTGCAGTCAGCTACCGTCCAACCCAGCAGTCAGCTACCGTCCAACCCTGCAGTGAACTACCCTCCAACCCTGCAGTCAGCTACCGTCCAACCCTGCAGTCAGCTACCCTCCAACCCTGTAGTCAGCTACCGTCCAACCCTGCAGTCAGCTACCGTCCAACCCCGCAGTCAGCTACCGTCCAACCCTGCATTCAGCTACCCTCCAACCCTGCAGTGAACTGCCCTCCAACCCTGCAGTCAGCTACCGTCCAACCCCGCAGTCAGCTACCGTCCAACCCTGCAGTCAGCTACCCTCCAACCCTGCAGTGAACTGCCCTCCAACCCTGCAGTGAACCACCGTCCAACCCTGCAGTCAGCTACCCTCCAACCCTGCAGTCAGCTACCGTCCAACCCAGCAGTCAGCTACCGTCCAACCCTGCAGTGAACTACCCTCCAACCCTGCAGTCAGCTACCGTCCAACCCAGCAGTCAGCTACCGTCCAACCCTGCAGTGAACTACCCTCCAACCCTGCAGTCAGCTACCGTCCAACCCAGCAGTCAGCTACCCTCCAACCCAGCAGTCAGCTACCGTCCAACCCTGCAGTCAGCTACCCTCCAACCCAACGGTCAGCTACCGTCCAACCCAGCAGTCAGCTACCGTCCAACCCTGCAGTCAGCTACCGTCCAACTCAGCAGTCAGCTACCGTCCAACCCAGCGGTGAACTACCGTCCAACCCTGCAGTCAGCTACCGTCCAACCCTGCAGTGAACCACCGTCCAACCCAGCAGTCAGCTACCATCCAACCCAGCAGTGAACTACCGTCCAACCCTGCAGTGAACTACCGTCCAACCCAGCAGTCAGCTACCGTCAAACCCAGCAGTCAACTACCGTCCAACCCAGCAGTCAGCTACCGTTCAACCAAACAGTCAGCTACCATCCAACCCAGCAGTCAACTGCCCTGCAACCCTGCAGTCAGCTACCGTCCAACTCAACAGTCAACTACCGTCCAACCCAGCAGTCAGCTACCGTCCAACCCAGCAGTCAACTACCGTCCAACCCAGCAGTCCGCTACCGTCCAACCAAACAGTCAGCTACCATCCAACCCAGCATTCAGCTACCCTCCAACCCTGCAGTGAACTACCCTGCAACCCTGCAGTCAGCTAACGTCCAACCCAACAGTCAGCTACCGTCCAACCCAGCAGTCAACTACCGTCCAAACCACCAGTCAGCTACCATCCAGCCCAGCAGTCAGCTACCGTCTAACCCAGCAGTGAACTACCGTCCAACCCAGCAGTCAGCTACCCTCCAACCCTGCAGTCAGCTACCGTCCAACCCTGCAGTCAGCTACCGTCCAACCCTGCAGTGAACTACCGTCCAACCCAGCAGTCAACTAACATCCAACCCAGCCGTGAACTACCCTCCAGCCCAGCAGTCAGCTACCGTCCAACCCTGCAGTCAGCTACCGTCCAACCCTGCAGTCAGCTACCGTCCAACCCTGCAGTGAACTACCGTCCAACCCAGCAGTCAGCTACCGTCCAACCCAGCAGTGAACTACCGTCCAACCCAGCAGTCAACTAACATCCAACCCAGCAGTGAACTACCCTCCAACCCAGCAGTCAGCTACCGTCCAACCCAGCAGTCAGCTACCATCCAACCCAGCAGTCAGCTACCATCCAACCCAGCAGTCAGCTACCGTCCAACCCAGCAGTCAGCTACCGTCCAACCCAGCAGTCAACTACCGTCCAACCCAGCAGTCAGCTACCGTCCAACCCAGCAGTGAACTACCGTCCAACCCAGCAGTCAGCTACCATCCACTGCCAGTAAGCACGAGCAGAGCAGCCCACCAGTGCGGGGTCGTGTCCAGTAAGTGGGAGGTGAGCAGCCAAGGAAAGGAGACTCCCGGAAACATTCAATTCTCTAACTGCACGCCACAGGAATATTCAAAGGCCTGACCGATATATGCACTTCCACAGCCCGGGCTTTCCTGACGTAGCTCATCTGAAAAGCGAGCAGCCCACCTTAACCAGCATCTCCATGCCGAAGACGATGGTGAAGAGGTAGTTGCAGGAGGTGAGGAAGGCGCGCTCGGCGGAGTCGGGTGGAATGTTTGGCCGCTCCATCGCCAGCGTGATGCAGTTGAGAGCGATGAACGCCAGAATGGTGTGATCAAACCATCTCTTGGCAGTCAGCCAGCGACACCAACGCCGAACCCTGGTCAAGGCAGCGAGGTCAGACGTGCCAAACCCAGGTCACCACAGCGAGGTCAGACGTGACAAACAAAGTCAAGACAACGAGGTCAGACTGCCAAACCCAGTTCACCACAGCGAGGTCAGACGTGCCAAACCAAGTCAAGACAACGAGGTCAGACGTGCCAAACCCAGGTCACAACAGTGAGGTCAGACGTGCCAAACCAAGTCAAGGCAGCGAGGTCAGACGTGCCAAACCCAGTTCACCGCAGCGAGGTCAGACGTGCCAAACCCAGTCAAGACAACGAGGTCAGACGTGCCAAACCCAGGTCACAACAGTGAGGTCAGACGTGCCAAACCCCGGTCACAACAGTGAGGTCAGACGTGCCAAACCCAGGTCACAACAGTGAGGTCAGACGTGCCAAACCCAAGTCGAGACAACGAGGTCAGACGTGCCAAACCTAGATCACAACAGCAAGGTCAGACGTGCCAAACACAAATCAAGACAACGAGGTCAGACGTGCCAAACCTAGATCACCACAGCGAGGTCAGACGTGCCAAACCCAAATCACGACAGCGAGGTCAGACGTGCCAAACCCAGGTCACAACAGTGAGGTCAGACGTGCCAAACCCCGGTCACAAGAGTGAGGTCAGACGTGCCAAACCCAGGTCACAACAGTGAGGTCAGACGTGCCAAACCCAAGTCAAGACAACGAGGTCAGACGTGCCAAACCCCGGTCACAACAGCAAGGTCAGACGTGCCAAACACAATTAAAGACAACGAGGTCAGACGTGCCAAACCTAGATCACCACAGCGAGGTCAGACGTACCAAACCCAGGTCAAGACAACGAGGTCCGACGTGCCAAACCCCGGTCAGGACAGCAAGGTCACATGTGCCAACCCAAGTCAAGACAACGAGATCAGACGTGACAAACCCCGGTCAGCACAACGAGGTCAGACGTGCCAAACCCCGGTCACAACAGTGAGGTCAGACGTGTCAAACCCAGGTCACAACAGCGAGGTCAGACGTGCCAAACCCCGGTCAGGACAGCAAGGTCAGACATGCCTACTGCCTAATCTTGACCAGGCTAGACGGGCATCTTCTAAAATTTCAAATGACCCAGAAAATTTTATTCTATCTTGTCTTTTATTCAGGTCAGATATGGAAATAAAGCTAGCATAATATTTTAGCCTCGAGGTATGTTTTGGGATTCATGATGTTCAGTGGCCTATAGCGCCGACACCGACTAACTGACCCGGAACATAACGGGATCACTAGGCACGTCGCTGCTGAATCTCTATTGGGTCGGGACGGACCCCGGCTGGGACATTTACCTAGTGGCAGGCCTGCGGGGCCGCGTGCCGCCGGCCCACGAATGGCAGGCGCGCCGCCGCAGGAACTCAGTCTCGCTGCCACTAAACTAACCCATCAAAAAGCAAAAAACACTTTCATCGCCCATTTAATATCATGTTCCACACCTACCCTCATAAACAATTTCAACTTTGTTCCAATGTGCCTGAAGTCGGAACATTTTCTTCTGAAAAATGCGGGGGATGCGTCCCCCTTTTCCGCTGGTTTCGACGCCCATTTATGCAGATAAAAGGGAGAAAAGGCAAAATAATCTGGGCAAGTCCCCAATCTGGGGAGCATCGCCGAGGTGCATCAGAAGGACGACCGGGTCCTCTCCCCCGCTCCTTTCGATGTCTGACACAGTCCAAGGTAGTAACGCTAAATTCAAAGTAATCAAGGGGCTTTCGAAATGAGTTAAGGCATTATTTCTCTTTTGAGATAAGGGGCTTTTAAGACACCCACAATTCGAAAAGCTTTGACTTCCTTTGACCTCCTGTGTTCTTAACATTCAAATGAGAAAAAATGATCGGAGTATCAAGGATTCAATTTTTGACGTACTTCTATAGCTTTCATATTTGTCTTCCTAGCCCGCTTAGTTTTCGAGTCAGAGGTGGGGCAAATTTGATTCCCCAAAGGTGGCGCGCACACATCGCCTGCACGAAGGTTATAAAGCTCGCAAAAAGGTTATAATGACTCACGGGTTGTCAAGCGAGAAGACATAGAGCGACCAGTCGGCCCTGAGCTTCATACACTCCAGAGGCTCCAGAATGCCCAGAAGCTTAGCGACTTTCTTGGCATCCGTCTGAAAACCACCACACAGTCATCAAAGTAATGCACCTCATTCAGGTACGGCGCTGTGACCCAAAACTATATGCTTTCAGATTAACTTAGCTATTTTAGAATGTAAAATGGCACAAAAACATATTTTCTGACTAAGATATTTTGGTTGGACCACTTTTTGGTCCGCAAATTTCGACTTCGTTGTCCAATTTCTGAAAAGCAAAATTTTAGCGTATCGTGTTTCCGCCTCAGCCTGATATATGTATGTACATGCATCAATTGCATTCCCACCACGTATGAAATGTTTTGGTTTCCCAAGCCTCTGCCCGTTCGTTCTGGCCCAGACATAATTGCAGAAAGGAGGTTACTCCGTTCCCTGAATATATTTCATTTAAGTTGCGCTGCAAACCAATACACCAGCATACGGACGGTCCGATAATTGAGCTCTCATTGGTGATTCATCACTTCTTGCCCGGTGGATCAGGTGACGTACATACCAAGGTAGTTTTTCACTATCTCAGAACTCACGACCGTAAATAAGACTGTCGAGTCACCAGCCCTGGCGCTTTGCCACTTTAGGAACAGCCCTCATACGATCTTTCCCACCAGGGTCAACTCTCACAGCCCTCATATAATCCTTTCCACCAGGGTAAACCCTCACAGCCCTCATATAATCCTTTCCACCGGGGTCAACCCTCAAAGCCCTCATACAATCCTTCTCACAAGGGTCAACTCTCACAGCCTCATATAATCCTTTCCACCAGGGTCAACCCTCACAGCCCTCATTTAATCCTTTCCACCAGGGTCAACCCTACAGCCCTCATACAATCCTTCTCACAAGGGTCAACCTCACAGCCCTCATATAATCTTTTCCACCAGGGTAAACCCTCACAGCCCTCATTTAATCCTTTCCACCAGGGTCAACCCTACAGCCCTCATACAATCTTTCCCACCAGGTCACCCTCACAGTCCTCTACAATCCTTCTACAAGGGTCAACCCTCACAGCCCTCATATAATCTTTTCCACCAGGGTCAACCCTCACAGCCCTCACACTGCTCCTTTCCACCAGGGTCAACCCTCACAGCCCTCATACAATCTTTCCCACCAGGGTCAACCCTCACAGTCCTCATACAATCTTTCCCACCAGGGCCAACCTTCCCAGCCCTCATACAATCCTTTCCACTAGGATGAAACGTCACAGCCCTCATACAATATTTCCCACCAGGGTCAACCCTCACAGTCCTCATACAATCTTTCCCACCAGGGTCAACCCTCACAGTCCTCATACAATCTTCCCACCAGGGCCAACCTTCCCAGCCCTCATACAATCCTTTCCACTAGGATGAAACGTCGCAGCCCTCATACAATATTTCCCACCAGGGTCAACCCTCACAGTCCTCATACAATCTTTCCCACCAGGGTCAACCCTCACAGCCCTCATACAATCTTTCCCACCAGGGTCAACCCTCACAGCCCTCATACAATCTTTCCCACTAGGTCAATTTCGCGTCCTAATACGATCTTTCCCACCGGGTATTTCGCGTCCTCATACGATCTTTCCCACCGGGTAATTTTGGTCCTAACGATTTTCCACCGGGTCAATTTCGGTCCTCATACAATCCTTACCATCGGTCCCCTCGCCCTCACAATCTTTCCCCGGGTCAACCCCGCCCTCTACAATCTTTCCCACTGGTCATTTGCGTCCTAATACGATCTTTCCCACCAGGGTCAAATTTCGCGTCCTCATACGATCTTTCCCACCGGATCAAATTTTGGTCCTCAACGATCTTTCCCACCGGTCAAATTTCGCCTCATACATCCTTACCATCAGGGTCAACCCTCACAGCCCTTATACAATCCTTTCCACTAGGATGAAACGTCACAGCCCTCATACAATCTTTCCCACCAGGGTCAACCCTCACAGCCCTCATATAATCTTTCCCACCAGGGTCAACCCTCACAGCCCTCATACAATCTTTCCCACCAGGTCACCCTACAGCCCTCTACATCTTTCCCACTAGGGTCATTTCGCGTCCTATACGATCTCTCCCACCGGGTCAATTTCGCGTCCTTACGATCTTTCCCACCGGGTCATTTTGCGTCCTCAACGATCTTTCCCACCAGGGTATTTCGCAGTCCTCTACAATCCTTACCATCAGGGTCAACCCTCACAGCCCTTATACAATCTTTCCCACCAGAGTCAACCTCACGTCCTCATACAATCTTTCCCACCAAGGCCAACCTTCCCAGCCCTCATACAATCCTTTCCACTAGGATGAAACGTCCAGCCCTCATACAATCTTTCCCACCAGGGTCACCCCTCACAGCCCTCATACAATTTTTCCCACCAGGGTCAAATTTCGCAGTCCTAATACGATCTTTCCCACCAGGGTCAAATTTCGCAGTCCTCATACAATTCTTACCACCAGGGTCAAATTTCGCAGTCCTCATACAAACCTTACAACCAGGGTCCACCCTCACAGCCCTCATACAATCTTTCTCACCAGGGTCAACCATCACAGCCCTCATACAACCCTTCCCACCAGGGTCAACCTTCGAAGTCTAAATCCAACCCTCATACAATGCATGTAGGTAAATATCCCCAAATAGATCATGCAACCCATTGTTTTAGGAAACTCTCATGCTATATTTTGACGCTAAATGTCTGGACTTTTAAGGCATCTCGCACAGGAAACTATTTTTAAAAATATTTTAAACATTAGCTGGGAAAAATTGATTGATTAAAAATTGCTACTCCACGTGTCAGTTCGACCAACTCAATCAACCTGCACAGTCGCAGCTGACAGTTTATATCACTTTCAGACATATTAAAGCACGTTTTGTCATTCCAAGCACGACACTTAATTACAGAGCCGACGCGAACCGTCCACGAGGTCGAGGTCTTCATCTCACTTAGTAGAAAAATTTGGAACAATTTAGTCCAACCACACTAATGCTTGAGGCGAACTTATGACTCTGCCAGTAATAGTTGTAACAAATGGAATTGGCACCATTAGATAGCTGCATCAGATCGATCCAATTCTTACATTTTAAAGTAAGATCGTTATCCTACATACCAGGGCTGTGCACTTCCTCGAGACCTCGTAAAACACTACTTAAAGATTTTGAGGAGCTGCAGTGCTTCAAAAACGAATAATTTGCCGCCGGAATGCAAAAGTGCATTCTGTATTGTGTACCTATATTTTGTACAAAGGCCATGCGGTACAGCCTATTCTGCAGAATTGCCGTGCGGTACAGCCTATCATGCAGAAGTGCCGTGCGGTACAGCCTATTATGCATCATCATTTGGTGTTTTTGGGCGGCCCGACTTCCATGGTCATTTTGCACCCATATCAAACGTAAGGTATACAACGCGATTCAGGAGATGACGCATAGCAGATCATTCTGAGGCAATAGCCTCATTGAAGATTCTATGATAAGTGCAGAAAACAGAATGTGGGTTCAGAAGATAAAAAGGGCGTAGCCCTCACACTCACATGCAGAAAAAAACATAGAGTACAAGCTATTACGTAGGGGAGTAAATCACATTGAATCCGACTTTCTTCAGGTAAAACATAATGCTCGTGATTTCGACGGACGGATGCTCCCCCAGGAGCGAAACCAGGGTGGGGATCCCGGCAAATATCGACGCCTTTCGATTTCGAAATCCCGGCATTCGACCAGGACATGTCTTACAGATGTTCTGTCACCACAACGCGGGCACTCCGGCGGAGCATCACCGGTCAAGAGGTAGGCGTGTGTGGAGTGGGTGTGTCCCAGGCGAAGTCTACACAAAGCAACCTCCTCCCTTCTGCAGGTTGCACTGCTTGACCACAGCCCCAACCGAGGTTTCAGCTCCCTCAGTTTTCTACCCTTAGGGTTACCATTCCATCGCCGCTGCCATATTTCCGTGAGATGGTCACTAACTCGTGAGAATAGGTCAACGTATGGAATTTGTATGCCACGGGGAGGGACTCCCCTCGCCGCTTCCTTAGCTGCTGTGTCTGCTCTCTCATTTCCAGTGACACCAGAATGACTCGGAACCCACGCAAGTGTGATGAGTTTTCCTCGGCACTCAGCCTGGTAAATCTTCTGCCTAATTAGAGGTAAAAGATAGGAGCTAGCTGCACTGTAGCTAAAGACCTGCAGTGCTTGCAGTGACGATAGAGAGTCGCTAAATATTACAAAGTAATTGTTTCTCGATCGCAGGACCTGGTCTAGGCAACGGAAGATAGCGTACAGTTCCGCTGTGAACACCGATGCATCTGGAGGCAGCGAGAAGCATTGTTCAGTATTGGCACCCACGAAGGCACAACCCGTGCCTTCCGCACCCTTAGAGCCATCCGTGTAGAAGACGGTGTGGTTCCGATACCTGTCCGAGCAGTGTTCCATAAATGTCTGACGGATTTCCACAGGTACCAAGCCTCTAGTGGTGACTACCAGCTCCTTGTCTATGGTGACTTTGGGACTGAGCCACGGTTCCGAAGCTGGCCAGTGCGCGGGTGCAACACTCTCTAGATTGATGCCAGCCTCGCTCAGCCAGGTCCGAACTCTCACGCCAGGGTGTCGTGCTGAGGCGCGGGAACCTGTGTCAATACGGCGTATACGTCGGTCGTCAAAAAACGTGTTATATGCAGGGTGCTCAGTTGTCTGTTTAAGCCTCAAAGCGTACCGCATTGATATATACCGGCAGCGCAGGTCAAGCGGCATCTCATGCATATCCACGTGCAAGCTCACGACAGGCGACGTGCGAAACGCACCGCTAATAATCCTTAGAGCCTGGTTTTGAACAGTGTCTAGCATTCGCTTAGCACTTTCGGGTGCGGAGTCATACACTGCACACCCGTATTCCAGCTTGGATCTTATGAGGGATCTATAGAGTGGAGTGTCTTCCGATCCGACCCGTAAGTCATGCGTGTTAGAACTTTAAGGATGTTCAGGCAGTTAAAACATCTTTCCCTCAGTCCCTTAACGTGGGGAACGTACGTTAGTCTGCGGTCGAGCACAAGGCCGAGAAATCGTATCTGCTCTACCATTTCTATAGTGCGGTTTCCTAGCTTTAGCACAGGGTGATCACACGCTTTACGCCTGTTGCAGAAATACACGCATTTTGTTTTCTCTGTGGAAAAGTTCAAGCCGCTTTTTCCCACTCCACTGCTGCAGTCGGTCGAGACATAGTTGCAGCTGTCTCTGCGTTGTGTTGGTGGAGGAAGTCGTCACCCATATGGAGAAATCGTCAACGAATAATGCACGGGATATGTTTGGCGGCAGAGTGTCATCTATATCGTTTACCATAACGGCGAACAAAGCCACAGACAGAACGCTGCCTTGGGCCGTGCCGTTCTCCTGCACGAGTTGGTCAGAGAGGAATGGTCCTATGCAAAATCTGAAACGTCTGTCCCTAAGAAAGTTGGATAAGAACCAGCCCAAGTGACCTCGGACGCCCATGCCATGGAGCTTCTTTAAAATACCATACCTCCATGTCAAGTCGTACGCGCGCTCCACGTCAAAGAAAATGGCGATGGTGTGTTGTTGGTTCATAAAGCCCTCTCTGACAGCGGCGTCGAGTCGAATGAGATGATCGATGGTGCTTCTTCCCTGGCGGAAGCCACACTGTACGTTGGATAGAAGGTCATTACTCTCAAGAAACCACATGAGGCGAACGCCAACCATTTTCTCCAGGAGTTTGCATACACACGATGTTAATGATATGGGACGGAAATCCTCGGGTGAGTTTCCGGGCTTCCCGGGTTTCTGTATGGGTATGATGATTGATTCATGCTACTGCTCAGGAAAGTCGCCGTTGGCCCACATAGCATTAAAGATGTCAAGGAGACACGCAAGAGATTGTTCCGGAAGGTGGAGAAGCATTTCATTCGTTATTTTGTCATTTCCAGTTAGGTGGGTGGCGCGACCAGTGTTTAGGAGACAGAGAGAGTTGAGGTGAAGGAAACGTTCAACCGTTCGGCCACGGGGGCCCGCACGATCCGAAGGCGTTCCCCATGCTGGATTGTGGGCATTAAAATCCCCTAATAGGACAAAAGGAGTGGGAAGTTGGTCCACAGCCTATTATGCAAAGTTGTCGAGCGGCACAGCCTATCCTGCAGAAGTGCCGTGTGGCGCGGTTCTGAGAGAGAGAGAGAGAGAGAGAGAGAGAGAGAGAGAGAGAGAGAGAGAGAGAGCTGCGGTGCAGCCTACACATCAAGTATCATGCGGTATAGCCTACGCAGCAGAAGTGTTATGATGCAGTACAGCCAGGCTTGGATTTCAAGTAAAATGGATTATTTGAGCCCTGTTCCAGCTGTCAGCACAGTTTTGTCAGCAGGACCTATAGCCACTCCTCCAGAAAAGAAATATCAGCGCCATAATCGCCTCTAGTTTGTGGTAATTAAGGGGAACTTCAACCTTTATGCCATCAAAGAATATTAGGCTGCCACTTCGTGCACTTGCTATTTTTCATCAGCGCAAACAGCAGGCCATCAGCCCGTAGAACCTCTAGAACTAGTTCCCGGGGAGAGGCTACAGTCCAGTGTCGTAGGCGCAACGCTGCCCGCTGATTGGTGCTGACAAAACTCTGCTGACAGCTGGAACAGGGCTTTGGTCTGCGGGAAAGGGAAAGGGATTTCTTCCAGAGGGATATTCTCACCACCGGATCATTGTACTGCAGTGTACGCTGTACTGCAGTGTACGCCGTACTGAATGTGTCCCGACGATGTACTGCAGTGTGCGCCGTACTGCAGTGTACGCTGTACTGCCGTGTACGCCGTACTGCAGTGTACGCTGTACTGCCGTGTACGCCGTACTAAGTCTACGCTGTACTGCCGTGTACGCTGTACTGCGGTGTACGCTGTACTGCAGTGTGCGCCGTACTGCAGTGTACGCTGTACTGCCGTGTACGCCGTACTGCGGTGTACGCTGTACTGCCGTGTACGCCGTACTGCAGTGTACGCCGTACTGCAGTGTACGCTGTACTGCGGTGTACGCCGTACTGCAGTGTACGCTGTGCTGCGGTGTACGCTGTACTGCAGTATACGCTGTGCTGCCGTGTACGCTGCACTGCCGTGTACGCTGTGCTGCAGTGTACGCTGTACTGCCGTGTACGCCGTACTGCAGTGTACGCTGTGCTGCAGTGTACGCTGTACTGCCGTGTATGCTGTACTGCCGTATGCGCTGTACTGCCGTGTACGCTGTACTGCGGTGTGCGCTGTACTGCCGTGTACGCTGTACTGCAGTGTACGCTGTACTGCCGTGTGCTGTACTGCCGTGTACGCTGTACTGCCGTGTACGCCGTACTGCAGTGTACGCTGTACTGCCGTGTACGCTGTGCTGCCGTGTGCGCCGTACTGCAGTGTGCGCTGTACTGCAATGTGCGCCGTACTGCAGTGTACGCTGTACTGCAGTGTACGCCGTACTGCGTGTACGCTGTACTGCCGTGTACGCTGTACTGCCGTGTACGCTGTACTGCCGTGTACGCCGTACTGCAGTGTACGCTGTACTGCCGTGTACGCTGTACTGCCGTGTACGCTGTACTGCCGTGTACGCTGTGCTGCCGTGCACGCTGTCCGTGTACGCTGCACTGCCGTGTACGCTGCACTGCCGTGTACGCTGTGCTGCGGTGTACGCTGTACTGCCGTGTACGCCGTACTGCAGTGTACGCTGTACTGCGGTGTACGCTGTACTGCCGTGTATGCTGTACTGCCGTATACGCTGTACTGCCGTGTACGCTGTACTGCAGTGTGCGCTGTACTGCCGTGTACGCTGTGCTGCCGTGTACGCTGTACTGCAGTGTGCGCTGTACTGCCGTGCACGCTGTACTGCCGTGTACGCTGTACTTCCGTGTACGCTGTACTGCCGTGTCGCTGTACTGCCGTGTACGCCGTGCTGCGGTGTACGCTGTACTGCCGTGTACGCCGTACTGCGGTGTACGCTGTACTGCAATGTGCGCCGTACTGCGGTGTACGCTGTACTGCGGTGTACGCCGTACTGCGGTGTACGCTGTACTGCCGTGTACGCTGTACTGCCGTGTACGCCGTGCTGCAGTGTACGCTGTGCTGCAATGTGCGCCGTACTGCGGTGTACGCTGTACTGCGGTGTACGCCGTACTGCAGTGTACGCTGTACTGCCGTGTACGCTGTACTGCCGTGTACGCCGTACTGCGGTGTACGCTGTACTGCAATGTGCGCCGTACTGCAGTGTACGCTGTGCTGCAGTGTACGCCGTACTGCAGTGTACGCTGTACTGCCGTGTACGCTGTACTGCCGTGTACGCTGTACTGCCGTGTACGCCGTACTGCGTGTACGCTGTGCTGCAATGTGCGCCGTACTGCAGTGTACGCTGTGCTGCAGTGTACGCCGTACTGCAGTGTACGCTGTACTGCCGTGTACGCTGTACTGCCGTGTACGCTGTACTGCCGTGTGCGCTGTACTGCCGTGTACGCCGTACTGCGGTGTACGCTGTGCTGCAATGTGCGCCGTACTGCGGTGTACGCTGTACTGCGGTGTACGCTGTACTGCCGTGTACGCTGTACTGCCTGTACGCTTACTGCCGTGTCGCTGTACTGCCGTGTACGCTGTACTGCCGGTACGCTGTACTGCGGTGTCGCCGTACTGCGTGTCGCTGTACTGCGTGTCGCCGTACTGCCGTGTGCGCTGTACTGCCGTGTCGCTGTACTGCCGTGTGCGCTGTACTGCCGTGTCGCCGTCTGCGGTGTCGCTGTGCTGCCGTGTCGCCGTGCTGCGGTGTACGTTTGCATGTGCGCGTACTGCGTGTGCGCTGTCTGCGGTGTACGCCGTACTGCGTGTCGCTGTACTGCCGTGTCGCTGTACTGCCGTGTACGCCGTGCTGGTGTACGCTGTACTGCATGTGGCCGTACTGCGTGTCGCTGTCTGCGTGTACGCCGTGCTGCGGTGTCGCTGTACTGCCGTGTACGCTGTACTGCCGTGTACGCCGTACTGCAGTGTCGCTGTGCTGCAATGTGCGCCGTACTGCGTGTCGCTGTCTGCGGTGTACGCCGTGCTGCGTACGCTGTACTGCCGTGTCGCTGTCTGCCGTGTCGCTGTTGCCGTGTCGCCGTCTGCGTGTCGCTGTACTGCAATGTGGCCTACTGCGTGTCGCTGTGCTGGTGTCGCCGTACGGTGTCGTGTACTGCCGTGTACGCTGTGCTGCCGTGTCGCTTCTGCCGTGTCGCTTTGCCGTGTCGCTGTCGCCGTGTCGCTTGCCGTGTGCTGTGCTGCGTGTACGCCGTCTGCGTGTCGCTGTCTGGTGTACGCCTCTGCCGTGTCGCCGTACTGCGGTGTCGCTGTCTGCAATGTGCGCCGTCTGCGTGTCGCTGTCTGAGTGTCGCCGTCTGCGTGTACGCTGTACTGCCGGTCGCTGTACTGCCTGTGCTGTACTGCCGTGTCGCTGTCTGCCTGTCGCGTCTGCCGTGTCGCTTCCGTGTCGCCGTCTGGGTGTCGCTGTGCTGGTGTCGCCGTACTGCCGTGTGCGCTGTCTGCTGTCGTGTCTGCTGTGTTACTGCCGTGTACGCTGTACTGCGTGTACGCTGTACTGCCGTGTACGCTGTACTGCAGTGTACGCCGTACTGCCGTGTACGCTGTACTGCCGTGTACGCTGTACTGCTTGTAGGCTGTATTGCATGTGTCCCGACGCAGCACGCCCCCTGCACTTGTGAGAGTGAGGGGACGGAGTATATTTTGACCCCCTCACTTTAACGCAGGAGTCCATCACGTGGTGCCAAATACTGGTATTCTAACGGCGGATAACGACGCGCGGGCTTCTCGCGAGCACACCAAGCACAGCTTCAGGTTCTGTCCGAGCCCTGACTGTGGATACAGAGGCTCACTTTGTTCTTTTGGGGACCCTACACTAGCCAAGGGGCCATCAAGATCAAAACAGGAAAACTCCCAGCGTCATACCGTCTCAAAGGCTCCAGGTCAGCTAAATGGGCCCTGACTAGATGAATCTAACGGCAGGTGACCAAAACTAACTCGGGGCCCCAATGCCCGCCGAGGAGCCTCCAGATTAGCTCAGGACTACCGATTAGCTCACGGCACCTGAACAGCTAAGGGGTCCCGGCGATCTCATGAGGCCCAGAATCAGCTCAGGAACCCTGATCAGATTAAGGGGCCAATATAAAACCATGACTCATTACCAGCTCAGAAACCCCACACCAGCTTAGGGCTCCAAAACCAAGTCAAGTGCGAACTCAGGAGTCCAGAGCAGCCCAAAGACCTTCAGATCTGCACAGGTGGCCCACGAGCCGGCACCTGTCCCTCTTTGCCCCCCGCCTTGAATCCCCTATGGCACATTGGCGGATCCAGGAAAAGTTTTGGAGGGGCCAAAACATCGTTTTGGGGGGCCAAATCGGAAAATCAAAGCATAGGATTTAAAAAACGGCCAAAGTCGGTCGTTTTGGGGGAAGTCTTTTCGGGCTTTGGGGGTGGCGCCTCTATGGCATTACCAACGTGTAGTGACATTTTTATGACATCACTATATAGCTTTCGAAATCTGGAATCGAAAATTGATATTTTGTGTTTTGATTCAAACAATTTGACCATCAGTTTTTAATTGAAGAAAAAATCATCACTCTGTCGTCATAGGTTCTTAATCAAGTGGTTATCACCAATACACAATTATGATAATTTACTGACATCACCAAACGGCCTTTTGCCGTAAGCCCAAACCACCCGATAGAAAGCCTTCATTTGAAGCAAAAAATCATCGTTCTATCGCAATTGATTTTTGAGCTAGAGGTTCCATCCCTTTTTCTTCTGGCCTCCTGCATCACTGTGTATTGGTACGATACACGAGCTATGTTCAACTCCGCTGCGCATGGTTAGTTTTCGAGTCTCGAGGAAACCAAAACCAGTTCTGAGTAGCATTTAGCGCGAATAATGGAAATCTGGTGGACTATTTTGCAAACCTGGGGGGTGCTAGTAGAATGGGCAGCCCAAGAGGGTCCCAGACCAGCTCAGGGGGCACAACACCAACTCAGGAGGCCGGTACGGACCCAGGGCCTCAAACAAGCTGACGACTCAAACAAGTCAACTCAGGGGTCGCAGACCAACTCAAGGGTTTCCGAACCAGCTAGGCGTGCTCCAGATCTGTTCAAGGGGCTGAACACAAACTCAGTGGCCGGTAGCATCTGATGGGCTCCAGGGGAGCCCACTAAGCCCAGAAAATATGGGGGTCCAGATCAATGCAGGTGCTGGCGGATACAAGACGGCTGAGGGGTTCAAACCCCCTCTCCCACGAAACGTCAGAGTGCCTATGGTAAATGCATAGCCGGAGGCTGATCGGTGGCAACCTCGGGGGCCCAGCAATTTCACCCCAGGGAACCCGAAACCAACTCAGGGGCATCTACGCCGGACTCGGACTTTGGGGGTCCAGATCAGTTCATAGTGACTCAGACACACTCAAGAGGTCCTGGTCAGCTCAGGGAGTCCCAGACCAGCTAACGGGGCTCCAAACCTGCTCAGGGATCCCAACAACTCAACCAGTACCTAATGCTCACTAAACTAGTGACTTGACCGCTTGGCCCCGCTGTCCTTCCAATCATCAGATCACATCAGTGGCGTAGCAAAGGAGGTCCTCGAGTTCCACGGACCCCCCTCCCCGTGGGCCGACCTTATGTACTGCAGAGGGCCCTTCATTCAGAGCGGTGGCAGGCGAGTATTGGTCTCCGGGGCTCTCAAGCACTGGTACCAAGGAGCTTCCCCGAATCTTTAGGGCCCGAGGGCCGGTCTCAGGCAGGGGGGTCAACGTCTCCTGAGCCTCTCTGGCGATGACGTCACCTGGGGCAAACTGACTTCGTCGTCATGGTTACGCCGTATGCTTGGCCGACGCCCCCTAGAATTGAGATTTGACGGAAGGATTGTTTTTTGTAAACAATCTGAAACATCCATCCGAGAAAGAATGATCAGAAGGATGATCAGAATTAATATTTCTGGTGGGGCAGGCAGAAAATTGAGCTTCCACTCCGACAGTGGGAGTGCAATACCAGGTTTGACGACCTCATGTTGTATGTTTCGTTTAAAGTCTGAGGGAGCCTCATGTGCAGAACATACACGCGCATCTTTCACATTTTCCTGGCACCCATCTTTTTATGGTTTGTCACCATGCACGTGCCAAGGCCCGTTCTTTGGGAGACGGAAACCACTGAATATTTAGTATTTCTCTCCCTGTGCGGTTCTTCCAGCCTAAGACCACACAGTCCGGCATGGTTCTGAAAAACAACGAATTCAAAGTAATAATATTTCAAGCCTCTCAGCACCATTCCCACTTTGACTCGTTTTGTTGTTTGGGACTTGCTTTTACTGGATTAGGGGCCGTTCAAAAATTACGTCCCGCTCCGAGGGGGAGGGGAGTCGGCCGAAACGTGACGTGGGGAGGGGGAGTTGACCGAAGGTAACGTGCTATTATCCGGGGTGAGTTTTTCCCGTCAGAATTTTTTGGGGGTTTGTTATTACTATTGAGCTGGGGGTTGGTAAATTATTCTGGTTCATTGAAGAAATTAGACGCACTGCATATTTTTATCGTGAAATCCCCTATTGTCTGAAATAAAAACTGATCACTACGCCGTAAAGTGAAAAATTATGACTTTCACCTTATCTTGAAGATGACCCGATGACCTGACGTAAAAAAATATTCATCAATCGAAAGCTCTCGTGACGAGCAGCACGCTAGTTTTTACCGCGGAACTCTACATCAATAAGAGGCCAATCGCGAGGGGGAGGGGGGCGCAACAACCTCCCCCTGTATATCTGAACGTTGCAAAAATAGAGTAGGGGAAACCGGGAAAACACGGACACCGTGGGTAAGACGGACACCGTGAGTAATGTTTATATAGATGTTTTATGAGTATTACGTAAAGCAGCTCTTCCATGTATTGCATTTTGTTCACCGCAGTTGCTGACAGTGTAATCACGATGGCGTCCAATTCATGTCTAAGTCTGTTTAGGAAGAGGAGAGACACGGACACCGGTCATGCACCTTAATAATATCAGAGTAGTACCATATTGCGATCATAATAAGCTTCAATGCACACATTAAAGCCGCCTATTCTTCTTGCAGTGGGCGTGCGTTGCTCTCGCTCAGTAACACGATTCTACAACAGCCGATGGTATTTTGACCCCCGTCATAAATTGCCAGAAAAGGTCCAACTCCGTTGTCAGTAAGTCCGAAAATGTTGTACCCGTCAGCTGGCAAACTGTTCCAATCATCCCTTGATCCCTTGATGATGGAGATGATTTGGCGAGATTCCATTGGTATCCACGGGTATGTCTTCTGGTGTCCAATACGAGGATGTTATTAGCTCTTAGGTCCATAAAGTCATGCAGCAGCTGAGAGACACGAATAATGTCCCCGCGTCATATTCGATAGTAGAGTGGTGCGATTTTCAATCTTCAGTCTTGAACAGTATGGTGACTCTCTGAGTTCTGGAATGAGCTTTGTTACCCTGCTCTGTACCTTTTATACCCGCTTCCGATCTTCACGAGAGAAAGGCCTCTTTATTATATTCCCATACTCCAGATGAGGGCGAAGTAAAGTTTGCAACATTTCTAACAAATATAAACAAATACACGATTGATAGATCCATTACCGATCACCGTTCTTCTTATGCTGCCTATCTTGCATAAAGTGATTGATTTGATACCTTTTTAATGTATTGTTTGTGTTTAATATGTCGCGATAAAAATGATGCCATATTTGCTGCCACGTGATGGCGTCGACTGGGGCACCTAAAATTCTCTAATTAACTAACCTTATAAAGTAAAGGAATCTTGGGTCTCAGGGGCCCCCAGTGTTGGTCTCGGGGGCCCCGAGCGCTGCTACCACGGGCCTCCGTCCGAATATTTAAGGCCCCGAGTGTTGGTCTCTGGGGCCCCCAGTGTCGACCTCAGGGACCCCCGAAAGTGGAACTCAGAGGATCCCAGAATACTGATTTCGCCCAATGACTCCGGTCAGGAATAAACACACAGGTACCCCAGCCGGAAACAAACACACAATGGCTCCGACCGGGAACAAACACACACGGACTCCAGCCGGGAACAAACACACAGGGACCCCGGTCAGGAACAAACACACAGGGACCCCGCCGGGAACAAGCACACAGCGACCCCGGCCGGAAACCAACACACAATGGCCCCGGCCGGGAACAAACACACAGGGACCCCGGTCAGGAACCAAAACATAGCGACCCCGGCCGGGAACAAACACACAGGGACCACATCCGGGAACAAACACACAATGGCTCCGGCCGGGAACAAACACACAGGGACCCCGGTTAGGAACAAACACACAGGTACCCCAGCCGGAAACAAACACACAATGGCTCCGACCGGGAACAAACACACAGCAACCCCAGCCGGGAACAAACACACAGGGACCCCGGTCAGGAACAAACACACAGGGACCCCCGGTTAGGAACAAACACACAGGTACCCCAGCCGGGAACAAACACACAATGGCTCCGACCGGGAACAAACACACAGACTCCAGCCGGGAACAAACACACAGGGACCCCGGTCAGGAACCAAAACATAGCGACCCCGGCCGGGAACAAACACACAGGGACCACATCCGGGAACAAACACACAATGGCTCCGGCCGGGAACAAACACACAGGGACCCCCGGTTAGGAACAAACACACAGGTACCCCAGCCGGAAACAAACACACAATGGCTCCGACCGGGAACAAACACACAGACCCCAGCCGGGAACAAA